>CM046880.1:522037479-522637479 GCA_025667525.1 Glebionis coronaria
AATTGTAGGTTTTTATAAGTTTTTTCCCTTTTTTAGCTTGCGCCCGTTTAGCCCGCCCATTTTGCCCGCCCGTTTCGCCCGTGCCCATTTAGCCCGCGCCCGTTTAGCCCGCCGCCCGTTTAGCCCGTTGCCCGTTAAGCCCGCCGCCCGTGCCCGCCCGCCCGCCCGTTTTGCCACCTCTAATTTATAGGCAAGAAGGGAGAGTTTGTTGGAGTTGGTGACGTGTCAGAACCAGTCATAGCTTGCCACGTGGAGAATTCTGCATTTGGCACTTTGAAGGTATGAACAATGATTTGGGGGTTCTTGATCGGATGGATGATATGTTAATTGAGTTGCACCATTGAATTCGTCTCTTCAAATCGATCAACTTTGGTGTTTATATCTTTCCATGAAATTGCTTCTATCTCAAACGCGATCCTGGAAAATTTCTTATTCTTGAAGATGACACGTGTTGAATTCTGATTGGTTTAAAATGTGTCACACGGATCAAACTGTTTAGATTTTGTAATAAATGTGAGGCGGCGGTAGTGGACATTTAATGCTTGATCCGTGTGACCCATTTTCTTTCTTCTCATTGGTTGAATCCCTTGTTACATGGATTAAGCTCAATAACTTTCCAATCTTGGCAGAACAAGCCCTTTGACTTGGCAGAATGTTGTTTTAAGCTACAATCTTCATTCTTTTGACATAATTGGTCCTTCAACTTCCATAACTTGTGCAAAATGGTCCTTTGACTGAGTTGACTTGAGAGTTGACCAAGTTTGACTTGAATCTTGACTTTTCATTATTTGCACTTTTAGTCCTTCTACTTTCATAACTTGTCAAGATAGGTCCTTGTACTTCAAAGTCTTGTCACTTTTGATCCTCTTTTGTCTTTTTCATCCATTTGAGCTTGATTTTTCCTTATTTGCTTGAAAATGTATCTTTTTACCTACACAAGTGCACACAAACACAAACATACCACATAACACTGTTTTTGCCAAATAAATTGGTATTTTGCTTCATGTTTTAGGGTTATTTGTTGATAAAAAGGATATGAGTTTAAGCTCATATCAGGGATACATAATGGGGTGGAGGAATAAGTACGACGAGAGTTGGGTGATAGTCGATAGACTGACTAATTCATCTCATATTTCAAGATGAATGAGAAGTCACGTAGTTGAGAAGTTGGAAGGATTGCGTACGGATGTGATGGAATAGAGGGTTTTGCGTCAAAGTTAGCCTAATATGTATGGAATGCCTTATGAAGGATTATGGCAAGGGAAGAAACGATGGGAAGCAAGCGTAGTATACCGTTGATAGACTAATGTTTGGTATGAGCATACTATAAGGGTAATTGAGAAAGACGCCTAGAGCATTGGCGTGATATTTGGAGATAGTTGGAGAACGCATTATATTAGGAAGAATTCTCCTACAAAGAGACTCACCGGTGAGAGGGGCATATTCCCCATTGATGAGGATGTAAGGAATAAAGGAGGAAACACCTAAATTATAGGCTGGAGACGGGATATAAGATGGTATGGAAATTAAGATTATGGTGAGACAAGCGAAAAGTAGTATGGAGGAAGAATGATTCGAGGGAGCAAGAGGTTGTGAAGATAGTGGGTGATATTGAAGAGAAACCGTTAGAGCAAGAGGTTAGTAGTCACGAACAATGGAACGTCCACCTAGAGAAAAGGTGTAACACATGTTAGTATGAAGGATGGTTAGTTACTTGGTGCCGAGCATGGGAAAGCAAGGATGAGGTGGTGGTTATGACATGTTTCTTGTGAATATTATGGGAAGCTTTTGGTTATGCAATCCTGCATATACTATTGGATGTGTTTAAGGTTGGGAGAACTTCCGAATGATGGAAAATCCGTAGAGGATAGAAGCCGTTAGGTATGGTGATAGGAATTGTAGTAGAAACTGCTGGAGTTAACTCATAGGAGATGAGGTGGATCACCATTACAGTGGGATGAAGTTAGAAGCGGCCAACGTATTGGACCAGAGGTGGTGGCAGTGACTAAGTAGAGGTTGAAGATAGCAAAGAACTGAAAAGAGAGCTATGCGGACAAGAGGCGTAAGCCGTTGAGATTTGAGATAAAGTTATGCTAAAGGTTTCACCATGGAAAGGGGTGATGCGGTTTGGAAAGAAAAGGGAAGTTAGCACCTAGATTTGTGGGTTCATTTGAAATCCTTGAAAGGATTGGGCTAGTGGCGTATAGGTTGAGATTACCGGAGGAATTGATTAGTGTGCATGACGTATTTCATGTATTAAACTTGAGGAAATGCTTAGCAAGGACTGAGTTGCAAGTATCGTTAGATGATATTAGTATGGATACGAGTCTTCATTTTATCAAAGAGCCGATAGAGATTTTGGGTCGTGAAGCTAGGACGTTGGATAAAAAGGGTAATATACCGTAGTTATGGGTAGATGGAATTTGGAACGTGAAGTAGAGTTCACGTGGGAACGGGAAGGATTTATGAGGAGCAAATATACTCAGCTAATTGATAATGACGATCCTAAGAAGTAAATCTCAGGACGAGATTTCTATTAGGAGGGAGTGATGTGACAACCGTGGTTTTGAGGTTCGTCACTTGGTCTTATTTTAAGGTTAATTTATGTGTGACTATGTGATTTGCGTGTTTACATGTTATTTTGCGTGAACGAGGTTGGTATGGATATCGTTTATGGGTATAAAGTACTCATAAGTAAATCGAGGAATGGTTATTTCATGTTCATGAGCTCACAAATTAGTGATTATGAAATGAAATGGTGTTATTTTGGTGTTTTACGTATACGTATAAGTATTATAGTAAATCGTATTTTTTTTTTACATTTTGGGGTTTAGCATTTAGAGGTCTCGGGTAAGGTGTTTAGTCATGTGAGTATTTTTGGGGATGGTTTTAAGTCATTTAGGACTTAGTTATAAAGTTTATTTCAAAATTTAAGATTTTTTTTAAACTGTATATTTTACGTTTTTTCGGTATACGCTTAAAATTGACTAGTTTTACGGTTTTAAGGTTCCGGAGGCTTTAGGAGCTGAAATAAATTAAGGTAACTTAAGGTATTATTAATAATATATTAATAAGTCTTAAAAAATAAAAAATATATATATATATATATGAATCGGGTTTTAAACCGACTAGAAAAGAAAAAGAAAGGATAATGGGCCAAAAGACCCAACTTGAGCCCAATTTGGAAAAGCCTTTTTAATAAAACATATAAATACCATGTTTATATCACAAAATCAGTTTTTCATTAATTTTCTCCCCTTTTGGCCGAATTTTTACAAGCCCTAATTTAGGGATTCATCAAAAATAATTTTCTTAAAGATTTGAGGTAAAAATCTTGATTTAATTCTTATAGTTTTCTTGTTTTATAGCATTAAGGCTTCAAGTTTTATGTAATCAATTTATATGATGGATTAGAGTTCTTAATAGATCTGTAATTAGGGGTTTTATAACAATCAACATGATTAGGATAATGATTGGTGATTATTAGTGATGTTAATTAGGGTTTGATCATGTTTAAATTCGTTTTTTAAAAACTGGGCAGATTTTTGAGTCACTTGTTTTGATCATATCTAGAGTTCTACAAACTCTTATTTTGCGATCCAAGCATCCCTGAATACGTAATTGAAGTGGCTTTCAAATTCAAGAAACGAGAACTAAATTGGAGGTTGGGAGGTGGGTCAAAAACAGGTTACAACAGTCGGAGGTCAAAACAGTTTGAAATTAGTCGGGTTTAATTTAACGTTTTAAGGTGATTGGGGTACTTAGGAGTACACTTGAGCCTTTTAATGAGCATGGGTGTTGGTTTATATATTAAATAAGAGACCTGAAGGGTGGCTAAGCAAATGGGTTAGGGTAAGACCCCCTAATTATAACAAACTTTTTGTATGTTCAAAATCGGTAAAATACGGATAGGCAGAAGTATATATATATATATATATATATATATATATATATATATATATATATATATATATATATATATATATATATATATATATATATATATATATATATATATATATATATATATATATATATATATATATATATATATATATATATATATATATATATATATATATATATATATATATATATATATATATCGGGGCGTTAACAGTAGCTTTAAGGTTGGGTCAAAAGGGATGAGTTAGATAACATATGTAAGGGAATAGGATTTCCTTTATAGAGATCATGGGTATGTTTAGGTGGGCGTTTGGCTTATAGTATGGAGACCTAAAATCGGGACTGTTTTGGGTAAAATGTTAACGGGACGGGTTATGAAGTAAATTAAGTTAAGGGCTTTATAGAGGGGTGTAATGATATGCTTAGAGAATATAAATGAGGTATATATATGGGAGAAGGTTAGATGTCCATCATAGGTTGATGATCCATTTTAGTGTTTGGTTCATGTTTTGATTGTGTACTTTTGTTTGTTAGCTTTTGGCTAGTGCGCGAATTTTTGGAGAAGCTCAATCAGGTGAGTTTCATAGTCCCATATCTTTTAATGATTTTCACTTCCAGATGGGATGGAAGAGACACTGTATGGTTTTGTAACTAATGTTGTGAATGTTTTTATGGTTTGTGATGGACTTGTGTGTGCACTTATGTGATTAACTGCTATGTGATTCTTGATTGTGTTTATGATTTGGATCAGGGGACACATACCGTCTCAGTTATTGTGGTTTGACTTGGTACCAAGGGGATGTTGACAAGGCGGGGCCTTGGGGAGGTACATAGATGTGTGAGCATCTATGGGACCAATGGATAATGACAAGGCGGGGCCTTGAGATTGGTACATAGGTGTATGGGCGCCTATGGGACCATGGTGTTTGGTAAGGCTGGGAGCCTTGGATTTGGTTTGAAATGATTGATCTTGAATGTTAGTTGTTAATGCATACTTGTAGCACATTGTCCATATGTTTAGTGGTTTATGGTTGTTCACAGCTTATTATAATCTATTTTCGGTTGGAGTCTAAACCTATGATGTTCACCAACATTATGTTGACGTGTTTTAGTGTCTCTTTCAGGTGATAAAGTGGTTAAGCGTGAGAACATATGTGGCTAGGATTGGAGTCGCGTAGGAATGCATTTAGAAGGAGATCCTCGTTCCTTCTTAGTTTATTTTTCTGTTTGTTTCAATAAGTGATACTATGAACCTATATGTTGATTTGTTTGTGTTATTTGTTTGTCTTGGGTAAGAGGTAGGATTGTTACCTACTTACCTAGACTCCTGCATTGATGAGATATTGTCATGACATTTGTGTCACCTTTTATGACATTTCTAATTCATATAGTTCTCACTATGGACACGCTATTGTTATGATGATATCCATGCGTCACATCCCATATTCCGCCATGGTGGGGTGTGACAACTAGTAACTCAAATGATGTGGTACCCAATCCTACACATTTGAGTGAACCTCAACCAAATGCTACGACAGGTATGGAATCTTATGCTCAACATGATTTGGTCATGGTACCTAAACATATTATTGATCAAATGCATATGGCCCTCAGACAATCCGTAGATACCAATTCTACCCTAACTGCTGAGCTTGCGTTGCATATAGAAAAGGTCAAAAATTTTGAAATGGTCCCTCAAGCAGAGAAAATAACATGTTCTGAATTTGACCAATTTCGTTTTGAAAAGATTGAACACTTGAAAGAAATAGAATCATTAAAAGCTAACCTTTCCAATGAATTAAAAGCAAAAGAGTCGGTTGTCAATGATTTTCAGAAACTTAAAATAGATTTCGAAACTCTCGAGTCTAAAAAGTTTGAATCCGAAGTTAATGCTACCAAACTTCTTAAATTCAAGGAACAACAGCTTTTAAAACAATACGCTTCCACAGAAAAGGTTCATCTTTTAACTAAATCATTTAAAGAACTCGAACTTAAGCGTCTTCAAAATTTACCACCTAATCCCGGTTATGTAAAACAAGCTCAGGAATATATTCTCGGTCTTTATGATATGATCATAATTGGAAAATCGAAAGAAGCACCTTATGTTCGTAGTTCTGAGGAGACACAGTCACTTATGGAAGAAACTCATTCTAAAATGTTTTCAAAATTCCATACGATTGATTATGATAAGCATAATAAATATCAACTTTCTAAAAAGACACGTATTCGCTTACAAAAGGAATTAGCTGAACTAACAATTCTTGTGCCCCCGAGTTTGTCAAATGAAAACCCTCCTAGTACGTCTCCTACACTTATCAAAACGGATTTAACGAAGTTACTTCCACTGGTAAGTAAGGCGTCCGTTAACTTAAACGCGGTACACCAACACTTAGCCGATTTTGACAAGGTCATTTTGGAACGTACGACGGCCACGGCCATAACGGAAGGTGAATGGAACTTTGAGCACACTAGAGTTGCGTTCCGAAACGAAATTGTTCCGTTTGTAAAGAATGTTAAAGCTTGTCTTAGTAATCTTGATCAAGATTTGCATTTGGAAATAGAAGAAGTTAAACGTGTTTTCAATGAAATGGATGATGCTTATGAAAACAGTTTACTTGAAATAGAACGAGTTTCTCGCCAAAATGATCAGCTTCTGAAACAAGTGATGTCTCATGATATAGTTTTCGTCTGTGTGGATAAAAGTGTTGATAATGATTCTACTGTGCATAATGTTGAATCTGTGGATAATGTGGTAGATAATACTTGTCACGAATCTGACGCTGAATTTTTAAAGCTTCAAGATTCATATTCTTCGCTTTCAAAACGTTTTGATGAGATTCAAACACATTGTATTTCGCTTGAATGCAAGCAACAATTTATTCAAGAAATCTTTGAAACGTCATTCGAAGGTGTTAATATCGATGATGCAAACTTTGAAACGAATTTTCGATTGAATTTACAATCAAAACAGCGTCAGCCAAGTGACAAAGTTGCTAAATCTTTGCCGACAGACATAGAGAAATCTAAGGAGCTTAAGTGTGTGAACGTACTTGAGGCCGCTGAGAATTTTAAACTTGATCTAGATAATCGAGTTTCCAAGATTTTGTCCAAAGTTGATAACTTAAAACAAAAAGATACACGACTCTTCGATTTAGTAAAGCCCGCATGTGCTAAAACCACTGCACAGAATCAATCATTGATTGAACAATTGAATCGAAAGTCGGTGGAAATATCTGATTTGAGGGAACAAATTTGTGATAACAATTTGGTCTTGGCTGAGTTAAAGGAAACACTTCGTACTCTAAAAGGTAAGAATGTTGTGGATAACGCAGCCACTATCTCAGCATCGTCCTCTAGTGCAATCAAAAGGAACCTTATAGCCGTCACACCATTTAATAAGGGCCCTAGGACTAAACCATCTCAAACTTTGGTCACTAAAGATAAGGCGGAATCAAAACCAGCTTCTAATATTCCGGTGTTGCCTTCTATAGGAGTAAACACCACTACTAAGGCTCAAAGATCTGAGATTAAAAGAAACAAGAAGAATGATAGGATCTTGTCTCCATCTAGTAGTCCAGTAAAGAAGAAAGTAGAAGCCCATCCTAGGAATGTTATTTCCGTTTTGAATAAAAAGAATCATGTAGCTAAACCTAAAGGCTCTGCGGTTGTGCAGCATTCTAAGCCTACTGTGAATTCTAATTTGAAATGTTGGAATTGCAATGAATGTATGTTTTCTAGTCGTCATGATTCTTGCCTTATTGACCATGTGAATGAGATGTATGCCCGGAAAAATGGGTTAGAATGGAAACCGACTGGGAAAGTGTTAACCCAATTTGGTTGGTTGTGGCGACCCACTGGTAGAACTTTCACTTTAGTAGCAAATATGTGCCCTTTGACTAGGATCACTCCCACTACAGCGAAGAAAGCGTGCCCTTTAACTAGGAGTACCAAGGCTACCAAAACACACGCGTTTCCATTAACTAGGAACACTGGCACTACTGAAGGAACCAAGTGCCCTTTAAATAGGTCTACTCCCACTGTAGTGCCCGTGAATAATCCAAAACCTAAGAAAGTTGGAACAGTAAAACCTATTAGCACTAAAACTCACATTAGAAAACGCAGGAAATCTAAGGGTCACACAAATGTTAGCAATTCTGATAATCTTATATCTGTATCTGCTAACAATCCGGAACCAATAGTTTCCAATGCATTGTCTACTGTTGTTATTGAAAACAGGTGGTCCAAATGGTTCTCTGGTATTTGGACTCTGGTTTCTCCAAGCATATGACCGGAGATCGCTCTCAGCTCAGAAATTTCGTCAGCAAGTTTCTTGGTACGGTTCGATTTGGAAATGATCATATTGCAAAGATAATGGGCTATGGTGAATATCATACTGGGAATGTTATAATTTCACGAGTGTATTATGTGGAAGGTCTCGGTCACAACTTATTTTCTGTGGGACAATTTTGTGATGCAAACCTAGAAGTTGCTTTTCGAGAGCATACCTGCTTCATTCGTAATTTGGAAGGGGTTGATTTATTGAAAGATACTCGAGGAAATAATTTGTATACTTTGTCTCTACAAGACATGATGGCCGCTTCTCCCGTATGTCTTCTCTCCAAAGCATCAAAGACTAAGTCATGGTTATGGCATCAACGATTGTCTCATCTTAACTTTAGCGCTATTAATCATTTGGCGAAAAACGAACTTGTTCGTGGTCTTCCTAAACTTTCATTTCACAAGGATCATTTGTGTTCCGCATGTACAATGGGGAAATACACTAAGAAATCATACAAACCCAAGATGGAAGACACCAACCAAGAGAAACTTTATTTGTTGCATATGGATCTTTGTGGGCCAATGCGTGTTGAAAGTCTTAGTGGCAAAAAGTACATCCTCGTAATTGTCGATGATACTCTTGGTTTACATGGGTGAAATTTCTTACAACAAAAAATGAGGCACCTAAATTCATCATCGGATTTCTCAAGATGATTCAAGTGCGTCTCAACACTACTGTCCGACGCATTCGTACAGATAATGGAACCGAATTTATGAATCAAATCTTGCGTGATTATTATGAAGAAGTTGGCATATCTCATGAAACATCCGTTGCACGCACTCCACAACAAAACGGTGTCGTTGAAAGGCGAAATCGCACACTTATGGAAGTTGCTCGAACGATGTTAATTTACGCAAAGGCTCCATTGTTTTTATGGGCAGAAGCAGTATCTACAGCAGTGTACACCCAAAACCGGTCACTAATTCGTAAACATCATGGTAAAACACCTTATGAGCTTCTCCATGGGAAAGTACCAAATTTATCGTATCTTCGTGTATTTGGTTCTCTTTGCTATCCAAATAATGATGGTGACAATCTGGGAAAACTTCAACCAAAGGCTGATATTGGTATTTTCATTGGTTACGCACCCGCAAAGAAGGCATACCGAATCTACAATCGTAACTCTCGCAAGATCCTCGAAACTATGAATGTTGATTTTGATGAGCTAACAGCAATGGCTTCTGAGCAAAGCAGCTCTGAACCCGCACTTCATGAAATGGGACCCAGTAACATTAGTTCTGGTCTTGTCCCAAACAAACCCACTTTATCATCATTTATACCACCTACTAGGAATGAATGGGATACGTTGTTTTAACCGTTCTTTGATGAATTCTTTACTCCTCCAAGTATTTTTGCTCCAGAACCTAAGGTAATAGCTCCGGTAACCGAAGTTTTCGCTCCAGCAACCGAAGCACAATCTGATACGTCTGCACAATGGTCAAGATATACCATCAACTAGTAATTCTCAACCTACACCTGAATCAACTACCCATGTCATGCCTATTGATGATGAAGAAGATGATGATGATCACGATTTGGAATTCGCTCAAATGCGTGAACTTCCATTCTTTGGTGTACCAATTCCCGCCCCTAATCAAGTCGGGTCGTCCACCTCAAAGGAAGCTCCTACAATAGTTTACTCCAATCCACGGATTCGTGAACATTACAGCAAGTGGACAAAGGATCATCCTATAGATTCTATCCTTGGTGACCCTAATCGTTCGGTATCCACACGAAGTCAGTTACAAGAAAATGCAATGTTTTGTCATTTTGATGCTTTTCTCACTGAATTTGAACCTAAGACATGACAAGAAGCTTTTACTCAATCCTATTGGATAGAAGCTATGCAAGAAGAACTTAATGAATTTATACGTCTTGAAGTATGGGAACTTGTCCCATGCCCGGATCAAGTGCAGTTACTCACTTTGAAATGGGTTTACAAGGTGAAACTCGATGAGTTAGGCGGAATATTGAAGAACAAAGCTCAACTAGTAGCTCGTGGATACAAGCAATTATTGGGCATCGACTTTATGGAATCCTTTGCACCTGTTGCCCGTTTAGAAGCTATTAGACTATTCCTCGCTTATGCAGCCCATATGAATATTATCGTCTATCAGATGTATGTGAAGACGGCATTTCTTAATGGTGAAATCAAGGAAGAGGTCTATGTACAACAGCCGGATGGTTTTGTGAATCCTAATTATCCTAATCATGTGTACAAGCTTAAGAAGGCTCTCTATGGGTTGAAGCAAGCTCCACGCGCATGGTATGATCTATTGTCACAATTCCTCATTACACAAGGCCTCGCTAAAGGCAAGGTGGATCCCACGCTGTTCATTCAGAAACGAGGTAAAGATATGATTATGGTACAAATATATGTTGATGATATTATATTTGCAGCCTCGACCCAAACCTTATCCGACGAGTTTGGGAAACTCATGTCTTCCAAGTTTAAGATGTCAATGATGGGCAAGGTATCGTTCTTCTTAGGTCTTCAGATATCTCAGAGTCCCAGAGGCATCTTTATCAATCAATCCAAGTATGCCCTTGAATCTCTTAAGAAATATAAGATGGAATCTTGCGACCCCGTGGATACTCCAATGGTGGAACGAACTAAGCTTGATGCAGATCCACATGGAGTTGTCGTTGATCCGATACTTTACCGTGGAATGATCGGTACTCTTCTGTAAATCACAGCTAGTCGACCCGATCTTCAGTTTGCTATATGTATGTGTGCTCGGTATCAAACTAGGCCTACTGAGTTACACTTAGCTACTGTTAAACAGATCTTTCGGTATCTTAAAGGAACCATTAATCGGGGACTCTAGTATTCGAAGGACTCCTCGGTTGCACTAATGGCATATGCAGATGCGGATCACGCGGGTTGTCAAGATACAAGGCGTAGCACGAGTGGAACTTTGTAACTAATAGGAGATCGACTAATCAGTTGGGCATCGAAAAGGCAGAAAAGCGCTGCAATCTCAGGTACGGAAGCAGAATACATAGCTATGTCCGGTTGCTGTGCTCAAAGTATTTGGATGAGATCGCAATTAACCGACTATGGTCTAGGTTTCAACAAAATTCCGATGTACTGCAACAACAAAAGTGCAATTGCCTTATGCTGCAACAACGTTCAATTCTCCCGGTCGAAGCATATTGACATTCGCTACCATTTCATCAAGGAGCAAGTGGAAAATGGAGTAATCGAGCTTTACTTTGTCCGATCTGAGTATCAATTGGCTGATATTTTCACGAAGGCTTTAGATCGCGCTCGAATTGAATTTTTGGCCGACAAGCTAGGAATGAGAACCTTCTCGCCTGAGACTCTAAAGGAACTGGCAGATGAAGCGAAAGAATAGTGGTGGTAAACTATTCTATGTATCCTTGGTGATCATTTGTATATATTGTTTATATCTTTATCCTCAAAAGCAAAATATAAAAATATAAAACCATATAAAAACCATAAAATTGAAAAATTCAGAAAAATCCAAAAATATAAAAAGGCATGTCTTTTGGTACGATAATATTTACGGCTTTAGAAATATTGATTAATATTGACACGACGCCATAAATAGAGCTCGTACAAAAGTTGTAAATATTTCATAAAACATGCCCTTATGGCTTGTAGTTATTTCTGACTGCAACCCGCTTTTCATATTAAAGTCAAGTATTTCTTATGAAAGCTTTGGCTCACAACGGGAATTAATTTTCTCGGGCAAGGTTTACTTTAAAACCTTGTAAGGGATCAAGTTTACTTTATAACTTTGTCTAACATAAATATATGTACGCTTCAGTGCATTTATTTGTTAAAACAAGAGAAGTCTTGTTTTTATGAACTTATCATCTCTACAACCATAGCTATCTACAACTGGTATCTACATACTCGACGATGCGACTACTCAACCGACGACTACAACTCTTTCAATAGAACACGGGTCAACAATTGAGGGGGAGCAATTGTCAAGCATTCAGAATCTTCGATGCCGAACGTGCCAAGTTCACAAGTTAGTGTCAAGACAAAAATACCAATCGTACATGTGGTGTCAAGAGATGACTTCAGACGTGACGAGGCGACCAACATATGCTGACAAGAACCATTTGATCTTATCATATGATGTTCTCATCAATCAGGTCCAACCTTGTCAATTTTATTTTCTAATATGGTAAATATGTGATCATGTTACAAATCGGTATCATATCTCATACATTTGTTAAAACTTCATTAAATCAATTGATATTAAAAACATCGATTGGGTTAATTTTTTAATATGGGGGAAAAAATGTGATTTAATATGGGAAATTATCACAAACGGGTTGACTTAATGTGCTGGCTCATCCCGACATATGCGAAATGTTTTCGAATATCGTGGCATATGTTAAGGGGGAGCAAAATGGATTTGCTATATCAAAATGGATTTTCATGGTGACGTATACTTACCCAAAATCCATTTATTTCATGACGATGAAGATCATGGTGACATAAGGATGGTAGGATAGGTTAAGTCCAATGATTCTTCCAAAACCGGAGGAATCTTCTCAAGGACATTCTATAGCTAGAAATAGTAGTCCTTAGGAAAGATGGAGAAAGATTGTGAACGTATCTGAATGCCGACCAAGTACTTAAGTTAGCACTGGAACAATCACAACAAGGTGCTAGTTATGACGTATTGGTAAGCATTGAAGGGGTTGAAGAATGAAAAAGAATTATAAAGATAAAGGGTGTAAAGAAAGAAGCCCTCCTTACAGCCTTAGGCAGAAACCGGGTCAACACATATGCTATTGAGATCATTTTAATGATGCTCGATATTGAATATAGACATCATGGACCCAGTGATGCAATGCACAACCCATCCCAGCTAACTCAGATATCTCTTAAAAGATATTTGTTTTAAGCACACGGAGACAACGCATTATCTATTGATTTATTCACTCCGAATAAATTGGTATTTAAATGGTGGCACTCCTCTCCAGCCTCCGATCACTAAAATCCAAAGTGCATGATCGAGTCTAGAGCCATTTGAGATCATCAAATATCTCATTAGGACACACTTCCATATTTCCTTGCTTCTTCACACACTGTGAATAGTAAGAAAGATTTAAAGAGTCCTACGCAAAATCTTCATGATCTTGCCTGAACATCCGAGTAATACGAGAGTATTTACAATGAATATGGAAATCCTTCTTGAGCGAATATCAAAAAGCTCATGGTAGGTGACTTGTGCGATTCTTTATGAATCAAAATTGTGATAACTGGAAAGCAACAGTGGTTTAATTCTTAGCTGAACTTAAACACGTTCCAGGCCTCTACGCAATATCTAAGTGATCTTGCCAGAACACTCAGAGTGATACCTTAGTGTTCACAGTGATGAGTGGAAATCCTTCTAGTGTTAACCTCAAACAGCACTTGGTATGTAACTTGCAAGATTCAATATGAATCAAGCTCGTGACAACTGGAAAGCAACGATGGTGCGATTCTTTAATGAATCAAACTTGTTCCAGGAATCAGAATTGACGGCTTCAATCATGCGGATAATTTTATCCAAATGATTCACACTTTACGTTCGCAGTCAGCTTTGGACGGTCAAGTAAAGAGAACGGGTTTACCCGCGAAATCTTGTCAATGAGATCTTTAATTAAATCTACCTGCCACAAGTACGATATTTTATATCGTCCAACGGTCTTCACCGACCGGAGGTAAAATGCTACCGAATTAGAATGAAATGTTCAAAGCCATTTCGTTCGTGTCTACTTATGTTGCGGAATTTGAGGACGGTGGCGTTGCGGAATCCGAGAAGAAGTCGTCCCCGCATACTTATACTTTATGCACTTAATACCTCATCTAATTCAAGAAAGCCTAAAAGTTAAGTCTTCCGCTGTATCGAACTCTGAAGCTTTCAAGAATTATGAAGGTATAAGTATGTGGGACTTGAAGTCACGAAGAGGCGAAGATCACAAGTGATGGATGCACAAGATCAACGCAAGAGATTAATGCTAACGATTGATATCAAAGATCACATCAGCATGTTCACCAGAAAAGAAAAAGAAAAGAAAGACGAAGACTACGAGCTCAAGACAAGCATAGTATGGTAGGTTTATTTTATTATTGTAACTTGGATAACGCCCTTGTTTGGAGTGACCTCCCTTAGGGGGAGATTGTTGGAAATACGTTTTTACGTATTTAGGAAGATTCGGTCACTCCGACAATATATTAAGTAGTAGCTCATAGTCTAGATACCTTTTAATATATCAAACAAGGAAAGGCCCGGTCCATGATTGTATGGCCGGCCCAAACATGTAAGCCCAAGCCCATTACAAGGCTTGGGTATATAAACCCTCTCCTTAGATGGAGAGGGTGTGGATTCATCATAATTTTACACATGGTTATTTCATTTCTCTCTCTAGAAGTGTGTTTGATTCTACCAAGTTTCTATCTCTTTCTCTCTCTAAAACATAAGCTAGATTTACATATCCTACACCAACCACCATTAATAATCAAAGACGCTTCAACACAGGTACCAACTACTTTACAAATCATTGATCCATTAGAGAAGGGTAAAGCAGTGTTGATGTGACAATCCGTTAATTTGAGGTCGTTATTGTATACTCAAGTATTATTTATAATCATTATTTTATTGTTAGTTTATAAACTCACTCACTTTTGGGAAGAAATTAGGGTTTACGTCTAAAATTAGCATCGTTTACGTCTAAACTGGAGAGCTCTGCATTACGTGTTTACGTTTACATACTCCATTTTACATGAAACAAATTTTAGTAGATTCGTTTTTCAATATCGTTTAATAAAATCTAAAAACGTTTTTCTAAAACAAAACCGAAGGCACGCGTATCGATGTAACAAGAATCAAACAATACCCGTGAATAATATTGTGAGACAAGCTAGACACTTGTCCCACCTCCTCAAGGGCTGATTTTTCAAAGATGTTAGTTGTCCTCACCATATTAAGTCTTGCAAAGTGTAAGACACTTGTCTTGCAAGCTTGGTTAATACTTAAACCAAGTATCACACCATTTTTCACACACATGCATTCTTAGAGTGAGAAAATTCACCATTTTCTTCTCCTCCTCCACAAATTCGTGGCTATACCACCCAAAAACACCATTTTCATAAGATCCATTTAAACCTACAAGCAAACCTATCAATCTAGTATGATTTCTACAATAAATGAAGATGTTTTGAGGTGATTTCAAGGATTTAAAAGAAGTTTTTGCATGGGATTTTTGGTATGATCAAGATGGTTTTCTAAGAGTTTAGTCTGATCTAATGGGTAAATAAAGTGATCTTGAAGATTTTATAAGTGGGTTTTGAAGATCAAGTTGTTTTAGGTTTAAGAACAAGCTTTGATGTCATTTTCTTCCATTGTTGTTGGTATAAAACTTGTTCTTTCCTTTTTACTTGTAAAAGTTCTTGTTTATTTAATTTCCAAATATATATGTATGATGCTATAAATGATGATCAAGTGATTATGGTGGGATTATATGTTGATAGCTTAGGCTAAAAATGGATAAGTCATATAGAAAACTAGGTGGTTAAACACTAAAATAAGAGGGCTGTAAAGAACAGTAGGTTTTGATATTTTTAGTTAGTCATAATGGTTAGGTGAATTGATATGTTAATAGATAAATGAATTCCAAACAAGTGGTTAATTGGTCATACAATAGAAAGTTAAAAATGAGCAAGTTATTGCCAAATTACTTTTTGTGTGCAAATCTAACTAGTCTGTCTTGTTCGAATTAAAAGTCATATTTAGGGATAGATTGAGAAGAGGTCATAGAAGAACTATTTTTAGAGTACATCATGTAGTTTCTACATATCAAATATGAGCTTCTAACTCATTGTAGAACTCTAGTTATGTCGAAAATGGTGACTGTGACATTTTTTACTAAAAAGTAATCACCCATTAACAAGTGTAAAAGTAACTTTTGATTAAAATAAGATATAAAATAGATATAAACAAGTATTAAAAAGATGATATCACAAAAATATATATCTGTACACATATAGAAACCATGGGCAAATATTTATAAAGTTTAGAGTATAGACAATACCTTAATAAAAGTATATAACTACCTATACGTAAATTTTTGCAACAAAGTACTAATAAACAAGTTTTACGAATCAAACTCGAGAAGTTATCTCCGTTATTTGGAATATTTTTATAAAATTTCTACTGACCTAAATATATATTAACAAGTTAAAAACTTAAATTGGACTAATTATAAGATGTTGGGCTTGTTATGGGTCAATATGACCATATTGGGCCACAAAACCCAACATTCCTCATTAGGACTTATCCAATCTAAGTTTGGGCTCAACCCACTTGGGCTCAAATTATGAGTTGAGATCTGATCCAAAAATGATATTTTGTACTAATAATACTTAATGGACTCTTATTGGGCCTATTTGGCCTTAACGCTTAAATGGGCTAAAATTAGTGTAATGGACTAAGTTAACTAGATGCTTAACAACTAATTAATTGTGTAAAGTGTGTAAGTTATTAAAATCCCACTTGATCATCATATGACTTGATTACATATACATGAAAACTTTTATAAAGTTATTTGGTATAGTCTAAGACCGGGTACTATTTGTTTAGGTTTCCCGTGATCGAGTCGTGCGCCGTAAGCTTTATTTGCCGATAACCTGCCTTCCCAAAGCAACGTGAGTTCATAGCCTCACACTCTTTTAAATGTTTTATAAAATGTTTTATAAACCCGCGAGGTGGATAACATGCTAGTTTTATTAAAATAGAACACAAGTAATCCCGATTGGTATGCTTATTGAAAATGGACCCGAATGATATGATGACCCAATGTATGATTGAAATGGATTATTATGAGTTAGGTTAAGTCACTATAAGTCCCATTAGCATGAATTGTGAACTACCGGGAGTAGGTGGACGCTTATGCATATAATAGTACTATTTTGGGACGATCACCCCAGTTCTCGTCGTGACGGCTGATCCCCGTTGGGCCACATAGTTTGGCAAGCGAATTTATGTATGAGAAAGACTAATTTAACGTGATTTTTGTGACAACACGCTGTTTTAAATGGGCAAACGAATTTCGGGCTAGCTACCCGATGTATAATTTAGAAAGGTAAGAATATCATGCGGCTTATAATAATCCGATCATAATACTCATAAAGGTAATACTGAGGTTGCGGTCTCAGGGACGGCGTACGATACATGATTTGGAATATAATATATTGCCTGACTAGCAATATGGGATCTTATTTATTGATATTATACTTGTGTTCTGGTTTTACATAACTGTTTTATATAACGATTTTTATTATACTATAAACAACGTTATAAAATGTATTGTATGATGTTGTTACGAAAATGGTTCGTATAATGGTTTTGACGGCAAAGGCCTATGTTATGATTTACGACAATGATTCGTATAAAATGTTTTTGGCCTATGTTATGGTCTACGACAAAGAATTGTACAAAATGTTTTTCGGTAATGATTGTATACCGGTTTTATTTTAATGGTTTTTATTAAACTCTATGGACTCGCTCAGCGTTTCGCTGACTTTTAGCATGTTTTATCTCAGGTACTTGAAGGTAATTCTCGGGAAGACGGCAAGAATTTATGGCCCGCTTTTAAATAAAAAAATTCCATTCAATGTTTTGTAAATTTTTAAGACATACTTTGATCTGTGGACCTATGTAATTTGATATTTATGAATGGAAAGTGTTTTGTTATTAAACGATGCGATTTTTAAGCGTTGTCTATGATTTGAGTAATGTGATATCCCGTAACACCAACAACTCTTCCGCTGATTCGAAACGTGAATATTTGGGGGTGTTACACTTGATAGAGGAGCAGGCTCCCAAGACTAGTGCACAGTTCAAGTTTGATCATTAGTTGGCATTTCAATTACAAGAACAAGAGAGAAAAGGGCTACAAAAAGGTAGCACTGAAGCCCAAATTGAGAGTTTAGAGTCTGAGAGTGTAAGAAGAGTTGATGATGAGGAGGAGGAGATTTCATATGACTCTACTACAGATGTGGGGGTTGGTGATGAACCAGAAAGGTTAGAATATGGTGAAGGTGAGGAATCTAAAGAGAAATCAAGACAACTAGCCTTGTTGATAGCTTTTGAGATACCCCATATAGCTAGCTTGTATCATAGGCATGAAGAAATGGCAATGGATGATCCATCTGTTACATTGTCTATGAAAATTTGGGGGTTGGGACATTTGTTAAGGGTTCAGCATGATGTTAAAGTTATATTGGAGAATAAGGCCTCCAATTTTATGGAGAAGTCAAAGACAGCTAGGAGAGAATTGCACTAGATGTTTCTCAAAAGTCACCAAACAGGATGGACCTATATGAAATTGCAGGCATTGTCATTTGATCAGCTGGAGTATCTGGCATATCCTATTTGGGTTTATGTTAGTGACCATAATACACATCTGAAGTTGTCTGCTGAGAGGCAAGAGAAGATTGAAGAACAGTTGAGAATCAACAAGGCCCCACAAGTGCTTAGGCCTGTAAAGAAGGGAGCAAAGTTTATGTTTCCAAAATTTGATCCATTGAATCCAAGATTCAATGAAGGTGCTTTAAAGAAGAACTTGAAGCTTTTTCCTTTTGAGGTTGGTGATATTGCTGTTGTTGTACCTCTTGACTTCAGAAATCATGTGATCAAGTTTGAAGAAAATTCAACCATAAGTTTCTGTAAGATCACAAGATATGGGGGTAAGGTACATGTGTTCTCTTCACTTATGTCCCTGTTTGGCAGTATGGATAGGGAGGATCTGGAGACCATTTGGGGTCTGTTGAAGGAGAAGTATGAAGCTGAAGCTCCTTCAACTCAAGGTGGAATAAAGATATGGTCAACATTTAAGAGAATGTTTGATCATGATGAAGTTGATCTAGTTTGGCTGGATCTTGTGAATACAGGTGATTTGGAGTGACGATTGTTTTTAGCTGTTGGTGTGTATCATCTTTGCACCACAAAGTTTTCAGAGTATTTGTTAGTGGACAGATTCGATTCCTTTCCACAAGACTTGTTGAAGAGAATGGTGAGCACAAACTGAAGGTGGATTATACTAGTGGCGTGGGTGTTGACTTTATGAGATTTCTTCACATTCAAATTAAAGAATAGATGTATTTGCAATAATCCTCTCTATGTTTTTTTATTAAGAAACTTGATCATTATGGTAAATATCAAGTTTAGGGGAGGATTGTTGGGAATAAAATTAACCAAGTCACTAGCCGCTGACAAGAGTAATCAAGACGCTGACAAAGAAGACGCTAACAAGAGAATCCAAGCCACTGTCAAAGTGTATTAGTTATAAGGTCAACACGTTTTGTTTAAGTTAGGAAGATTTGTTCGAATATTGTATTTTCTGTGTTTATCTCTTTAATATCTTCCTAGAATAGTTGATCTTAGCTTTTTGTTCAAGGATCCTTAAACTTATAAAAGGAGGCCTTAGGGTTCATTATATGTACGCTTTCAATATCCCTGGTCATTGTTATTCTATCAATCAAAGTTGAAAGTTTGGTATACGTGCTTTGTTAGTAGTTCTTTGTTCTATGTATTATATTCCGCATAGTACTTAGATTATTAAATACACAAAGTTTCTCTACGTAGTATAGTTGATCTAATCTCGATAATACAAAGCTTAATCGATCTAAGTTTGGGATCAACATTGCGAGCTTTCATGTCAAGCTAACCTTTTGCTGTAACTTTCATATTCGGGGGTAAAACCTCCATAGCTGCCTCACATCCATGTTGGATTAATAAAGCCCACATCTTGATCCTTCATAACCCGAAATCACCAGTTTTATCGAATTACTAGATGTCAAACTTAGATCGCATCATTTTTTTAACCCCATATTAGTTTGCTAAACTTTGTGACAACCCTTAAATTCACAAACCAATAAATTTCCCTTGTGTAACAACCCTTCAAAGTTATATACTTTTTGTTTTAAAAACAAAAAAATTATATTAGACCAATATATTTTATGTTCAATAATAATTCTTGGCCCAAAACAAAACCTTCATGGTCTAATAAAAAACCCTTTGAAGAATTGTGTTTGACTATTATAAAAAACTAACACTACTGTTAGTGCAAACATTACGATGTTTAGTCGATATAATATCTTCGTGTTTTGTTGATGACAAACGCATAACTCGAAATACATTATGTAAAATGTTAAGGTACTCGTAATCACTCAAGTATACATTTGTATACTTCTTGTGACACCTCCAAGATCGCATTCGGCATGAATCACTCAAGGTATGAATAAAAAAATCATTAACCTAACTAAGTGATCAAGGATTTAGTTTTTCTTAAAACTCACCTTTTATTAAATGTGACAAAAGTTTTTATTAAACTTTATTTTTAAGAAAATGTTTTATTAAAAAGAAAATGGAAATTTTAATTTAGAATATTCCAAAGAATATTCCAAAATTTGAATTTGCCATATTCCAAATGGTCTAAGAATATACCTTTGAGGTATAAACTTCACCAGATGGCATTTCCCCACTAAAGGACAAAAATGCTCGGACTCCAAGCTTGAGGTTCCTTAAATAACCCGCGGTTCGTTATTGATAAGGAACCGCGGGGCATTTAAAAGACCGCGGGTATTTATAGCCGTTGAACTCTTGTCCTATAAATAGTGGACCATTTCCAGCTTTTTAATTAACCCTTTTTTCACAGTTTCTTTAAAAACATCTTTAAACCCTTGATTAGTTAGTTTTGATTAATCTTTTTTAAGATGTGATTCTATCCTCAATCCTCTCATCCTCTCAAGTGCAATGAGAAGAACACTTTCATCACTATGAAGTGTTGGGTTCACTACATGATGAAGATCTTTCCTTCAATAGATCTAAGTTATGTTTTTAGTTTCACTACAATGTAAATCATAAAGATCCAAGTTGTGTATATGCTTGGACTTTATGTATATGTAGTATATCTAAGTGATTGGTTCACTTGGATATGTTTGTAAGGGTAGAAGATCCAAGTGATGGGTATCCTTGGATTAGGAATTAGGAGTGTATATCCAAGTTGTGTATTACTTGGATATAGTGTTAGAGTCATAGATCTAAGTGTTGTGTACATAGATCTATATGGTTTATGTGTTTAGGCCATAAAACATAAGGTTTGTTATGTTGGGCCATAAAACATAACTAGTGTGTAGATTGATGAAGATTGGTGTAGATTGGTCCTACCTAGGATTAGGACTCGACATATAGCCTTGTGTCGGAAAATGGTGAAGTAGGCGACGTGTGTAGATTGATCCTACCTAATATTAGGACTCGACATCTAGCTTAGTGTCAGAAATGGTGTAAGGAACGTGTATGGTTTTCTCCGCCTTGAAAGGAGTTTTGTTGACTAGTGAAGTAACTCTCGAGTTGGGTACTCGAGGAGTGGAGTAGGGCGAAGAGGAGCTTCGTGAGCGAACCACTATAGATCATCGTGTCGGTACTTTCATTTACATTTATGTCTTAACCTTTTTAGATGCATTTATATGTTGTTGTGTGTTGTGTGCATCACATAATCTAAACATCCAAGTTGCGGAAAAATTAAGTCTTAGTACGTGTGTACTTCATGTTTAGATTATGATCAAGTGTGCATCCTTTAGTCTAAACATCTTAGTTGCAAAAAATCTAAGGCTTAGTACGTGTGTGCTTAGTGTTTAGACTATTGCTTGATGTACTCTTGAATTGATGTGTTTGTGTGTTTACTTACCCGTCGTTTATAGTCTTTATATCTATAACAAACACATCTCATACTTAGTCAAACTTGATAAGGAATTTGATACAAAGGATTGTTTAAGCTTAACATGTATCAAATGTGTTATCCCACTATCGGCGGTTCCTTAAAGAACCGATGGTTCTTTATTGATAAAGAACCGCGCATAGTGGGTTTACCGAAATTGTTTTGAAAATTAATGAGAAACTATTCAACCTCCCTTCTAGTTTCTACAATTGGTATTAGAGCGTGGTTATTCAAGACCTTTAAAGTATATTATACTTTAAAGCTTGGATCGATCTTTGCTCTCATTTTCAAAACAAATGGTTTTTAAAAATGTAAACCGTTTTTTAAAAATAGAGACGATCTTTGTATCAAATTGTTCATGAAGAGTGATTACTTATGAAATATGTTTTGTTGTTTCATTCGTACAAGTTTTGGTGTTAAATAAACTTTGTATAATAGCTTGATAATAAATCTTTTCATGTTTGGAAGTATAAAAATCTTTTGTGTCATAATTAACTCTAAAATACGAGTTCTATGTTTCTAAAATGATTTTTTAGAGTCTTAAGTCCTTCCAAAAAGTTACCAAATGATTTTAGTCAAAAAAACCATTTTTGTCCACTTTCCTCGGTTCTCTAATTGTTCCCCGGGGTTCGTTATCAATAACGAACCGCGGTCAGTCCGACTCAGATTTTTGCAAACTTTGAAAAATCATATAAAATCAACCGTAAGTCCGTAGAAGTCGTGCCACCCGTCATTTCAAACGTAACTGAGTCCTCTTTCTTTTGAGACTACTTCCAAAACTTTATTCAAAATTTAAAATTTGGATGTTTTCTAAGTTATATACTTTGTCCAACGTATTGAGTCTCGGTTTGTCGTAAAACTTATGTTTTACTTTTTTCTATTAAGCTGGACATCTCTTGTTGGTATATCTTTGAAAATGGATATATTTACAAAGTGTTAAACTTAATTAAATTTTGAAATGAGTGGAAAACTATTTTCATTTTAAATCAAGCTATGTATACTTTGTTGTATCTAACACTAAAAACAAAGACGAATGCTTTTGTTGTTTTCTTATGTGGTTTGGACATTGTTAAGTGATCATTACTATTGGTAGTAGTGTTACTTGCTTGTCTATTCTTAGTGCATTGCATAGAAGATCAACATCTCTAGGTTTACAAATGTTACATATTCATCTTGTATACCTTGTTATGTTTTTTAACACTCTTAGGTTTGAAAGCTTTGTGAGCTTGTCAAATCTATTGATGACGGTCGTCTTAATCGATTATTGTGTTATTAGTTCAAGTAGATTAATGTCTCACTATAAAACATGAAACACTCTTTGAAAATCTTAGCTATTTTCTCTTAAAGGAGTGTTAGTGGGAATCAAGAAAGATTTCAAATATATATAATTCACTATTCAAATTATGATTGATATCATTATCGAATCTAATTGACATGTTTTTTAGTGTATACATGAATGTGGATTCTTAAGAATATACATCGGATCATAACTCACACTTGTGATGATGATGCTATATTGAATCTACTTGTTCAAAATTATTAGACAAATTTGTTTTTATAATTTCTTATAATACATAATGGAGTCGGTTTGACAACTTGGATGTTTCATCCGAAATAATCAAGTAATTTACATTGCAATGCAATTGGTAAATGTCTCATTTCTAAAAGACCAATCAAGAGTGTTCTAGCAAATTGTGTAAACTTAGTTTATACAATTCAATGTTATTGGCCTCAAGATCTATTAAGGTAAATAACCTTAACTAGACTCTTTTGACAAAATTTGCAATGGTGCATTCTTAACCCTCATTAGGTTGTGCATTGTGTCGTCATATAAATTTCATCTTTGCTACACTTTATTAGGCAAATGTAGGAATTATATTTTGTCTAACTTGAGAATGACTACTAGAGAATCTATTGCACTAGACTTTTAATTTTACCTAACGGTTGAATTACTTCATGTGTGAAGTTGAGTAGGTGTATAACTCGTTAAAATGATCATGCTTAGTCGTAATTGAGCACCTCTAGTGATAGTCTCATACTCATTCTCTAAATTGATTAAATGGCTCTTCCTAAATATGACATGATAGTTTACGTCGATGAACTTTGTATGTCATTAGGAATCTTTTTTCTTTTGTAGCCATTAGGTTTTTCTTAGCTTTCTTCCTACGTGCTAATTGAACCTATACGTTTTTCCTTTGTGTGCGTTCTAGTTTGTATTGCTCTTTAGCATAACTTTATGATAAGTTAGACTAGAACATTAGGATTTGTTGAATTGGAAAATTCCCTTGTACACCAAAACACAACCTCTGTGCGTGGATCCTTAATTGTCCGACAGAACCATATATATGGAACCGCGGGTAAAATTGTTGAACCGCGGGCAGAAGCAACCAAAAACATGTTTTCTGAAACTCCCTAATTGTTCCAACGTCTTTTGGAATTTTTGTTTCAAACCTTTGAACACTCCAAAAATATCTTTTGTTTTCCCTTCTTAACCCTAAGCATTTTTGCATCTATTTCACACCAAAGCAAAATGTTTTATTCACCAAATTAAAGCCTTGATTATCCACAATTTTCTCAAATCGCTTTTAACACAAATTCACCAAAGAACACGCAAATCAAATCTCTTCTCCTTCTAAGGAAATTGATTTTGAAAACTCTCCTCTTCACCACTTCCCTTTTGTGATCTTCTTCCATCACATGGTAATGTCATGCATCATGGAACATATTGTCATTGTTGTCAATACCAACATCTTGTTATGTCTTGTATCTATGATGAGTTGAATTACAATATTCTCACCAAGCCTTCTCCATCAAATTCCGCTACCACTTTGTCTTCTAATTAAGCATGTGTTGCTTATTAATAAGACATCCAATTTAAGAAAATCTTATAATTCTAGTGTAACTAGGATTAGAATTATGCTTAAGTTTTAGGCTTGTGTTTCACACATATTTGTATGATCTTTATATTCTTGTATTTCCTTTCATGTTTTTCAACATGATTTTTCTTTGGATCTTAGATCTCGTTGTTCTAGTGATCTTTCTTTTCTTCTTTATTTTTTCAATCGGTTGTCAAGGAATGTTAGATTTAAATCTAATTCCTCTCCTAGTAAGATTGACAACTTAAATATTTCTTTTGAAATATTCAAGTAGTTTTAACTTGCAATTGCAATTGTTAAAAGTTATATCTGAAGCATTGACTTTCAAGCCATTTAGCAACTTATGTTAAATTGTTTGACCAAGTGATTCTCTTTTGAGTCGATTATCATTTTTGGACACCCACTGTCCACGGTTCCTTAAATAACCTATCGGCTCATTATTGATAATAAACCGCGGACCTATTTAATGAATCGCGACCAGTGAGTCCTTTTGTTCGTTTTTGGTCTGTCTCTCTCTTTGACGAGTTTTCTTGAAGATTCTTTCTTTTGTTATCTTTTGAGTTTCTTCTATCGTTTTCTTTTAAGATTTCACTATCACCTATGAGGGTATAGTATTCTTGAATTAGCTTGTGAAGTTATCCTTAACTTCTTTGTTGAGTCTCTCTCGATTTCTTTTAATCATGCCTTTCTAGGTCGAGTCTCTCTCTTCTATCCTTTCTAAATTAAGTCGAGTCGAGCCTCACCCTTTCCTCGTCATGTAACCGTTCTTTGAACATTCACTATGATTGAGAAGAGCTACGAAACCTTGAGCATGTAGTTTATCGAATGCTAAACACCATCCATCTTGGTTCTTCTTTTATTTGGCTTCTTTGATTTCTTTATCTGTATCAAGGAGTCATCTTTTTGTGTCGACATTTATAAGCATCCTTACCTATAATGTCTAATATCTAGTGTTTTCTAAAAGTGTCGATTTATCCTTGCATTTGGCTTTCTTATATTTTTGTACCTTGATTCCCCCTTTGAAGCTTTTGGAGCTTTCTAACGGAATTATTTTTAAGGTCAAAACGTCTTTGGTTTGAGATTTTTCGTTTTTCTCGTTGTTGAGAGTTGATTGGGGTTAAAATTTACAAATGGATTGGGTGATTCTAACAATTCTAAGCTTTTAACCTTTTGAGAGGATTTTGGTTCAATCTTGAATTTTCTTGGGTGATTCCAAAAATTATAAGCTTTTAACCCTTTGACATATTATCATTACAATTGGTATGGATGTTTCTTTTCTATCTATATTCCAACAATTATGAATTGATCTTGTCAAAATTCTCTCATTGTCTTTGGATTGATAGCATCGTGTGCACACTTCTTTCTCCAATGCTTGTCATTGTTTGTGCAAACGACTTGTTTATCGTCCCCGTTTTCGTTTTTCCATCATAGTCATTCTTCCTCTCTTTTCGACTATGTGGAATCGTTTTATTTTCCATGTCATACTCTCTTTAGTTTGGTATTTCTACCATGATATTAAAGTGGAGTATGTCCTCTCGACAATTTCTTTTCTTTTATAAATTGGACATTTCTTTTTTCTCTTAGTCCTTTTCATATATTTTTGGTGTCACCAAAATAAGTTGGGTTTTCTTTTCTATCTAATAACCCTCTTCTTTTTCTTAACTTGTCATATTTTTTACACTTCTAAAAGTTAAGATTGCTTTAGCTTTCTCTTGAGTCCCTCTCTTTGTACTCGAGTTGCATAAAACTAATTCCGTTTGGGTGACATTGCTATATATATGCTCTTGTCTACGAACATTGTTTTGTAGCACATCTAAACCTTCTTTGTAGCTTGTCAATATTCTTGCTTTGTTGGTGTCTCAAGTAAGGGGGAGCATTCTCAAGAGTTCAACTCATTACATTTGCGATTGTTCACTCACTTAAATTGCATTCATTGAACATCTTGCAAGCAATGAATTATGGGATCTCGAAGATTAGCATATTATTATGCACGGAGTTAGTTAACTTATGGTGATTGAAGACTTCACTAGGATGACGCAAGCTCAACATATTTGGATGATGGGTCTACGGTTTGGATTCTCGCCTCTCAACCGACAACTACAAGGGACGACTACCTTTTGGATGCAAGTTCTTTCGACGTCGATCCTCCTCTTCCATAAATGAAGACTACCTTTTGGATACAAGCTCTCATGACGTCAGTTCTTCTCTTCTTCAAATGACGTGCTATCGATGACTACCACTTTGGATGCATGCTTTCTCAACGTTGATTATTCTCTTATTCAAAGACGTTGACTACCTTTTGATTCGACAAAAGGGGGAGAAGTAAGTGTAAACGAGTAACTTATACATTTTAATATGCGTTGCGGTTTACTTGTTTGTCATCATCAAAAAGGGGGAGATTTTTAGTGCAAACATTACGATTATTAGTCGATATAATCTCTTCGTGTTTTGTTGATGACAAACGTATAACTCGAAATACATTGTGTAAAATATTAAGCTACTCGTAATCACTCAGGCATACATTTGTATACTTCTCTCGACACCTCCAAGATCACATTCGGCATGAATCACTCAAGGTATGAATAAACAAATCATTAACCTAACTAAGTGATCAAAGATTTAGTTTTTCTTAAAACTCATCTTTTATTAAATGTGACAAAAGTTTTTATTAAACTTTATTTTTAAGAAAATGTTTTATTAAAAAAATGGAAATTTGAATTTAGAATATTCCATAATTTGAATTTGTCATATTCTAAATGGTCTAAGAATATACCCTTAAGGTATAAACTTCACCAGATGGCATTTCCCCACTAAAGGACAAAAATGCACGGACTCCAAGCCTGAGGTTCCTTAAGACCCACTGTTCGTTATTGATAAGGAACCGCGGGGGCATTTTAAGGAACCGCGGGTATTTATAGCCGTTGAACTCTTGCCCATAGTGGACCATTTCCAGCTTTTTAATTAACCCTTTTTGCACAGTTTCTTTGAAAATATCTTTAAACCCTTGATTAGTTAGTTTTGATTAATCTTGTTTAAGATGTGATTCTATCCCCAATCCTCTCATCCTCTCAAGTGCAAAGAGAAGAACATTTTCATCACTATGAAGTGTTGGGTTCACTACATGATGAAGATCTCTCCTTCTATATATCTAAGTTATGTTTTTAGTTTCACTACAATGTAAATCATAAAGATCCAAGTTGTGTGTATGCTTGGACTTTATGTATATGTAGTAGATCCAAGTGATTGGTTCACTTGGATGTGTTTGTAAGGGTAGAAGATCCAAGTGATAGGTATCCTTGGATTATGAATTAGGAGTGTAGATCCAAGTTATGTATTACGTGGATATAGTGTTAGAGTCATAGATCTAAGTGTTGTGTACTTAGATCTATATGGTTTATGTGTTTAGGCCATAAAACACAAGGTTTGTTATATTGGGCCATAAAACATAACTAGTGTGTAGATTGATGAAGATTGGTCATACCTAAGATTAGGACTCGACGTCTAGCCCTGTGTCGGAAAATGGTGAAGTATGCGACGTGTGTAGATTGGTCCTACCTAATATTAGGACTCGACATCTAGCTTAGTGTCGAAAATGGTGTAAGCAACATGTATGGTTTTTTCCGCCTTGAAAGGTGTTTTGTTGACTAGTAGTAACTCTCGAGTTGGGTACTCGAGGAGTGGAGTAGGGCGAAGAGGAAGTTCGTGACCAAACCACTATAAATCATCGTGTCGGTACTTTCATTTACATTTATGTCTTAACCTTTTTAGATGCATTTATATTTTGTTGTGTGTTGTGTGCATCACATAATCTAAACATCCAAGTGCGGAAAAGTTAAGTCTTAGTACGTGTGTGCTTCATGTTTAGATTATGATCAAGTGTGCATCCTTTAGTCTAAACATCTTAGTTGCGGAAAAGCGAAGGCTTAGTACGTGTGTGCTTAGTGTTTAGACTATTGCTTGATGTACTCTTGAATTGATGTATTTGTGTGTTTACTTACCCGTTGTTTATAGTCTTTATATCTATAACAAACACATCTCATACTTAGTCAAACTTGATAAGGAATTTGATACAAAGGATTGTTTAAGTTTAACATGTATCAAATGGGTTATCCCAATGTCGGCGGTTCCTTAAATAACTGACGGTTCTTTATTGATAAAGAACAACGACCACAATAAAGAACCGCGCATAGTGGGTTTACCAAAAATGGAAAAAGAAAATTAATTTGAAAATTAATGAGAAACAATTCAACCCCCTTATAGTTTCTATAACTACCTTGTGACTTCTTCTTCCTCACTTGTGATACCAAAAATGGAAAAAGAAACCACAAAAAAACCCTCCAACCTTCAATTATCTAATTACCAACAATCAAATACCATGAACCCTTAGCTATCGAAATCCATGTTGCACCTTGATGTCCACAAACTAGAACACTCAGAACCCTCGACCGCGATCTATCCTAGTTAACCAGAACTTGCGAATCGAATCTCTTATACCACTTGTAGGGATTCGATCCCCTACAACCTGGTCACTAGCGCAGAATAATCCGATCATGAAGATGAACACACGCAACAGATGTACTCGACATAAAGTAAAAGCACTATGCACAAGGTAACATCCCTTAACCAATCGTTGATTAAGTAACGAAAGAATGTGTACAATACCCCTCTCCCTTATCTCCTTTTATTGAGATGAGGGGAAGGTAAAACCAACGCTTACATAGAATCTAAGTCGGTTGTGATATAAGGAAAGAGTAAACGAGTTGTCCTTGGGACATAAGCAATCCCATTGACCCTTATTCTTTCCTAACATAGTTGGGTTAATAATAGAAATCAAACACTTAACCCCTAGACATATCCGTAGCTAATATGTAGACTAAACATACCAAACTTTCATCAATTATTTTTTATAATGTTCATAAGTTTTTTTTTAAAAAAACACGTTGTTCATCAGTTTTAAAAAATGTTCATCAGTTGTAAAAAAACATTCATTACTTTAGAACTTCACGAGTAAAAATAACAAAAATATATATAAATAACAAAAGAAAAATACTTATCATCATATATTAATTATCTAAACTTTTTCTCACTTTTCATAAAAAGGCACAATACAACACATCTTGGCATTGTGTTTTCACGAAAACATTACACGAAAACGCCACAACTACATGCACCCATGCGATTTGGAGTCTCAAGACGTAGTTGCCAAACGACATTGTCCCATAAAACACGACGCGAAAACATCATACGTTGTACCAAGGCTTGGGATTTCATATTTTGGCGTATTACTTTTTCTTTCTCTTTCTTAAAAAGAATAAGTCATTATAATATTAAAATTTGTGATGTAAATAAGAAAGAATTTTTTAATATTATAGTCTAGTTTGATGTAGCTTTACATCTTCTTTTTGGTAAACTACAAAAATGTCTTTGAACTTTCCCGTTTTCGCAAATTTGCCACTGAGAGCAAACTCCAAGCAATTTTGCCACTAATCTTTAATATTCGTGCATTTTGCCTCTGAGTTGACGATTTTTTAATTTTCGCCATTTTCTTCCGTTAAGTACCACACGTGCTTGACACGTGAGGCTATATTCGTCATTTCCACTGCCATCAATTGCTTCCACCTTTCATTAGATGCAAAAAACGTTCTCGAATAGATTTCCCACCTTATTTTCACTGTAGCTTCCTGTCAACACTTTCAAGGACTAAATTTGCAACATCAGCATTGAAACTTTCACTAGGATCTCGACATTAAATACCCTAAATACTATCAATACTCTACTGGTTTAACTTAAATTCATACTACCAACCCAATACTCGATTCAATTGATTATCAACTAGCTCTAATAGTGTATTAGAAAGAAGTCATTTTGAGAATGCACAATAATGAGTTTTTTGTACATGGTCCGTTGAGGTATTTAAATGGCAATCGTAGCCAAATTTTTTGGTTTAGTTTTGAGGCTAGGATATTTACAAATGGCCTGAATCATATATTGGAAAGGCTTGGCGATGTGAAAAAACGGGCTTTGTTTGCCTAACAAATCACTGGAAGAAGTTTTGAAGTTGATTTACACTGACAATGATGTGCATACGATGTTAGAACTGGCTTGTAGGAATGGGTCAATTGATTTGTATGTTGTTCACAAGAAACAAACACTAGCTCAGTATTATTTCAAGAACCTTGATTTAGATTTAGAGGATTCAGATGGGGATTATTTGGGTTGGGTAGAAGATGATGCTAGGTTGTGTTTCCATAGTTCATCTCATTTTGCGACTGAACAGCCTTTTCAAAAAAAGGAAGAGGAACAATGGAAACCATCAAGGTAGTAAAAAGATAAGATTGAAGAGAGCTGCTGTCATAACAAAAGAAAGAAATAGTGATGTAAATGGTAAAGAGAAAACACAAAGGGGAAACAAACGAGTACTTGAAAAGGGAAAGAAAATGAGGATGCTAGTGAGACCGAGCCTTAGACTTCATTGTTGAAGAAGAAGAGAGCTTCGAAAAAGGGTAAGTGGATCATGGTTGAAAAGGATTCGGGTTGTAACCCGAATGTTGGTGCTATACGAAGGTCTACTGGTATAGTCATTAGAGAGGGTGGATTTGTAAATGATAGGAGTAGGTCTAAAAACATATTGAATGTGCGGGGGGGGGTGGGGTCTGCTTCTGTTAATAATGTGGCAAAAAATAAAGGTCACATAAAAAGGTTTGTTGTGCTTGGTGTAAGAGCTCTTAGAAAGTTATACGAGTATCAAGATTTTATGATCATGAATTGCGTACTTGGTCTTAGAGCACCAACATATGTGGGAAACCAGTGAACTGAAGATGGCTGTTATAAGGAGTGCTTGGGACAACGCATATGATTAGGGTACCAATATGAATATTCTGACTACTTTGTAACTAGATAACCCCAAGGGAACTCATAAAGTTATAAAAACAGATTAAAGCTTATCGTATGCTTATTGATGTCTTGTTATTAGTGCTTATCCAATGATTCAAAACAAGGAATGCGTAACTTATGCGCTGCTTATTTTTTTATTGATCGGTTAATTGGTTATTCACAAAAGCTTTTTTTACTGCTTATTTCTGTTATCGTTAGTGCCCTTGGGCTTTTTCGTTTCTGGATATTAACCTTAGGGATTTTTCATTTCTGGTTAGAGTTCAAAGTAAAACATCACATCGAATAACAACGATGCTAGATTAACAATTAACAATTAACAATCAAAGAGAAAACACCTTAATTAAACCTTCAAACTAAAAACATAACACCTTAATTGAAATTAAATATAGTAATTTACATTCGGTTAACATTAAACAACCTAACATACTAGTTCCTGGCAACCCCTATCAACAAACAGCAACCCTTCATGATCCAACCGGTTCACATCTCCCTTTGCCTCGCTAAAAAGTCAATCTTATCAATAACCTTGCTGTGAATATGGGTCATCATTTTCATCAACAACCTTGCCTTGCACATGTCGGCAGTTTGGAGTGCCTTGAGCTTTGTGAGATTTTCCCTAACACATCTAGAAGGATTTCCATTTTGGAGTTCGAGCATCAACTTGTTGATCCCAAACTTAGATCGATTAGCTTTGTATTAAACAAGATTGAATCAAGATTAATACTTAGAGAAACTTTTTTGTAATTAACAATCCAAGTGTTATGCGGAATTAACACTTAGAATAAAGAACAAGCAAACAGTTAAACCAAACTTTCACTTTAGATTGATAAACGAACTTGCTTACAATGAAATTTATGAAAACTGAATAATGTGTATTATGTATAAACCTTACGACCTTCTTTTATAACACAAGGAGTCGTGTACAAAGGATTACCTATAAACTATTCTAGGTAAAGATAAATATAGAAAATACAATATTGAGCATATCTTTACTTCAAATATTAAACGTGTTGACTAAGTATTCCTATCAGTGGTTGGACTTCTTCTTGTTAGCGCTTGAATATTTCTTGTCAGTGCTTGATCTGTCAGCGCTTCATTTCCTCTTGTCAGCATCTAATTTCCTCTTGTCAGTGTCTGAGTGACTTAGCTCATTTTATTCCTAACAATCCTCCCCTAAACTTGATATCTACTCTAGCAATCAAGTTTCTGAATAAAAACTAAGTACAAGGAGGATTCTTACAAATACAAATTACTTGTTAATTAGAAAATAAACAAATCTAATTAGATCATTGCTAACATCACTAGTATAGTCAACTTCTAGCTGTGTAGACACCATCTTCTTCAAAACATCCTTGGACATAGGATATTGAGCATCAACCAGAAGATACTCTGAAAACTTTGTAGTGCTTAGATGGTAAACACCAGCAGCTGAATGTAGACGCCATTGTAACCCACTGATATCATCCAGATCCAACCATATTGGATCTGCTTCATATGGTGTAATCATTCTTTTGAATGATGTCCAGATCTTTATTCCATTGGCTGAAGTAGGTGCTTCAGCCTCATACTTGGTCTTCATCAGATCCCATAGATCTACCAAGTCTTCTCAACCCATGCAAGCAAATAATGAGATCAAGGAAGTAAAAGTATGTACCTTATTGCCATATCTGGTGATCATCCAGAACCCACTTGCATCTTCTTCATAATTAACTATTGGGTTTCTGAAATCCTAAGGCAATACCTCTGCAACATCTGAAGCCTCCAAAGGTGAAAGCTTTATACTCTTTCTGATCACAGCATCACTAGGATTCAATTTATCAAGGACTGGGAATTCAATGGGAATTCTCTTCTTCACTGGCCTTGGTATAATGGAAGCCCTCTTGATCTGCATATTCTCCTCAATTTCTTCTCTCCTTTTATTTGAAAGAAGCCTCATTGTGTTTTCCTCACAAATTCTTTCCCAAATTGATAAGCATGAAACTCCAATTCTTTAAAGGATAGCTTTCTTAACCCCTCATAGGTCCATCAACCTTGATGACACCTAAGTAACATAAAGTATAGCTCTCTTCTATCCCTCTTGAGCTCAGAAAGCACCTTGCTAGCCTTGTGCTTCAAAATCACTTTGCAGTCTTCCTGAACTCTCAGCAAAATCCCCAAACCCCAAATTTGTCCAGTGATAGACATGTCTGGGTTCTTCTCAATAGTAGACTCTCATGCAAAATACATTTCTGTCACTTCAGGCATGTCAAAATCTACTTTCATCTTCAACTCTCTCAACCTTTCTTTGGCTAAGTCATCCTCTCCATACTCCAACCTCTCTGGCTCCTCTATAATCATAACACTGGAACCAGAGCTCTTATCACCGTCACTACCATCCTTAGCCTTTTCTGTGGTAGTTTCCATCCTATCATGTTCTTACAGTTGCGCAGCCAAAACTGAATCAAAGTGTACCTGGGCTGCATTCTTTGGTACCTCAACATCTTCTAAAATCCCTTTACCCTTGTCTTTTGCTCCAATAGCTGGTAAAGTCATGGTTGGCACCTGTGTAGTAACATCCCTAATGATAACTGGTGGTTGGGATACACCAATCATACTTGTAGGTCTGTCAGAGCTTGCTTTGCTCTTGTCAGCGCTCAAACTCTGAATGTTAGCGGCTGACTTTGTAGCTTGTTTCATCATCTATAAAAACGATAGCTTCTTTGTAGTGATCAAAGAAACATCAAGAACATGTTTCTCCTTCAAACTAGTCAACGCTTCAGCTATCTCCACATGTTTACTTCCAAAAGAACCACCTTCTTCTTGTGAGCCCTTGTCACTCAAATTGAACGGCTTAGTAGGTGCATCCTCCTCCCCTTTGTAAGAATCCTCCCCTGATGAAAGGACTCTAGCCTGCCTTCTCCTAGCATTAGCAACTTCCAAAACAACTATCCTCTCCCTCAATGTCTTGAGTTCGAGGCCTTGACTTGTGACAACTTGTAAAAGGTCTGCATTTTGCTTTTGCAAGCTAATGCAAACCACCGTCAACTCCAAAAGAGATAAAGGTTCCAATCTGCCCTCCTCTATGATGGGAATTTGACCTCCCAAAAGAGATTCATCGGGCATGGATGGGGTCTTAATGATGTTAGGACTGCCTTGAACTGCTACTAAGCCAGAGTCAATAGTCCCAGCCCCACCCATTTCACCAGCCACACTTGTGGTGGTGGTTCTCTCTGCAACATGACTAGGACCACTAGAGGAGAACACTACAGCAGTCCTTTGGCATTTTTCAAACCTAAAATCTGGTTGTTCAGAAGAGGAAGTGGATTGAGGGTCTGTTTGGGTGTGAGGAATACTGGTGTCAACGTTTGGGTTAGGTGTGTCAACACCCACATTTTGAGTGGCAACGCCTGATGGTTGAGGGTCGATGTCCATGTTCATGTGTTGGGGTGATGGAGGGTGTTCTGGTAGTGGGGCAGGAGTCTGAACATCACCAATTATTGGCAATAAAACCACCTTGAGTCTGATGAGAACTCCTTGTTTGAACAGGAGTCTGAACATCACCAATTATTTGGGAAGGAGGATGATCTTTGCCACCTTTGTAAGTATTCCTCCCCTAAATAGTGTATTATCTTCGATATCAGATTCCATGTTGCCAATATCATCTTCATAACCACTCCCATCCTCACTTGAATGAACCTTTTGATTGAGTATAGAAGGTTCACCATGTTCAAAAGTGTGTCGATTGGAAGAAGAGAATAAATGTCCAAACAGGTTGTCAGCGTCTGAGCTGTCAGCATCTGAATTTAACCTGTCAGCGTCTGAATTGGCTTTGTCAGCGCTTGAAGATGCATGCATGTTTTTATCAACTGGCTTTTCTTGTGGCCCTTCTTCCTCCTTTTCAGCAGCAGCAGATGCTTGCACAAACCCATCAGTCCATATAGGAATGGTAACATACTCAAGTATGGGGTCTGTCTTAACTGCATGTGATCCTTCCTCTTTAGCAACCTGTTTACCTAAAATTTCAACAATAGGTTCTTCCACAACATTTGAATCCCGCTTCACAATGTCTGGATTAGTGACAGGCATATAATTCAAGGTCCTAGATAATGGTTCCAAATCAAAGAACGAGTCTGGTCCACTCTTAGGATCACTAGGTTTACTTTCTAAAAACTTAACATGCACTTTTTCAAGAATGCATTTTTCTTTCTTGTTGTAAACCCTATACCCTTTGCTCTGTATAGAATAACCCACAAAGTATCCTTCATCACCTTTTGCATTAAACTTACCTAGGGCATCACTAGTATCAAGGATCACTACATGACATCCAAAAGGTTTAAGAAAACCTATATTAGGTTTCCTATTCCATAATAGCTTATAAGGTGTCTTATTGTGGATCTTGTTGACCAAGGCTCTATTTTGAACATAGCAAGCCGTGTTCACATCCTCAGCCCAAAAGGCAATGGGAAACTTAGCATCTGCTAACATGCTCCTAGCTTCTTCTATAAGTGTTCTATTCTTTCTTTCAGCTGCACCATTCTGTTGTGGAGTTATAGCTATGCTAAACTCCCTAGTAATCCCTTTATCAACACAAAAGGTATCTAACAGTGTATTTCTAAACTCACCACCATTATCACTTCTAAGTATTTTAACCTCATTACCCGTTTTCTTTTCAATTTGGGTAATAAAGTTAATCAATACTGTGACAGTATCACTTTTTAAGGCCAAAAAGAAAGTCCAATTAAACCTAGAAAAATCATTCGTTATAACAAAACAGTAAGATTTACCATTAAGACTTTCTATATTAGTTGGGCCAAATATGTCCATATGTAGCAAGTGAAGAGGTTTAGAACTGGAATGCACAATCTTAGACTCAAAGGAGACTTTATGTTGTTTGCCTTTAAGGCATGCAACACACGAGTGATCATTGTGGAAAACTTTTGAGGGCAAACCATCAACTAGATCATGTCTCACAAGTCTATTAATATTCTTAAATTTTATGTGCCCTAACCTTCTGTGCCATAAATTACTTTCATCAACTGATGCTTTAGCATAAAGACATGACAGATTTTTGTTCATTTTAATCCCTTTGAGATTAACATTATAAGTGTCCTTATGCCTAGGTGTTCTATATTCAATAAACATCTCATCAGGCATCTTAAAATCGTTACTCAGCACCAAGCATTCAGTATCAGTAAAAAAAACTTTATTTTTGTTGTTACATACTTGTGACACACTAAACAAGTTATAGTCAAGTTCTTTTACTAGAAAAACATTCTCAAAACGTAAATTGTTTGTGATAAGAGTGCCTTTGCCAGATATTGTTCCATATCCTCCTCCAAAGTACACGTTGTCACCATCTTTGATGGGGGTAAAATCTGACAAATAATCTTCCTTCCACGTCATGTGCCTAGAGCATCCACTGTCCTAATATCCATGATCATTGACCTGCTTTTGAATGCCCTGCACATAAAGAAAACAAATTAGTTCTCTTTGGGAACCCAAGCCTGAACAGACTTGGATTCATGTGGTTGTTCAACAATAACATACTTAGTCCTTATAACAACCCCTTGTTTATCCTTTGTGGTCTGAACACCCAGTTTACCCCAATTGGTTTAGTAATGACCTTTGAAAGATAATTAAATCTGTTGTAGGTCATAGAAATCCCATCAAAATTAGGTTTTTGGTCTTGTTTAGGTCTCTATGTCAAACTAGATGAAGGTTTAGACCCCTTTCCCTTAGGTTATAAATGCGTATTGTTACTTGGCCTAACACAAGGTCTAATACCAGCTTGTTGTTGTATTTTCATACCAAACCTAGAGCCGTCAGCGTTGGAATTGTTCCTATCAGCGTTGAATTTGTTACTGTCATCGCTGAATTTGTTCTTGGCAGCGCCCAAATTAGGGTTTGCTAAAGGAACCCATTGTCTGTTAGACCACGTGTTAGTCTTTTGAAAGGGCCTTTGCCCATGAGTATTTGTCCATTTATTAAAAAAGGGAGCTGGTCTAGTGAATTGTGGGCTTGGTTGGACAAAAGGTCTGGGTTTGACCATGGTTGACCTATTGTTAGTGTTGAATTTAGAAGCATTGACACACTTATAGGCTAAGTAAGAAAAACTCCCACATGTGTAACAATCTTTTCTAGACATAACCTTAGGTCTAGATTGAAAGAACCGTGTCCCATTAACACTAGCTTGGCTTTGTGGTGACCTAGGTTTTCTATACATTTCAGCATATTTAACACTAGGTTTTCTCTTAACTGGTGAGCCAAGGTCAATGAGTTTTCCAGTGGTGGGGTTGGTCGTAGTAATGCGTGTAGGCACAAATGGACTCTCACTAAGCATTCCACCCTTAACAAAAATAAAAGGGTTGTCTGTTTTCCATTGCTCAAGATCAGTCACCTTTTGTTGATATTCCTCAATTGGGGTGAGCACTCTAGGTGGAGGAATAAATTTCTCTTCTTGGAGTTCTGTAACACCATAAAAGTTTCCAGTAGGTGGAGGAACAACAACATATTCATTCATCCCAATCCCAGACTTGTCCCTAGGGTCTCTTTGTTCACTGACTCTAGGGTTTGACTAGCTTTATCAAACTTTTCAATCTTAAGCCCTACATTTGCTTTATCTTTAATGGCTTCATCTAACTTAAGTTGCACCTCTCATCTGGATCTCATCAGAGTGTCCCTAAGTTCAATACTAACTTTAAGATCATGAGACAAAACATTAATTTGATCTTTTAGGTCAAATGCCATTTTCTTATATTCCTCTTTAGTCCCTTCAATTTGTGCAAGTGCCATTTTATAATTTGCTAGCCTACATTCTACATCAAACACATCTGATTTTAAGCTTTTCAGTGTTTAATCGACAACCTTTACTACAGAAAGCATATACCTCATTATCTGATGAAGACGAGGAGTTGGCCATGAGAGCAAAGTGAACATGCTCTTCTTCTTCCTTCTCAGCAATCAAAGCCTGATTCTCTTCCACATCCTTTGCCATAAATCTCTAGTCCCATCGAACACCATCAATGTCTTGCATGGCAACCATAGACTTTGGCTTAGCATCTTCAACCTTGATGATTTGGCTTGAAGTCCAGCATCATATCTTCTTGGAGATCTGCACTCCCTCATAAAGTGACCCATCCTATGGCAGTTGTAACACTCAACCTTGGATTTATCAAATCCAGCTGTGTCTTTAGCATTGAAGGTCATTTTCCTTCCAAATCTCCTATTCCATCTGTTGGCCCTTATGCTTGCAAGTGCCATATTCCACTTGATATCCATCTCTTCCAAATTCTCATCACTGATTTGCTCAAGATCCTCATAAGTAATCAAGGAACCATTGGGCAATGCAGCAATGTATGCACATACTGTATCCAAATCAATACCAGCAGGTTTAAGCTTTGGTGAGTCAACATTGTATGTGTCAGCGTCAAAATGTAAGCCGCTGACAAAGGTTGATTCACCGCTGACACAAGTTGATCCAGTAACAGGATGTACATATGACTCTTTTTCACTGGTTTGAGCTTCACTATGTGAGATGAAAGCCATGTTTCCAGATGTCGACTTGCTTTCATGATCCAGTAAGATTTCATTCTCCACAATCTTTAGCTTATTGTAGACGTCATCAAAGGAAGAACTCTTATGGGCATTGGTAGCAATGATTGACCTAGCCTCAATTTTCCATGCATCACCAAGACCTCTAAGGAAAGTAGTAATGATATCATCATCATCATGTTCTGTTCCCATAAAGGTCAACTTGCTAGTGATGTCTAGAAGCCTGCGTCTTACCTCACTTAGCTTCTCATTGGGAAGAGATTTAAACACATCATATTCATGCAAAAGTTGCTTCTTTCTTTCTTTGGCAGTATCTTCATTACCACCATAGTTGACTTGAAGAGCTGCCAAAAGTTCTTTGGCAGACTCAAAACTTCTGTACTTGTGTTGATTCTTTGGACCCAAAGAGAGTTTAAGAATGCTCAAAGTTTTCATGTCATTCCTTTATGTGGCTATATCTGCAGTTGAGATAGCTCTTCCATCTTCAGATCTTTCTCTACGCTCTTCAGCAGAGGAACCAACATTGGTTCTTGCTGCAATAGCAAAAGCAATCCTAGTTGCTTTATCAAATTGATTTCCAAATTCAATAATTTCCCAGAGAGTATGATCATGAATTTGAAGATATTGTTCAAAATTGAACTTCCATTGTTTAAAGTTGTCAGGGTCGAGCATAGGGATTTTTAGGTTGTGATTTAATGAGGAAGAGGATTATGTAGCAGACATCTTGTCTGGTTTTAGGGTTTCTGGTGTTTTTAGGGTTTACTGTTCTTTTAGATCAAAGTTCCTCAACAAGCTCTGATACCACTTGTTGATCCCAAACTTAGATCGATTAGCTTTGTATTAAACGAGATTGAATCAAGACTAATACTTAGAGAAACTTTGTTGTAATTAACAATCTAAGTGTTATGCGGAATTAACACTTAGAATAAAGAACAAGCAAACAGTTAAACCAAACTTTCACTTTAGATTGATAAACGAACTTGCTTACAATAAAAGTTGTGAAAACTGAATAATGTGTATTATGTATAAACCCTACGACCTCTTTTTATAACACAAGGAGTCGTGTACAAAGGATTACCTATCAACTATTCTAGGTAAAGATAAATATAGAAAATACAATATTGAGCATCTCTTTACTTCAAATATTAAACGTGTTGACTAAGTATTCCTATCAGTGGTTGGACTTCTTCTTGTCAGCGCTTGAATATTTCTTGTCATTGCTTGATCTGTCAGCGCTTCATTTCCTCTTGTCAGCGTCCAATTTCCTCTTGTCAGTGTCTGAGTGACTTAGCTCATTTTATTCCCAACACAACTCCCCCTACGCATGACCCGTTCGGTCAGCCGTTGAGAGTTATTCATCAACCCTCTTTCCTGCCATATTCCTCGTCAATCTCTGATTGGTATGAGGCTACCATCATCTCACGAAGGTGAAATGACCCAGACATACCAACTAGTTCAACAAGTCGAGCCATTTGTTATGAAGAAGATGGAAAGTTTTATGTGTGTGTGTACGCGCGCGCGTTTGAAGCTAATATAGTGTTGTTATGAAGAAGATGAAAAGTTTACATTCGTGCAAATAACGTCCCCGAAAGAAGAGATGTCAATGTAATAATGACGTGGGCGAAAGGTTTAATAACGTTTCGGGGACTTTTTTGCCCGAAGGTAAAGGTGGAAGAGTGGTAGCGTACAAGTTTCGGTTGGGAAATTTATTCAAGGACGTTTTTTTTTCATCTAATGAAAGGTGAAAGCATCGGTGGCAGTAGAAATAACGATTATACCCTCACCTGCTAGGCACGTGTGGGAGTTAACGGAGGTAAACGACCAAAAGTCAAAAATCGTCAACTCATGGTAAAAATGAACGAGAAATTAAAGTATAGTGGCAAAATTGCTTGTAGTTTGCTCTTTGTGGTAAATTTGTGAAAATAAAAAAGTTCAGGAACGCTTTTTGCAGTTTACCCTTTTTTTAAGTGATTTTTTCAATATTTCATATCATAAATTTTTTATGTTTCTTAATTGTTACATATTGCTCGGTCATAGGATCAATCATCGAGTTAACTCGATCGAATTATTAGCTCACTAATTTAATTATCAGATCAAACCGTAGAATCATTAAAAATCAATTAACATATTATTAATTATTTGCCGCTAAGCAATTTATGAGATTTTATATTTATCTAAGAAAAAGATAAAATATAAAAAACACCCAAGGAAAGAAAGAAAGTCCAAACAACAGAAGAAGTTCGCATCTGAAACTCACACTTGGGCTACTCTTCACTTCCATCATCCAATCAAAACAACAGTAAGTACATCTCTTAAATCATGCTCCACAATTTCCTTATTTTTTTAATCCTCCTTATCACAATTAACGTTAGATTTATATAATCCCATCACCAGATTAGGTTTTTTTTTCTTTTGTTAATGTTCATAAGTTTTTTTTTAAAATAAAATCACGTTGTTCATCAGTTGTAAAAAATGTTCATCAGTTGTAAAAAAATGTTCATTACTTTAGAACTTCAGGAGTAAAAATAACAAAAATATATATACATAACAAAAGAAAAATACTTATCATCATATATTAATTCTCTAAACTTTTTCTCACTTTTCATAAAAAGGCACAATACAACACATATTGGCATTGATTTTTCATGAAAACATCACACGAAAACGCCACAACTACATGCACCCATGCGATTTGGAGTCTCAAGATGTAGTTGCCAGACCACATTGTCCCATAAAACGCGACGCGAAAACATCATACGTTGTACCAAGGCTTGAGATTTCATATTTTGGCGATTACTTTTTTTTCTCTTGTTTAAAAAGAATAAAGTCATTATAATATTAAAATTTTTGATGTAAATAAGAAAGTATTTTTTAATATTATAGTCTGGTTTGATGTTATCTATACCATTTCTAAAAGCTTTACATCTTTTTTAGGTAAACTACAAAAAAAACGTCTTTGAACTTTCTCATTTTTTCAAATTTGCCACTGAGAGCAAACTTCAAGCAATTTTGCCATTAATCTTCAATATTTCGTGCATTTTGCCTCTAAGTTGACGGTTTTTTTATTTTTGCCATTTTCTTCCGTTAAGTCCCACATGTGCTTGACACGTGAGGATATATTCGTCATTTTCACTGCCACCAATTGCTTCCACCTTTCATTAGATGCAAATTTGCAACATCAGCATTGAAACTTTCACTAGGATCTCGATATTAAATACCCTAAATACTATCAATACTCTACTGGTTTAACTTAAATTCATACTACCAACCCAATACTCGATTCAATTCATTATCAACTAGCTCTAATAGCGTATTAGAAAGAAGTCGTTTTGAGAATGCACAATAATGAGTTTTTTGTACATGGTCCGTTGAGGTATGTAAATGGCAATCGTAGCCAAATTTGTGGGTTTAGTTCTGAGGCTAGGATATTTACAATTGGCCTGAATCATATATTGGAAAGGCTTGGCGATGTGAAAAATGGGCTTTATTCGTTTGTTTGCCTAACAAATCATTAGAAGAAGTTTTGAAGTTGATTTACACCGACAATTATGTGTATACGATATTGGAACTGGCTTGTAGGAATGGGTCAATTGATTTGTATGTTGTTCACAAGAAACAAAGACTAGCTCGGTATTATTTCAAGAACCTTGATTTAGATTTAGAGTATTCAGATGAGGATTATTTGGGTTGGGTAGAAGATGATGCTAGGTTGCGTTTCTATAGTTCATCTCTTTTTGCGACTGAACAACCTTTTCAAAAAAAGAAGAGGAACAATGGCAACCATCAAGGTGGTAAAAAAAAGATTGAAGAGAGCTGTTGTCATAACAAAAGAAAGAAACAGTAATGTAAATGGTAAAGAGAAGAACACAAAGAGGAAACAAACGAGTACTAGAAAAGGGAAAGAAAATGAGGATGCTAGTGAGACCGAGCCTTAGACTTCGTTGTTGAAGAAGAAGAGAGCTTCGAAAAAGGGTAAATGGATCATGGTTGAAAAGGATTCGGGTTGTAACCCGAATGTTGGTGTTATACGAAGGTCTACTGGTATAGTCATTAGAGAAGGTGGATATGTGAATGATAGGAGTAGGTCTAAAAACATGTTGAATGTGTGTGTGTGTGGGGGGGGGGGGGGTCTGCTTCTGTTGATAATGTGGCCGAAAATAAAGGTCACATAAAAAGGTTTGTTGTGCTTGGTGTAAGAGCTCTTAGCAAGTTATACTAGTATCAAGATTTTATGATCACGAATTGCGTACTTGGTCTTAGAGCACCAACATATGTGGGAAACCAGTGAACTGAAGATGGCTGTTATAAGGAGTGCTTGGGACAACGCATATGATTAGGGTACCAATATGAATATTCTGACTACTTTGTAACTAGATAACCCCAAGGAAACTCATAATGTTATAAAAACAGATTAAAGCTTATCGTATGCTTATTGCTGTCTTGTTATTAGTGCTTATCCAATGATTCAAAACAAGGAATGCGTAACTTATGCGCTGCTTATTTGTTTATTGATCGGTTAATTGGTTATTCACAAAAGCTTTTTTTACTGCTTATTTCTGTTATCGTTAGTGCCCTTGGGCTTTTTCGTTTCTGGATATTAACCTTAGGGATTTTTCATTTCTGGTTAGAGTTCAAAGTAAAACATCACATCGAATAACAACCATGCTAGATTAACAATTAACAATCAAAGAGAAAACACCTTAATTAAACCTTCAAACTAAAAACATAACATCTTAATTGAAATCAAAACATAGTAATTTACATTCGGTTAACATTAAACAACCTAACATACTAGTTACTGGCAACCCCTATCAACAAACAGCAACCCTTCATGATCCAACCGGTTCACATCTCCCTTTGCCTCGCTAAAAAGTCAATCTTGTCAATAACCTTGCTGTGAATATGGGTCATCATTTTCATCAACAACCTTAACTTGCGCATGTCGGCAGTTTGGAGTGCCTTGAGCTTTGTGAGATTTGCCCTAACACATCTAGAAGGATCGCCATTTTGGAGTTCGAGCATCAACTCCCCCTACGCATGACCCGTTCGGTCAACCGTTGAGAGTTATTCATCAACCATCTTTCCTGCCATATGTCCTCGTCAATCTCTGATTGGTACGAGGCTACCATCATCTCACCAAGGTGAAATGACCCAGACATACCAACTAGTTCAACAAGTCGAGCCATTTGTTATGAAGAAGATAGAAAGTTTTATGTGTGTGTGTGCGCACGCGTTTGAAGTTAATATAGTGTTGTTATGAAGAAGATGAAAAGTTTAGCTTCGTGCAAATAACGTCCCCGAAAGAAAAGATGTCAATGTAATAATGACGTGGGCGAAAGGTTTAATAACGTTTCAGGGACGTTTTTTGCCCGAAGGTAAAGGTGGAAGAGTAGTAGCGTACAATTTTTGGGTGGGAAATCTATTCGAGGATGTTTTTTTTTCATCTAATGAAAGGTGAAAGCATCGGTGGCAGTAGAAATGACGATTATACCCTCACGTGCCAGGCACGTGTGGGAGTTATAGTCTTCATGTGGGGAGGTCAGGGGTTCGACTCCTGTCATTTCCCATATGGGGGATTTTCCCAGAATTGGCAGCCGGGTTTGAATCCCATCGCAATGCCTTGAAGCCCCTTAATGGGAAACTGGATGGCTAGCATGGGGGTTGATATTCTCTTCGTGAGATGATTCGAACTCGGGTTGAGAGACTTGGTGCCTCGGTGGCACGCAAGATACTCCGCTGCACCAAACTGCCGTTCAAAAAAAAAAACGTGTGGGAGTTAACGGAGGTAAACGACCAAAAGTCAAAAATCGTCAACTTAGGGGCAAAAATGAACGAGAAATTGAAGTATAGTGGCAAAATTGCTTGTAGTTTCCGCTCTGTGGCAAATTTACGAAAATAAAAAAGTTAAGGAACGCTTTTGCAGTTTACCCTTTTTTAAGTGATTTTTTCAATATTTCATATTATAAATTTTTTATGTTTCTTAAATGTTAAATATTGTTCGGTCATGAGATCAATCACCGAGTTAACCCGATCGAATCATTAACTCATTAATTTGATTATTAGATCAAACCGTCGAATCATTAAAATTCAATTAACATATTATTAATTATTTGCCGCTAAGCAATTTATGAGATTTTATGTTTATCTAAGAAAAATATAAAATATAAAAAACACCAAAGGAAAGAAAGAAAGTCCAAACAACAGAAGAAGTTCGCATCTGAAAGTCACACTTGGGCTTCTCTTCACTTCCATCATCCAATCAAAACAACAGTAAGTACATCTCCTAAATCATGCTCCACAATTTCCTTATTTTTTTTTAATCCTCCTTATCACAATTAGCCTTAGATTTATATAATCCCATCACCAGATTAGGGTTTTTTTTTAATTAATTCCCAAATCTTTTCACCAGGTTTCATATTCAAATTAGGGTTTTCTATATCAACACTCAATTGTAGTCGATCTACACTTTAGAACTATGAAAGGCCATAAAAAACTGAAAATTGTCAGTAAGAAGAAAGATGAAGGTGATGATGACGTCATGGTTGACGTTGTTGATACGGGGGAGAGGGCTACGGGAGGTGACGGGGATAGGTCTAAAGTTTCGGGTTCGGAGAAAGGTAAAAAGGAGAATGTGGCCAAGAGTGGTGCCAGTGGGAAGGGGAAGACGGAGAAATCTGGAAAGGAAACTGCGGGTTTGAAGACGGCGAAGGTTGAAAAGGTGGGCAAGGATTTGGTTGGAAAGGATAAAGATGGAGATGTGTCGACTGAGGGTGTGAAGGAAGGTAATGCAACTGTGGTTGGAGATACGGTTGGTGAGGCGTCGGGTGGGGAGGAGGAAATTGGTAATGAAGATAAGGAATTAGAAAAAGGTTCGACTGAGGAGACGGTGGAAGGTAATACGGAATCTGTTGAGAAAACTGAAAAAGATGAGGTTTTGGATTCCACCAAGGTTTCGGAGTCTGTGGGTAAAGTTGATGAGGTGGTTAATGCAGGAACTGGCGAAGGTGCTGCTGTTAAGGATAATACTGAAACTTTGGACGGGAAGTCTGAAGCTGAAGCTGAAGATGGTAAAACGGATGATGCTAAGATGGGTGGTGATCCAATGAGTGAAGACGCTCCGATTATTGAAGAAGAAGTTGCTGTGGTAGTCAAAAAGGAGAAACCAGAAATCGGAACTAAGAAGGAAATTGCGAAACAGCCGATCGTTTATGTTAAAAAAGTGGCTGATAAAGATCACGTGATGAGTGAAGCTCAGGAGGACGTGGATGTGGTCGTTGTAGAAGAGGGTTTACAAGTTAAAGATGGTAACAAAGATGGCGTTTCTGTAGAGCTGAGCTTGGCCTGTTCTGATAGTCAAAGTTTGTCGACTGAGATAGCTAATGCAGATGTTCATGTAACGGACCCGGAAGCTGAAGTTGGTGTGAAGGACAAAAATGAGAGTTTGGATGCAACAATTGAAGTTAATGCTGTTGATGTTGGTGCACAAAATGAATCTGATAAAGTTGCTGCTTGTAGTAAAGCCGATGAAGCGACAGCTACACAAAAGGAACCAAATTCAGATGTTCATGCTGCGACAGATAGCTCAAAACCTGATGTAGTTACATATACTGAGCCAGAAGTTGTAGATATGGACGAAGGAGTCCAAACCGTCAAGGTGGAACCTGTATCACCACCAACTACTGGTGATACAGGCGAACTTCAAGAAGATCAAGGGTTAACCGATATCTCATTAACTGACATTGGGGTTCCAGATTCCACAGTAGAAGCTCCTACCACAGGTGAACCCCAAACTTTTGTCGAGCAAAGTGTTTTGCCTGCTGAGATTGAAGGAGAGGGGATGGATATAGACGAAGTACTCGGTTGGAAAGATGAAATATCACAAACCGATAGATCTGTGCAAGTAGGGGAGCAAAAGGTAGACATCACTCATTCTCTCGACATCACTCATTCTCTTGATAATGAATTATTTGTTTCGTTGCAGCAATTAAAGTATTTTAGCCCACGTGAAAACGAAGGAAATTTTGCCGTGTCTGATTTGGTATGGGGGAAAATTAGGAGCCATCCATGGTGGCCAGGGCAGATATTTGATCAGGCTGATGCATCAGAGCAAGCTATGAAACACCATAAGAAAGATTGCTGTTTGGTTGCGTATTTTGGTGACCAAACATTTGCTTGGAACGAGTCAGCAGCCTTGAAGCCATTCCGGTCTTGCTTCTCTCAGATAGATAAAAATAACAGCTCAGAAACCTTTAAGAATGCAGTTGACTGTGCGTTAGAAGAAGTGTCCAGACGGGTGGAGTTAGGGCTTACGTGCACATGCGTTTCTCGCGACATTTATGAAAAAATAAGATTTCAATCTGTGGAAAATTCAGGAATTAAGGAAGAATCACGTAGAAGACACGGCGTCGACAAATCCACAAGTGTGAACTCGTTTGAGCCTGATAAACTTCTTGAGTATGTGAGACTACTGGCAAAATTTCCGTTTAGTCCTATTGATAAAATAGACATTACAATTGCCAAAGCTCAGTTGTTATCATATCTCCACCATAAAGGTTATGGCCAGCTCGCAGAGTTCCAGATATGTGGAGATTTAATGAAAGATGATTCAGTATTAATCGAAGATGGTTCTAAAAAACGAAAGGCTGTTGATTCAATTTCTGCTGGTTCAGAGAAACGACCGAGTCTAGATACAGAAGTAGCACTTAAACCGGCTCTCAAAACTGGTGCATCTATCCAAGAAGTAGGCACTCACGTCACTGCACCGGGTGACCAATCAAATCAAGCTGAGATGCTATCACATCTTCAGTCAACTGCACGTGATCCCATGAAAGCACACACTTCTTCAAACAACACCGTCCCGTTTTTCAATAATCACAGAGCAGCTGTTGTTACTAAATCAAGGCAAGATTCAAGTGAGGCTAGGAAAAGAAAACCATCAAATGAAAACGAAGCTGAAGACTGTGAAGTTGATGACGTTAATGATTCTTATTGGACCGACAGGGTCATTGAGAACTATCCTGAAGATCAATTGGTACAAGAGAATCAGAACGGAAGTGTAGAACATCAAGAACAACTCATAGCTTATCAAAAACAACAACAAAAGCTGCAACAACAATTACAAGAAGTACAACAACCAGTGAAAATCCGTAGATCTAATAAAAAACGTTACTTCAGTAGCAATCATGAAATAGAGGCAAAGGAACAGTTGGAGCTTATAGAAAAAAGGCGACAAAATTTGGCAACTGAAGTATTGATGAAGTATCCCGAGGGTATCTACTTCCCTTCTGAAATACATTTAAATAAAATGTTTAGACGGTTTGGTCCTTTAGTGGAGTCAGAAACTGAAGTTGATAGGCAGAGTGGGCGTGCTAGAGTGGTGTTTAAAAAATGTTCGGATGCAGAAGTTGCTCATAGTAGTGCTGGAAAATTTAACATCTTTGGTACTATTGCTGTTGCGTACGAGCTTAATTATACACCAATGATGTCGTATAAGCCTATCCCTCTTCAATTTAGTCAAGATCAAGATGCGTGCTAAGTTCTCTCTTTTCAGCCAGCTTCTGGTAATTACTAACTATTCAACTTATTGTGTAAAATTTTTAAGCAATGTATAGTTATTTGTTTAAACATGCCTTTGGTTTGTGTCTTAGCTGATGCAACCAGATGTATGATGAGACGTGCTCGTGAACTAGAGCTATTTGGAGCAACCTTGAGATATGTGATGAGTTTAGATGATTAAAGGCTGCAGGTGAACTTTGATGCCGACAAACTGCAGCATCTGAAGCTATAATAAGAGAAGTATTTGTATCCATGTAAGAATTAATGCTTTATTGACTTGAATAATATAGTTAGGGGGAACTTATCCTGGATTAGTTAGTTAGCATGGAGTTGTTACATTTATAACTATTTCAAGAGCAATTACTGTAGTAATAGATTGTATCTTGTGCAATGATTGTTGTGTCTGTGTTGGGATTTAGGAAATCCGCCGTTTGTTTATCTAGTCAAAATCAAGTTTCTTGTTATGTTTCACACCGGCTTTCTAGGCAGATCATGTTTTGATGACGGAATTAATGTTTAAATACCGTAGGAGATAGTTTATCTTTATTAGTGCGTGTCACCATAAACCAAGTTATTGCCATATTCTGATTTTTTTTTTACTTATGTGACATCCATTTTAGGATCCTCTATAAAACATAAACGATGGTTACAGTAATAGATATAATGAATTGGTACTTAAACATTAATTCCGGTATGTGAGTGACCCTCTAACCTCAAGGAAGTCTCGGTGGAGACATGTGAGATAGAAATTGTGAGATAGTTGGTGTGAGTTGTAAATTGCCGTTCTAAAAAAAAATATAAAAAAAAAATTAAAAAAAATAATGAATTGGTACTTTTTAAATCAATTGCTGACAATTACGGTATGAAGTTATAAAATCTTTCAGTTTAGTAAAGAAGTTTATATATACTTTGCAGTGCCTCATAATTGGGCAAGATGATTACAAGTAAACTCAGTAAGAAGTGGCCTTATCTTTCTGGATTGTTTTTGTAGTTCAGACCAAAATCCTTAGAATTGTAAAATTGTTTAGTCAACATGGTTCAGAATCTGGTCTAAATGAAATGCATGAACAGAAACGTGATAAGACTTGGATCAACATCCAACCTTTCACGACTCAGTTATCTGACTTGACATGAACTACAAGTGTATATATAGTTTCTTTTACAAGGTATAATGAGGGGTTATTTGCGTATAAGGACAACTAGGAATTACATTGGAGTAGTCAACATCATTTTGAATGGTCACACCCAACAAGGGGATGTCTTCTGTTTGAACATTGTTTGGCAGGAAGGACTTTTTATTTTATTACTTTACCATGTTATAAAAGTTCGATACATGCGCTTCTGGTATTTCCATTCACAATGTTTTCATACTGTGCTTTTACTTCTGAAAGCTATAGTTATCCATCTATTAGCACATTATAAAAATGATAGGCTCGAAAGCCTGACCATCTTAAGGGGCTGCTTGAGTGGTGATGAACCTCGAGATTAAACCTTAAAGTAGGCATTCCAGGACGAGTCTCACCAGCTTCAACTAGCTTTAGCTTACCTGTCACTATAGGTGGTTTCCCCGGCTCCACTGCTGGTGGGGTAATTACCTTGTCCTTCCACAAAAAAGTTAAAGCTTGTTTTATGTAACTTTTAAAAGTAAGACCTGAACAGATAGGAGACAGAGATATGATAGTCTAAAAATGAAATTATAAAGGGTGTTATCTAACAATGCATTAGGCATGGAGAAGGGTAGAGAAAATGTAGCTTTGTCTCAACCAAGGGAATCTAGATGTAATCAACACAAATGTTACCCACTTGCCTATAATTAACTTTCACTAACGAACTTGTCCCATCAGTATGCAATGACTTTTGCTTGTCGTTGATAAAAGTATTTGGTTTTAGAAAATGCTTTGGTTGTGCTAAGACTTTCCTTGTAACTTGGAAATACTACTATCCTATTAAATTTTGTCCCATTAAATGTAAGACTTGCCAGAGGTAGTGGTAGCTTTCACCATAGACATTGCGCGAGCTGCAATTTTTGGAGGTTAACTATGGTGGTGACCCGTAGAAATAAAATTTGTGCAAGTATGTTGTGGGAGTTAAAGTGGGGTATGCGTGTGTATCTAATAGGGTATACTTAAAAGGTGAGGGGAAGCCGGAAGGGGACCATTACATCTAGTTATATTAGTCACATTACTTGCAATTGTATTGATATGAATTCATATCAACCTCTGTATTCGTGCTAAAATTCTAATCCTAAACATCTTGCGCAATACTAGTTCTACGTATAAGTATCCGCGCCTGCAATAGTAGTCCAATGGTTGGTGACATTCAACATAAAGGTTTAAGTCACAGGTTCAAATCGTGGCCCTGTGTTCCTTTAATCACTGTATTACGCGATTTACCTCCCTCATTCTGGCCGCTTTAGAATCACGCCCTTTAAGAGGCTTCTGTTAGAGAAATTTAAGTCCTTGTAGCATAATGAAATGGCTGGAAGGTAACTAGCCCTATGCCATTCAAACGTGTAGCTGTCATATATGTACATTACATACCTAAAACTATTTGTACAATGTATACACATTGTATACGTGCTGGCAATTCTGTGCAAACTTTTAACTCTGTAAATTAGTCAGCTAAAAAGTCGGAAACCATGGTTAAACAAAAAAAATCCCCCAAAGAATGATTTACATGTTAAAGAATAATTAGATGTTACTTGTTACACTATTATGGTCAACCATGCAATTTTGATAGGCAATAGTAACTAATTATAACTTAATAGCTACACAATGATAATTTTAGTTGTGAGTGGTAATTAGAATGGGGTCATTAGGTTGAAAAGGTGAAAACAGGAGGAAACTTGATGATGGAGAAAGAACATGATGGAACAATTTTAAAATGATGACTTCAACAATTTGGTGTCAATTCAAAGATCGGATTACATGTTCTGTGTTTTCTTTTGGGGAAATATGCCTCTCCAATCAAACCATCAATCAATTTTTTTTTACCCAGGTTTTTCTCCGGCCGGGATTTCATTATAACAAGTTGTTGATGTCTTTCTCATATTACATACCACTAGCATGGTGCTGTTCAATACGACGACGAGTACTCAGTGATTATCTTTAAAACGAACAAATGTTACTATCTTACGTATCAAATTCGTACTCACATTGGTGTGAGAGGGGTTCAAAGGTGAAATCAAAATAAATTCGCTAAAAATAAAAAGTAAAAACTGAAAGTTAATAGTAAAATGTATCAAAATAGATTTTTCAACTTAAAATAAAATTTTAACTTACTACAATAATAAATATATTACTACAAAATTTTAAAAAATATGATGAATATAAATTACTACAATAATAAATATATTAAAAGATATTTCTAACTTAAATAAAAAATATTATTTCAATAAATTGTTACAAAAAATTGTTACAAATAGTCATATGATAAAAGAAATCAACAAATTGCTATATTTACTAAATAAAATTAGTTGAACATTCAGACTCACTATTTTTAGAAAGTCCAAATACTTATAATGTAATTATAAATTATAGATTATAGATATATATATGATATTTTGTAACATCTTTTTATAATAAACTTTTTTCACAACCTATTAAAATAATACTTTTATTTTAAATTGAAATATATTCTTATAAATTTATTATTTTCATATTTTTAAAATTTGGTACTTTTTAATTCAATATCAATTTCAATAAACTTTATTAACTTTCAATTTTTATTTTAGCGGGTTATTTTGATTTTTATCCTTTTTCCTTTTTAACATTAATATGAATACAAACTTGATAAAGTAAAATAATAGTAACATATATTCGAATTCAAAAATCATCACGGAGTATTCGCTGCCGCATTACGCGAACACCTTGCTAGCAGCTAAAGGAATGTAATATGACCGCTACAAACATGCATATGCCGTATAATATGCGTCGCGTACTGATGCGATTTATCAGACACGAGATGATATCTTTTAACACATGTAACTAAATAGACGTATCTTGTTAAAGATAGCGAGATGCCGAGATACCAAGTTTTTTAACTTGCTTTTGTAGTGATTTTGCTTTATGCTCCATCATTACCCTTTTGAAAATTGAACGATTTCTATTAACTAAAAGGTTGTAACATATTCTAACTAACAATATTGAGTTGTGCTATCATGAAAGTTATTAATCATAAGGCTTTTGTCTTCAATATTCATTTTAGCAATTTTTTTATAGACGTATTATTTCATTAGCCATTTAAAAAGTTAACTTACATCATGTTCTACCATGAATGTAATCAAGTCAATCAAAGTTAATCAAATAATTGTCTAAGTCTTCTTGTCTCTCTTTCTTACGGAGCCAGCATACGCTATAGTGGTGCCCTATCCCGATACTACCCGAGATGGTCGTATCAATTGGTGCTTTCATTGAGAGCCTCAATTCGTTGAGGGATTTTGATCAAGGTTTCAAAAAAAAAAAAGTTACTGTTCATCAGAAAACATTGTTCATCCGAGGCTACTGTTCATCGAAGTACTGTTCATTCGGGGGTACTATTCACGGCACTGTTCATCCGACGTTGCTGTTCATCAGGGTACTGTTCATCCGGAAAAAAAAAAATATTTTTATTTTTTTCGATTTGTTGTTTATGGCATCGAACACTAGCGATCGGGATGCATTATCTAAACTCTTGCAAATGGGTACGGTGGTCGAATATCAAAGTGTGTTTAAGTATCTCATAACTCGAGTAACGGGTATCTCTGATAGTTTACTTGCCTCGTTTTATATATCTGGACTTAAACCGAAGCTACAGCTAGAATTGTTGAGGTTTTACCCGAAACCTACAACATTAGACGAAGCCTTCTACTTAACACGTATAGTAGAGACTCGTCTTGATGCAATTGCAAAGGAAGAGCAGGTCATTGAAAAGAACACGGTTGATTCTTCTACAACACTAGAAGTTGCACCGGAAGTTATAACTGAAGTGACACTAGACGTTGTACTGGAAGTGGCACCAGAAGATGTGGTGAAGGTTACATCCGGACCTAATAAAGAGCACCTTGAACTTGTGGTTAGTGAATCACATCTTGTTGATGAATCGCCCAAGAGGGTCACGTGGTTTGTTTCATCTGAAGGGAAAGACTATAAAACAGGAGTCCAAATATCGTTACTACTCGAGCCACATAATATGTTGAAAAAGAGTGTGTAGATGCTTAGGAAACGTCTCAAAATTTAGGACCCGGGAATTATGATTGTTTTCAAGACATCACCTTGAGGGCAAGGTGAATTCGAAGGAGTGAGGAATGATACGCCTGTGCATATCCACATGAACCGTTACATCTTTTATTTGTTTAGGATATATCTTATTTAGGATTGTGTTTATCTTTGGCTTGTTTAACAAGTTATGCTATTCGGTATATATACCGAAGGTTTTATTAATGAATGTAATCAATTCAATCAAAGTTAATCAAATAATTGTCTAAGTCTTCTTGTCTCTTTTTCTTATGGAGCCAGCACACGCTATAGTGGTGCTCTATCCCGATACTACCCGAGAGGGTCGTATCATAACTCATGAGTAATTCACGAAGAAGTATTGCGCTATTTACCAGTGAGTGGTATTATTGGACTTATCTTTTGGTGAAAAATGTTCTTCATTTTAGACAATGAAACTCTATTCACCTTACATCGCACAAAATACCAAGTGCATGAATCAAATGAAAGATATAGTCGACGTATGTGCAAAGTAAAGTTCTATTGTGAACCAACTCTTTGTGTTGTTTGAACGCCTCCACAAGTTTGCTTTAAGTTTTCAAAACAACTCTCGAAAGCCTTACCTAAAGTCAATTGTATAGCAGAAAGAATTGCGTTTTTCTAAGCTTCAACAACCGACATTGCAAAGTTGAGGTCCAACTACCAAAATTGATTCGTTATGGGATCTCCTGATAAAAATGAGGTGGTGTTTGATAATAATTTGATTGACTTAATAAGAAAAAAACTGAATTTATTAAGTCAATAAAATTGTTTGTTTGTAACTTAACAGAGAAAGATGACTTAAAATATTACCCAGACTGTCTGCATTAACTCATCTTTTAATTAAACGTGACTTAATAAAAAAAACCAACATACAAGCCCTGAGACATGCTACACCAATGTAGTCCATTATATACCATTATGGGGAGGTTATTAAGACCTTGGCCAAAAAGGAAAATGATTTATCTAGTTATCCTCGTACTTGATATGTCTATATATCTCCCTACTTTTATTATTATGACAAATGGATTGATCATTGGATGAAAGTAAGAAAGAGAGTTAGTGGATTACACATGTTTTAATTTAATGTGGGTAGGAGGATAAGTAGGAGGATATTGTAGGAGGATTTAACATTGCTCGGCCAAAAAACCATACGTACCCTTAATATTTGAAAATTTTGATTTTTTTTTTAATTTTTTTAATTTTAGTTTTGTTATCAGATTGTGAAACGAAAAACATGGAATAAAATAAATAAAGTTTAACAAGTCAAAACTGTTAAACTAACAAAAATACGGAAAAAAACTGATAAAAAAACTGTAACGAAAGAGACAAAGGGACAAAAAGTACACAAAATATATAAATGTGTACTTTCTGTCTTATTTTAGTGGGCCAAAGGGTAGCAATATTAACACTTTAGTATTATATATTCTTGTTAATACAAGTGGAGTATGTCTTGAAATAAGGGTGGGTTTGATATGTTATCCGGAATTATTATTGGTATAAGGGTGGGTTTGATATGTTATCCGGAATTATTATTGGTATGATTTTGATTAGAAAAGTATATAGGATTAATGATGTTATTTTCTTTGTTTTTGTTTGGTATAAAATTTAGAATATGAGTATCACAATATAGTAGTAGGTCCCATAGCAATAAAAATACATTCACTCTATTGGTTGAAAAAAAAGAAAAACTTTTTAATGGATAAAAATAAAAAAAATAAGGCTCACTGGAATAAGCTTTGAAAGGTACCTCATTGTATTAGTATGCTTCTATGCCCATCATATAATAGTTTCATTACCAAATCTCAAACCAAATTATGTAAATGACTATGAAAGTCATTATATGATTACGATACATCCATACCAAACGCTTCCAGGTCATTCCATCTATTGTCTTTATGGAAAAGGGTACGATAAGATATAAGCATTGTTCTAAATAGCGTGCTATAGCGTGTTTTATAGCGTGAATCGTGACGTTCATGTTACGAAACAGACTAAGGTGTCGTCTATAGGCGTAACGTGCTAAAAAACGGCATAAAACGTGATATTGCGCGTCGCGTGACGTTTTTTTTTAATCTTTGAAAAATTTACAAGAATTGGGTTTATTTTCTAGTTTTTGGCTATTTTAAGACTTGGGTTTAAAAATTTTACTATGTATATAAATTCTTAAGTAACTACTAGCTGATTTTGTTTTAAATTTGAATTAAAGTATTGTTTCATTTTGTAAACTCGTTATATAAATATTAATTTAAATATTTTGTGTCGCTATATATCACGCTTCAGTAAACACCGTAGCTTCGCTATAACTTCTGTAGCTTGAAGCTTGACAATACCATTACGCAAACCTTCACGTTATTTACAACTTTGGATATAAGTATACAAATGTTGTAAAGAAGCAGTGAAGTAAGTGGTCAGTCTTGAGTTCTTCTGGAAGTGCATATTTGTCGGTATGAGTTTGGAGGAACACTTTTTGGGTTTGAATCTCATAGTGAAATAAACGTTCCTACCAACTGGTTTATAATTGTATAACTCAAAAGACCTACCATGATTAAAGCTTCTACCAACTTACATTTATATAAAAAACAAGTGAATGAAAAGTGTTCTATTCTATATATGCAATTGAGTTGATGCCGTACTACTATAGGAGGGTCTCTGTGCTCCTTGGGTTGTATATTGTCGGCACTCCCGACAGTTTTCTTCTCACATTTCCACCTGGCATTTACTTCAATTTTCTCTATTAAAACTTCTAAACTAGAGGCTAGAGATTATGAATTTGTAACCACATTCGATTGCATGACAAACTGTTTGTGAATGAACGTTCGTTTTCAGGAACGATTCCACCGTTGATCATCATCTCAACGACATGTAAGCAAGGACGAAGCCGGCACAAAATATAACCGGGTGCACTAAAATTTTTAAACTGTAATATAACAGATGGAAAAAATGAATTAAAACGAAAGGTAAAAACACGTTTTGATTGACTGGATGCATTTAAAATGCATTTAGAAAAAATAGATGTATTTTTCACAAATTGACACTATAAAAAATAATTATATATGTTACGAGTAGGGGTGTCAAAAAAGTTGACCCGACCCGAACCCGACCCGAACCCGAACCCGAATAATCATATTCGGGTCGGGTCACTCGGGTCAAAAAGCGTATTCGGGTCAATTCGGGTTGACCCGAATTGACCCGAGTTTTAATTAGGCTCGGGTTCGGGTTATATAATTTTACCCTTGACCGACTTAACCCGACCCGAGTTGACCCGAACCCGACCAACCCGACTTGACCCGACTAAAATTAGACTTTTTACATTGTTTTAGTACAAAATCAGGCCACTTTTTACACTTTTTCCTCAAACTCAGGTTGACCCGAACCCGAGTTGACCCGACCCGAGTTGACCCGACCCGAATTGACCCGAACCCGAATGATCCGAGTTCTAATTAGGTTCGGATTCAGATTATATATTTTTTACCTTTGACCCGACTTGACCCGACCCGAGTTGACCCGAACCCGACCGGGTCAACCCGAATCACACCCCTAGTTACGAGCACTCGCGAGAATCTCCTAACTCTGTCCGTGCATATAAGACATGTAAGAGGTACTATACCTAGTAAAATCAGTCTAGCTAATTATTTTGTACTGAAATTATAATTCACTTTTAGTTTTTTTTAGTTTTAGATATATCTCAAAATAAATGTCAAACAACAAAGTTGACTAATCTAACGTCTCTTATGATCAGTGGAACTCCATTTTACACATATTCTGATAATCAAAGCTTTTCGAATTTATAAAGCTTTCGAATTAGTGGACCTATACTTAGGGTCTGTTTGGTAAAAGATATTTTGAAGTTTTTTAAAAGTTGTTAGTTTTTTTTTAAAAGAATAATCTAATAACTCTGTTTAACGTAATAATTTTTTAGAACTGTTAGCTTTTTATTTTAAATAAGTAGCTTTTAAATAAAAAACTGGTTCATATAGCTTTTTAAATTTTCGAAAACTGTTAGAATTATTAATTACTGATATACCCTTCAATTATATTATAATTGATTTAAATATGTCTGTTTAAGTTATTTTACATTTTAACAACTAATCTACCAAACACTTTTATTAATAGCTAACAGTTTACATTTAACAGCTAACAGTGTACAGTCAACAACTTACAACTAATTTTGTCAAACATAGCCTTACTTTTTTATATGTATTTTAAAACTTTATAATTATTTCATATATCACATATGTTTATGTTTATATGATAAATGGAAAGAGGTTTAAGTTTTATGATGTCTACTTGTTAACTGTAAAATTCACCATAAGACAAGAACGATCAAGCGGTCGAGAGAATGAAAAAAAGTTACGCTTATTGATAGAATAGATTAAAATTACAAAAATCACTCGGCATTAATTAGGTAGTCGGGTGTCGGTTAAACGATTAATCAATTTGAAACGAAGTAATTGAGGATTAATCAGATTAGATTTATATATATAAAAGGAGAAAACGAATGTGTGGTTATAATGCATGCAAGATTTGGTGTAGAACCACTCAAAACGACTGTGTTTTGATAAAAGGAGACACATCTCTTCTATTCTTTGATCCGATACCAGAATATGATTCTCCATATCATCTCTATTTAAAATGAATCCTAAATTCTCCCCCGATCGTGTTAGAAATAGAGTCATATTTTTTCCCATCGTAAGTCAGTACTTGGTCTATGACAGTCTTTAATATCAAGACATAAGATAAATCGTGTATGGTAATCCCCGAATTTCTTCTACTAATAGTTAAAGAATTGTTAGTTTATTCTTACCTACTGATTAGTGAACAAAGTTAATGTATCAAATAGACTGTGTAGTTTTTTGATTTGTTGTATAATAGGTGTTTGATGAAATACTCTATTGAAATACTTTTTGAGTTTATATAGAATCAAGTGTCTCAGACAATTTGATTTGCGATTGTCTCAAATTAGCAGCACATACAAACCTGGGAATGATTCTTGTCTTGATAATAAAGTGGCATTCTTTGACTTAGCACTTTGTTTCATGTATAATTGCAGGGCTTTGCATTTGATAGTGACAAAAGAAATGTTTCAACAATTACTTCAAGCGCGAATGGCAAGACAATGTGGGCTTTTGGATATAAGAACATTTCAAGTTCTGAAGTTTCAATAGAAATTACATATGGAATCCAATTATATGTACAGTTTCATGATGTGATTTGAGTGAAGCATAGATGTACAAGACGCTCTTGTATACTCTAATTTTAACGATAATAAAAGTGTGTTTGTTCAGTATAAATATCGTGATTTGACACGTTCAATTCTTTTGCACATTATAGTTGGTTATGAGTGGCGATGGTTTTGGACATCATTTCTAAGTGACTGCTTCAACGTGAGCAGCTGCAGCCCTACACAAGCAACAAAGTGAGAAATATGTACAAGAATTATGAACATTGAGCTGCTACATACTAGAGTAATGAAATGCGCATGAGTGCATCCACTATACAGTTAGCAAATAACCATAACAATAGACTTTGCTACAAAAACCATGTAGCCTTTAAAATCCAATTGTTGTCATCGAGGTTTATTGAGAACCCAAATCTCACACAAAGATCAAATTTGATATCCCACCGCCATATATCATATTAACGAACCTAAATGAACACTCAGAAACACATTCTATCAAACACTTTGCGTTCATTTACAAAAGGTTTTGAAGAATCGATACTATCACATAAACAACTAATTCCCCATGTTATTAGCATATATAACTGATACATATCACTATGTTAGGCAAGATCACAAGAATGAGGCAAAATTCGATTTAGAATTATATCAATAATTTGTTATTTTCCCACAGCATAGAATTAACAAGGAGTTAGATTTTAACCTCTATGGAAAAAACAAATAGATCCTTTGTTTCCTAAATAATAAATTATAACCAAAATATGAACAGATGATCATTTATTATCAAAACTACATAGTATTGTTAGTTCTACAACCACGCTTGCATATCTAACAGCCAATTATTCACTTTTCCCTATATAAAATTATAAAATTTTGAAAGTATATGGCGGATTAAGCCGATTTATATCGGATTTATTCAGGTTTTTTTTCTTCCAATTTGGCTGATTTATATTCGAAACTGAATTGGCTGATTTATTATCTTTTTCCAGATATGACCGATTTATCTGATTTTTGACCAACCGATTAATAATGCCGATAAAGGAAAAATCGTGACGGTTAATCCCCTCCTAACAATTTATCCCCGATTAATTGTGACGGTTAATCCCTGACTGGCGAATACACACAAATGAATGATTACATCACACTTCATTGAAAGATATGAGGGAATATATATGGCCGTGGACACACCTAACTATCCTAACTTTTTATTTCTAGTCCTCGCGTGTCTAGCTTAATGAAACTAATGTAATTTCGTATAATTCTTTGTATTTTAAAGCTAACAATCTTCCACTAATATGTATACATATGAAATTACGTACAATATTTCTACCAAGTACAAAGACAACAAAATAAAATCTTTCAAGGCGCTTCCATTTTTGAGGATGTCTTCTGAGTCTTCTAGTATTCGTAACTTGTATCCTAACTTGAATTTTTTTTGTCTTTACTTAGTCAGGTTGCACTATAATAATCATGAGTTGGATTAACTTTCCTCTATTCATACAACATGTCTTAAAAAGCTCTATTCATATACTCTTTTTGGAGAAGTTTCTAAATCAGCGTCTCCTAAACCAATATCCGTATCTTACGCATTTAGTTTGAACGATCTTCTATCTCATAGGTTTAAGTGCACAACATACATTTATAAAAAAACCACTAAGCCACACCAATAATGTTGCTTCTATACTATTTCATGTCATTTGGATTTTGGTGATAAACCATTTGGGGGGACATGCAAGACATTAGAAATAAAACTTCTCACGCTTGTAGAATACTTCACACAAACCATACGAAGTGAAGTAGATATCATACTGTGTACACTACTTCCTCCTTGGAAGTTGACCTGATTACTCCACTGTACACGATCTTCTCCTACGATGATTTTGAGCTCTCGAAAGCATCATTATCGTGGGCGTCCATATACTCGAGAAGTTTTTGTCTTAAGCAAATATCTTGATAAGTTTTTGAAGTCACTAAGAAACTTTGACAATTTTGCTTTGACTATGAGTTACCATTTTCTTTCTGTAGCTCTAAATATACCGTGAGAATTGTATACTGATCACATCTCTTTGGCTTACTAACTAACCTTGTATATTTTCGGATATTTGTCCTGACCACATGATGAAGAGAACATGACATTCGAGACTTGAAACTAAAGTGTAATCCCTCAAATCTGTTACTTAAGCTTGCACTATTGTTGATTGAAGAACCATGCAGAAACAAATCTTTAAGTACCCTATACCCAACATCAAAAGTATAAGAAGTACAACACCTCGTAAAAGATTCACATCTGCAACTGTGTGACATTGAGCATTATAACGTAAATCCTTTAAGTGATAGTTATTTAGGTCATCAGCCAACCGTCCTTACCTACTGAAACTAGATAATCCAAGTCCCAATCATAATTCTATGTGCTTAAGCAAGTCATCAATCGATAGAGGGGGTTTAAATAAAAAAGGTAGAAAGTATAAGTAAGAGTCGATGATGAAATAAGTAGACACCTTCGCGAAATCTTACTTCAACCTCAAATAAGAAATAACAAATCCATTTCGTAATAACTTGTCTTTGAAGTATCAAAACTAGCCGTTTGTTGTCTTAGTGAATCTTATATCAGATTGTTTTAAGCATTAAGTGTTTTGTTTGTTTTGGTGTTGTGTTGAATGTCATTAACTAGGAACAAACGTTGACTTAGAAATGAAAACATTGCCTACCCAACTTTCTTTTGTAAGCGATTTTTTTGTATTGGTGTTGTTCGTGACAGATAATGGATACTCGACCAAATAATATATCATAATTCGTATAAACTTAACATCATACTTCATACTTATATTTTCAAGCCAACACAATTCCTTAAATACACATCTCGACCCGTATACATGTTAATGAAATACCAGTCCGACGTATGTCCATAAATACGCATATCCGGTTATGGCTCAATGTTATCCCCACTAGATCCTATCACTTCACAAATCGAACACCAGGATCTTAGATAATTTGTGTGATGGACAAAAGAGAAAAGAGAAAAGAGTATGGATAGAAAATAGAGAGAAGAAAAAGAAAGTGGATTGCATTAGGTGTGTGAGAACATAAAACAATTGTAACAACCTCAAATTACCACACAACAGAATATCCACATTGAGCGTTACTCATAGTACATCACACACAATCATAGGAACACTACCTCAAAAGAGACGTTAAAATAATATATACATTGTCTAAAACATGTTCCATCCCAAAAGATACCATTAGAGTAGCGTTTTGTCCCAAAAACCGTTACCAACACAACATTCTCATCAAAAGACTTTAAATAAATTATTCATTTGAAAAGGATGAAAAATAATCAAAGTTTAGACAAGTAAGCACCAACTCTCTCCTCGCATGCTCCCCGGCTATCCATCTTGATTACCTGAAATACATGCTTAAAGGGGTCAACACAAAGGTTGAGCAATCTATAGGTTTTACAAAACATCATTTGAACACAAGTATAAAAATCAATCATGATCATTCAATAGCATTGTAACATATACAATCTATCATTCCAACATTTCAAATTATAGCAAAAGTTAAGTGATTGTATTTAAGCTCATGACACCGACCCCTTAACTTAATCACCCACGCCAAATTTCCGGTGTGATCAAAGTTAAACCATTTCCCCTCTTAAGGTATCGTTGCAATTATACCTTATTTATTATCACAAGTTATCTGTCTGCAGAGGGTACTCAACGTACTACTCTCGTCTCGGATAGGGTCGTCAACCCCGTAGTACTACTAATTGTATAAGCGGCTATTTCTATCCCACACAAGGGTAAGATAATAGTTAACGGTTCATGAAATTAGGGTCTTTAGCAACTAGTACTCAATACAATCAAGGCAACATTCTAATCAAAACAACCATTTGGGTCCAAACAATCAATCATGACTTGTGTTCTATTTATTTCAAATAGCATCTATCCCCCTCGCGGGTTAAAATCATTTATAAGATAGTAAAAAAGTGAGGCTATAAACTCACCTTAGATGATACTCGAAGCTAGTGGTAGGGATGATGATTTCTGACGACAAAGACGCCCGTGAAACTCAAAATCAACACCTAGGGAACAAAACGCGAAATAAATCAACGTACTCAAGTACCGATATGTACTCAGTATAAACAATTAAACTCACTCAAAACCTCTTTAAACAAATACCAAAAATCCACACAAGTGATATTTACTAGACGCTTCTATTATACTACGTTATTAAAACGAACATTCCAAAAACCATTCTACCGACACATACCTAATGTACGGGATGTTTTCCCTTACTTAAACATCATGAATTTTTTAGAAACTTGCAGAAGATCTCACATACAACCTGTAGAAAGCAATCCAAAAAATTTATAAAAAGATTTTACTTTTAAGTCTCGCTGCTCAACACATCTTTGAACTTGAAAAATCGGGCAGATTTGCACACTTCACTCACAAAGTCATTTAGACCTCCTTAACCAAAACCATTTACAAAACCGACAATTGAATTTGAAAATAGACTCAAAATGCTAAGTTTAGGGCCTGAAATCAATCTTTAATCTTTTTTAAAACTCAACTTATAGTCCCCGAGATTTGACCCAATATCGACTACATTTTCGTATTGTGTCAGATATGCATCTCCCGGTACACGAAAAATCAAAGTATCATAACTTCCTCCTCGTTATGAGTTAGAAGCTCTATCTTATATCGAAACGACTGTATCGACGACCACTACAACTATATCCAATCATACAAACACTTTCTCAAACTTAAACACAAGAAAATTTGCTTCAAACAATCTGGTCTAAAACCTCTCTTTCAAAATCATGACAAATCATCTTTTTGACCCATTTTAATCATTCCTATACCACTGATATCACCTAATAATCATCTTCAACAAATCCAAACACCCTAAATAACTTGTATGTTCATCCTCTTACAAAACCCAAAAATTAAAAGTAAATATCAAACCATCAAACTAATTAATTAAACAATAATAACATGAGAATGAACCTTACAATAAACCAAATAAGATCAAACAAAAAAACAACCAAAACCCCCATATGGCCATGGGTTTTGGGGCTGAAGAACACCAAGGAATATCTTTTCCAAAGCTTGAATAATTCAAATCTATGTTCCTAAACACAATTAAACACAAACCTAATAACTTAATTAGATCAAATCATAGTTTTTATCAAAATATATCAAAAAATAAATCTTGAAAGAATGTTGTTGCATGCTTGATTTTATTGGTGGGATTTACTTATCTTGATGTTTTAAGGATGGGTCATTGCTTAGATTTCTCAAAAACCAAATTTTGGTGGTGGATTGGTGGTGGTCATCTTTGACCGTGAGTTTTGAGAGAGAAGGAGGGGATGAGAGAAATTTTTCAAGTGTGAAAATGAGTGTGTGTGAAAAATGGTGGTTTATGTATACTGGAGGGAGGGTGAATTTTGTAAATAAGGCTATCTTTTGGCCTTTTTAGCAAAGTTACTTGTAAAGAGCGGGAATAGTACTTAGTCGATTTTTAAAAATTTACGGGAGTCGGGTTTCGTCCCGTCTACATATATATTAAAGCCTCGTTCAATAAAAATACTTTTTCAATGATTAAACACACACAAAATGAAATAGTAAGGTTCCGACTCGACTTAATACGTAATGAAATAAAAATTTCAAAAATCTCAAATATTGAAATAATCAATACTAAAACATAACATTTGGGCATCCATCGGCATCGCGATCACTATCGGTTCTCTCCAAACGTCATAACATTCAAATAAAGCAACCTATTACCGGTTTCAACTTAAACCGTCAAACATATAAGTATTTAAATTCTTCAAAAATTTAAAATCGGTCACATAATTAGGGTAGAATGGTGACGTTAAGTTTGGGTTATTACATTCTCACCTTCTTAAAGGAGCGACGTCCCGGCGCTCGCCTCACCTCATACTCGTATTGCGTACTCATGAAAAACGAGGGCACTTCTTATAAAGAACCTGGTCCACGCCTCAAATTACATCACACCTTCATAATCAGAATCTTACTCGGTCTCAAACGCTTAACCTCTCGATCCACAATCTCCACTGGTTCCTCTATGAAGTGTAACTTGTCGTCAAGTTGTATCTCACCAAGGGGATGAATAAATCCTTATCCGCTAAGAAATTCTTCAAACTCGACACCCGAAAATTATACGAATTTCACGAAGCTCATTCGATAACTCCAACTTATGAGAAATTGGTCCAATTCGATGGATGATCTAAATTGGCCTAAAGAACATTGGACTCAAGTTCCCATCGTTTTCCCAAAACAAATTACACCTCTCCAAGGCGATACCTTAATCATTACCATGTTTCCAACTTAAAATTTCCAACGGCTTCCTACGGTTATTGGCACAGCTCTTCTGACGACTTCTCGCGGTTAATAAGCGAACCTCAATCAGTACCATCTTTCCGATAGTCTCCCAATCATTTCAGTTCCAATCAATTGTCCTTCCCCTACTTCATTCTAACAATTGGCGATCTACACCATCATCCACGGTTCTTAATAAGTGTGAAAACACTTATCCTTTTACCACTTATTTCCAATAATAACAAGACCAAAACGTGTATTTTATGTCGTAAAAGTCGGAATTATGCGTGGTTTGTGTTTTTATTGTGTTTTAGGACTAAAAGATGAAAAAGGAAGAAAACACGGGCTTTCACGGGCTTTTATCGAAGAAAACGAGAAAAGACGAAGTTAAGAGATCAAGAGTGCTTAAAGAACGGATGTCCAAGACCTCTTCTGAAGTTTTATCGAAGGAAAAGTCTAAAGACGGAAGTTTAATAAAGTCGAAGAACTCAAGTCTGAATTAAAGAAGAAAATTATTAAGACAAATTTCAAATCCCGAGACGACGTCGAGAAAAGACAAAGAATTAAATCGAGTCAAGAAGAAAAGAAAAAAAGAAGCACACCACACATGCACTTCCCATTGCCCTATAAATACCCTCCTAATCACATTAGGAGGGTGGTTAGCTAGTTGCACTTTTAATTTTTCCTTTCTAGTTTTTAGAGAGAGAAAGTTCCAAACTTTCTCTCACTAAGTTTGTCATCTTTTCTTTCTTGAATCTTTCAAGTTTAAGCTTTCATTAATCTTTGTATTTGAGTTTCTTTAATCAAAAGTTTAAGCTTAAGTTTGTGTTCTTTAATCTCTTTCCACAATTCTTGATTTACTTTTGGTTTTGATCCAAAAATCATTTTCCATACGAATTGATTTTGTTTGATGTTTAAGTAATTAAAGGGTTAATCTTTTTATCACTACATAAGCTTCATACGGATTAGGCTATAAGCTCTTTGTGCTTATTGGCTTATTTCATGTTTTAGCTTATTGCTTTTCAGATTCTCATAAGGTTTAATCTTTTCAAAAGTTTCTTTTATAAAGTTTATGATTTCATGTTTTTGAAAGTTATCAAATTTAAGCTTATATAGTCGTTTAAGGTTCGGATAAAGTAGCTTATTGTATGTGCTTATTGAGTTTTAAGCTTACCACCAATTTCGGATTAAGTTTGCATTCCATCGCAATATTAGGGATTTCTACATTCCGACGGCTGTTTGTTTATATCGCAATAACCCATAAAGGGTTCTACTTTGCGATAGCTTGGCACTTACCCCTTATTCCGATCTGGGATTGCGATCGCTCATTGCGATCCCATATTCCGACGGGATTTAAGGTTGCCTTAAATCGAAACGCTGCCCAAATTTTGTTAACTACTTTCCGATAGACAACATTGCGACAAAGGTGTTTGGATTATTCCGATCTGAAACATTCCGATCTGGGACATTCCGATAAGACCATATTGCGACAGTATTGATTTTGTATTCCGATGAGTATTCAGATTAGCATTCCGATGGACTTTCACATGGATTATTCCGATGACTTGTTTTAGTTGTATTCCGATGGTTTTAACTTTGGTGCATTCCGATAGAAAGGACTTGTTATATTTAGATTAATTAAGTTTGTTAAGTTTAAAAGTTTTACAAAGTTTTATATTTTAAGTGTTTTTCTAAATAACTTTTGGTTTAATTTTGTAAAAGCTTCTACTTTACTCAACAACAATTATTTGCCTTTAGTTTAAAAATAGATAATCAAACCAAACCACCCTCTTGTTCACCAAAAGACAATTGAGTCGCACTCTTAACCGGTAATCAATTCGAAGAGATCGGACGATAAGATTTTAATACTTAGCTAAAAGCTACGTATTAAATGGCACCGATGCCGGCTCTTTTCGTTAAGATTAACGGTTTCTAGTGAGAGACGCATTGAATTTTGGGACCCCTTCTTTTAGGAACGTTATTTTCCCTGCAAATTTTTTTTTCAAAAATCCATAAAAAATATAAAATTTTTAAAAAATACAAAAATATTATAAAATCATAAAAAGCATTTCTTTTCCAAAGGTTTTGCACCAAAAAGATTCTATAGATATTCTCTCTGTATATTTTTCTTCTGCAGGTGTATGCGTACTAGATCTTCAAATTATTCTGAGCCCGAGACTCGTGAAGATTTAGATATGGCTGGTGTTCATAACAACAATAATAACCCACCTCTACCCAATTTGAATAACAACAACAACAACCACAATGCTCCCCTACCCGATTTACGAACAATGGAGGAATTGTGTCAACCCACCATGAACGGACGTGGAGGACCGATTGCGCCGATGCAAATCACGGCTCAGGAGTTTTCGTTGAAGCATCACATGATCCAACAAGTGCAAACTAATCCATTTCGCGGATTGCCGGATGATGATGCCAACAAGCACCTCGACAAATTTATTACCATGACTCAAAGCATGAAGATGCCCAGTGTTTCTATGGATGTCCTTCACCTTCAACTATTTCCCCACACGCTTTCTCACCATGCCGAAAAATGGTTTGACCGTCTCCCAAAGAATTCTATTCATACTTGGGACGACATGACTCAACGATTTTTGTCGCGCTACTTTCCACAATCCATGGTCACGAGCCTTCGTAACCAAATTAGTGGATTCATGCAAGACAATGATGAATCGCTCTTTGATGCTTGGGAACGCTACAATGATTTGATCGACCGTTGTCCGAACCATAACATGCTCCCCGTCACTCTCATTGATACTTTCTACAATGGTCTCACTTTTCGTGATCGTGACACGATCAACGTCGCCGCCGGTGGTACTTTTATGAAAAGGAGACCGGAGGAGTGTAGAGAGTTGATAGAAAACATGACTACTCACCACAAGAATTGAGATTCATCCGCATCCTCAAGATCTAATCCGAGAGTCAATGTTTCATCTACTTCTTCCACCACCGACATGTCCGCCATGGAACGTGCTATTCTTGAAATTAGAAAAAGTATGCAAATTTTGGCTACTAACCAAACTCAACAAGCTAAAGCCGTTGCTATTTCTTGTGACACATGCGGTGGTCCTCATTCTTACAATGATTGTCCTTCTACTCAAGGCAATTTTTGTGAAAACGTTAACGCGGCATACGGTACTTATCCTACGGGAGGCTATCAAGCTCGTCCTCAAGGAGACCGTAACTTGCTAAGTTATCGTTCAAACAACTATCTTTCACCACCCGGTTTTACTCCTCAACAACAAAACCAACAACAAAGCTATAACCGAAATAACCAAACCCAACCTCGTGCTAACAATCAATATCAATCCCAAAGAAACCCATATCCACCTCAAGGAAATTCTCAAGCTTACCAAGCTCCACCTCTCAATCAACCAACGGCGTTGAATCAAGACATCGAGACGTTCATGAGGACTAATAGAGAGATGGTGACGAATCTTCAAAGTCAATTCATCAACTTGAAGGGAGACATGGCGAAACAAGGGAGTGATATTCGAGCTGAGCTAAGGAATGACATGGTGAAACAAAGCAATGATATTCGCGCAGACATGAGAGACTCTTTCAGCACTCAAGCGGATAATATACGTGATATGATCGGTTCGCTTTTCCAAGGTAATCAACCCTCTTCTTCGGGTTCTCTTCCGAGTAACACTGTTGCTAATCCACGAGGGGAGATGAAAGCAATCACCACTCGTAGTGGAAAAGGTTATACAGAACCCGAGCTTCCTACACCTCCACCCATGATTGTGAACAAGGAAAAAGAACAATTTTCTTCACCTCCTTTACCTTCTTACCCCATTCCCCCACCACCCGCGGTTGTGAGTGATCCTATTCCCATAAAGCCTTCCTCTTCATCCGATATACCTTATCCTTCAAGGTTGAGGAAAGAGAAGCAAAAGAGAAAGGATGATATTCAAGTTTCAAACTTTCTTAAAATGTTTAAACAATTGAATTTTAACATCTCCTTTGCCGAGGCTCTCGCTCATATGCCTAAATATGCGAAGATGTTTAAAGATCTTCTAAGTGACAAGGATAAGCTCCTTGACATTGCTCAGACCCAACTTAATGAGAATTGCTCTGCTGTTCTCTTAAGGAAATTGCCCACCAAACTTGGTGATCCAGGTCGCTTCTTGATTCCTTGCAACTTCCCGGGAGTAGAGAATTGCATGGCCCTAGCCGATCTAGGTGCTAGTATAAACTTAATGCCTTTAAGTGTTTGGAAGCAATTATCTCTCCCCGAGCTAGTCCCCACCAAAATGACTTTGGAATTAGCTAACCGTACGGTTGCTTATCCAGTATGGATAGCCGAAGACGTCTTCGTTGGCGTTGACAAATTCACCTTCCCGGCGGATTTTGTTGTCGTTGACTACGAGATGGATCCCCGTGTTTCATTAATCGTTGTACGTCCCTTCTTGAGGACCGGTCGCACTCTCATTGATGTAGCCGCGGGCGAAATAATCATGAGAGTTGGTGACGATAAAATTGTCTTCAACATGGGTAAGATTTCTAAGCAACCTTATTCATATGAGAGTGTTAATGCTATTGATGTTCTCGATGAGGCTTGTGAAGAACATTTCAAAGACGCTTGTAAAAGTGGTTCTTCTTCTCTACCTACTATTGAGACCGTTGCCTCTATTGCTCCATCACTAACTCCATTTGGAGAAAGTGATTTCCTCTTGAAAGAATTTGAAGCAACTCTGGGAGATGTGGGTTCGCAATATGACGATTCTCCTTCCAATTGGGATGAAGACATTCGTACCATTGAGAAACTTCTCAATGAGGACCATATTTCTCCACCATCTCCTAAGGATATCTCTATCGATGAACCGAATTTGACTACGCCATCCATCGAAAATCCTTCGGATTTAGAGCTTAAGGGCATACCGTCTCATCTCGAGTACGTTTTCCTTGAAGACAACAAGAAGTCACCCGTCATCATCGCTAAGGACTTGAAAGAGAAAGAAAAATATCGACTTATCGCCGTGCTGAAGAATCACAAGAAAGCGATTGCTTGGAAAATCTCCGATATTCGTGGAATTGATCCTCACTTTTGCACACATAAAATTCTCATGGAGGACGACTTTAAACCCACTATTCAAAGCCAACGAAGGGTGAATCCCAAGATCCATGACGTTATCAAAAAAGAGGTTATCAAACTTCTTGATGCAGGCATGATCTATCCTATTTCGGATTCCCCATGGGTTAGTCCAGTCCATTGTGTGCCTAAGAAAGGCGGAATCACCGTTGTGCCCAACGAAAACAAAGAGTTGATCCCTACTCGTCTCGTTACAGGGTGGAGAGTTTGTATAGACTATCACAAACTCAATGATGCTACGAGAAAGGATAATTTTCCCCTTCCTTTCATGGATCAAATGCTTGAACGTCTAGCGGGTAATGACTATCACTGCTTTTTAGACGGTTTCTCGGGTTATTTCAAATACCCATCTATCCCCAATACCAAGAGAAAACCACATTCACTTGTCCTTATGGAACATTTGCTTACAAAAGAATGCCTTTCGGCTTATGCAATGCTCCTGGGACATTCTAACGGTGTATGATGGCTATCTTTCATGACATGGTTAAAGAAACCATGGAAGTCTTCATGGATGATTTCTCGGTCTATGGTGATTCATTCTCTTCTTGCCTTGCCAATTTAGAACGTATGCTTAAGCGGTGCGAAGACACTCGCCTTGTTCTAAATTAGAAAAATGCCATTTTATGGTAAAAGAAGGCATTGTGCTAGGACACAAAATCTCAAAAGCCAGTCTTGAAGTGGACCGTGCTAAAGTGGATGTCATAGCCAAATTACCTCCACCTTCTACCGTGAAGGGTGTGAGAAGTTTTCTTGGTCATGCGGGCTTCTATCGTCGATTTATTCAAGAATTTTCTAAAATCGCTCGCCCGATGACCCACCTCTTGGAAAAAGATACTCCTTTTATCTTTTCCAAAGAGTGTTTTGAATCCTTCAATCTTCTTAAGGACAAGCTGACTAAGGCACCGGTCTTGGTTACCCCTAATTAGGAGCTACCTTTCGAATTGATGTGTGATGCTAGCGACTTTGCCATTGGAGCGGTTTTGGGCCAAAGAGTGAACAAACACTTCCAACCAATCCATTATGCTAGCAAGACAATGACGGGGGCTCAATTGCATTATATCACTACCGAAAAAGAGCTTTTAGCTGTAGTGTATGCTTTTGAGAAGTTTCGCCCCTATCTTGTCCTTTCCACCACAATTGTCTATACCGACCATTCCGCGTTGAAGTACTTGTTAACTAAGCAAGATTCTAAGCCAAGACTTCTTCGTTGGGTTTTGCTCCTTCAAGAATTCAACATTGAAATTCGTGACAAAAGGGAGCCGAAAACCTAGCAACGGATCATCTGAGTAGACTTGAGGATCCTTATCAAGGGGATCATCCGAATCAAGAGATCAATGACTCTTTTCCCCTTGAGACCTAAATGTCTATTCACTCCAATCTTGATGACACTCCGTGGTTTGCGGACATTGCAAACTACTTAGCGGGTGGTATTCTCATCAAAGGGTTAACCTCCCAACAAAAGAAGAAGTTCTTTAAAGATGTTAAGACTTACTTCTGGGATGACCCTTATCTCTTCAAACAATGTGCTGATCTGATCATTCATCGATGTGTTGATGGGTCGACAGCTTTACAAATCCTTGATGCTTGCCATAAAGGACCCACCGGTGGTCACTTTGGTCCCAACTACGCCACTAAGAAAGTGTTTGACTCTGGATTCTATTGGCCCACCATTTATCGTGACGCTCACGAAATAGTTACGCATTGTGATGCTTGCCAACGCCAAGGCAAGATCACACATAAAAATGAGATGCCTCAAAATTTCATACAAGAATGTGAAATCTTTGATGTATGGGGTATCGACTTTATGGGGCCATTTCCATCATCTAAAGGGAACAAGTACATCCTCGTAGCCGTTGACTACATATCCAAATGGGTTGAAGCCAAGGCTCTCCCTACGAACGATGCGAGGGTGGTTGTGAACTTTTTAAAGCAGCTTTTTGCTCGATTCGGTGTTCCTCGTGCTATCATCAGTGACCGCGGGACTCATTTTTGCAATGATCAATTCGCAAGAGTCATGGCTAAGTATGGTGTCAATCACCGTCTTTCCACCGCTTATCATCCTCAGACCAATGGTCAAGCCGAGATTTCCAACCGTGGATTGAAGCGAATTCTGGAACGTACTATGGGAGATCATCGTGCCGCGTGGGCCGATAAGTTAGATGATGCTCTGTGGGCTTTCCGTACCGCCTATAAGACCCCGATTGGTTGTACACCTTATCGTCTTCTGTACGGGAAAACATGCCACCTCCCTATCGAGCTGGAACACAAGGCATACTGGGCCTTGAAGTGGGCTAACTTCGACATCAACAAAGCTGGTGATCTTCGGAAGATTCAACTCAACGAGCTTAATGAACTGAGGAATGAAGCTTACGAGAACTCACTGATCTACAAGGAGAAGACCAAGATCATCCATGATGCAAGGATTAAGAACCGAGAGTTCCACGTTGGTGATCAAGTCTTACTTTTTAACTCTCGGTTGAAGATATTCTCGGGCAAGTTAAAGAGCCGCTGGTCTGGTCCATTCACCGTCGCTAAAGTCTTTCCATATGGCACCATTGAGCTTTCTCAGCCAAATGGGCCTAATTTCAAGGTGAATGGCCAGCGTTTGAAGCTGTACTTTGGTGAGGACATCTCTCATGAGATGATTCCATCCCTCACCATGTTTCCCATGAACTAATTTTGGGTCGAGTCAGGCTCGTGACTCGGTTATAAAAAACAAGCGCTTCTCGGGAGGCAACCCGTGATCTATCCTTTATCGTTTTCATAATAAGTGTAGGGGGAGCCCCGTATGTGTTGTTGTCTTGTTTCTTATTCTCTGCAGGGATTGAAGCTTCAAAGAGCACCTCGATGACTTTTGAAGAACCGTGTTCCCGGTTCTATCCTAAATTGTCGTGATTCAATATTTCATATCTTATATGTTCACATTGAACTCACTGTAGTTGTCCTTTCCTTAGCAAAATTTAAACAAAGTGCACAATGTCATAAGTGTAGGGGAGTTTACTCCCACATGCTTAAACATTGAGGACAATGTTTATATTAAGTGTAGGGGGACTTCTATCGAAGTAAGTGGTCTTTTCCATGAATTTGTCCTCATATTAACCAGAAAATTTGATTTTTCGACATTTTTCAAAAATTTTAATCTATTTTGGCCTAGTTGTATAGTTGTATTTTCCTTTGTTATGATTATTGTCTTTCCTTGCTAAAATAAAGTTTAATAAAGTGGTTTTAAATTTTTTCAAAGTCGTGAATATTTTGACTCAACCCGAGTTTACTTATCTAAGTTTACTCTAGCTAGTATCCTTAACGTGTTTAAGTCAAGTTTTGCTAGGCTTTTATATAGGGAGATTTAAAACGCGAAAGTCTTAACTCTCACGGGTTAAGAACAAGAACTTTTCGCAAGTTCCTATAATTGATCCTAGAGAGTTGTTTATCAAGGGAACTTTAAAATGCGAATTCTAAACTTGAGAAAGTCTAAGAGTTTGCAAGATCCTATAGATGACTCGAAAACCCAAAACTTTGATTTAATTGGCTATGCAGCCACGAGTCTCATTCCTTGAGATTTTAAATTGTGGAGAACGAGAAATGATAGAGTCAATTATAAGTTTGGTATTCTTTCGTGAATTTATGTGAGTTGATTATAAGCTTTTTCTCCCATCGCTTGTTAATAAATATATTTGCAATAAATAAGGTTGTACGATTTGAAAAGTTACTTAGCTTCTAGCACAAGATCGTTTAAAAGTTGCTCGATATTAATTAGAGTTCATAGCCAAGGCATAACTTATTGAAGCGGGATGCGAAGATTGGCGAGTCAGAAAAGGCCCTAACAAGGCATCAGGGCTACATTTTGTTGCTAAAGATCCAAAGTGATGTGAAGAATCATTTATCGAAAATCAATATGAAGGATCGAGACACACGACGAAAAGCAAAAACTCCCCTAAAGATCATGGAGAAGTCTATCCGAAAAGACCCTAGCAAGGTATGAGGATAAATAGATCCAAGTCCTAAAAGGAGGCGGATCGTTGTATATCAAAGTCCAAGATAAAGATTGGAGAAAAATGAAGAAGTCGTGGTCCAAATATGAAGAATCTCTCAAAAACATCAAGTGAAGAAATTCCTATTATGAAGAGAAGACCATAATTTCAAGAACGTCTCTCAAGATTCGAAGTATGAAGTCGCTGCCAAATATCGGTCCGAGAAAGGTCTCAAATCGTGAAGCGAGTTATGCCAAGATATGAACTTTATGAGGTCCTGAGAAGCAGTTTTAAAAGATTTTGTCCTTTAGCTAACTATTGGTTAAATCGTCCACTTTGTTTTCGGCCTAAATAACTATCGAAATAAAGTCAAACAATGCATCCTCGTGATCATTCAAGACAAAAATAAAATATAAGAGATACACCTAGGAATAAGGGAGTCTAAGTAAATAATTGGCCCACATGAATTCGTGTTAGTTTGCTAACTTATAATGACAATGATCTCGTTTTTAAGCTTGGTATGGGGAACGTGAAACTTGAGAATGATAAACGTTCATGGCAGCCAAAACCTCAAAGTAAGTTTTTGATTTCTTTACTTGTTTTGTATATATTTCTATCTTTTTATTTTTCTTAATGTTTAGTATTTAATAAAGGCCAATGTGGGTTATTTATGATGGAAAATGTAAACCGTGCTTTAAAATTAATGCATTGCATGAGGGCATTGCAATGGTCAAGTGTAGGGGATTTAATAAGTGTGAAAATACTTATCCTTTTACCACTTATTTCCAATAATAACAAGACCAAAACGTGTATTTTATGTCGTAAAAGTCGGAATTATGCGTGGTTTGTGTTTTTATTGTGTTTTAGGACCAAAAGATGAAAAAGGAAGAAAACACGGGATTTCACGGGCTTTTATCGAAGAAAACGAGAAAAGACGAAGTCAAGAGATCAAGAGTGCTTAAAGAACGGATGTCCAAGACCTCTTCTGAAGATTTATCGAAGGAAAAGTCTAAAGACGGAAGTTTAATGAAGTCGAAGAACTCAAGTCTAAATTAAAGAAGAAAATTATTAAGACAAAGTTCAAATCCCGAGACGACGTCGAGAAAAGACAAAGAATTAAATCGAGTCGTGAAGAAAAGAAAAAAAGAAGCACACCACACATGCACTTCCCATTGCCCTATAAATACCCTCCTAATCACATTAGGAGGGTGGTTAGCTAGTTGCACTTTTAATTTTTCATTTCTAGTTTTTAGAGAGAGAAAGTTCTAAAGTTTCCCTCACTAAGTTTTTCATCTTTTCTTTCTTGAATCTTTCAAGTTTAAGCTTTCATTAATCTTTGTATTTGAGTTTCTTTAATCAAAAGTTTTAGTTTAAGTTTGTGTTCTTTAATCTCTTTCCACAATTCTTGATTTACTTTTGGTTTTGATCCGAAAATCATTTTCCATACGGATTGATTTTGTTTGATGTTTAAGTAATTAAAAGGTTAATCTTTTTATCACTACATAAGCTTCATACGGATTAGGCTATAAGCTCTTTGTGCTTATTGGCTTATTTCATGTTTTAGCTTATTGCTTTTCGGATTCTCATAAGGTTTAATCTTTTCAAAAGTTTCTTTTATAAAGTTTATGATTTCATGTTTTTGAAAGTTATCAAATTTAAGCTTATATAGTCGTTTAAGGTGCGGATAAAGTAGCTTATTGTATGTGCTTATTGAGTTTTAAGCTTACCACCAATTTCGGATTAAGTTTGCATTCCATCGCAATATTAGGTATTTCTATATTCCGACGGCTGTTTGTTTATATCGCAATAACCCATAAAGGGTTCTACTTTGCGATAGCTTGGCACTTACCCCTTATTCCGATCTGGGATTGCGATCGCTCATTGCGATCGCATATTCCGACGGGATTTAAGGTTGCCTTAAGTCGAAACGCTGCCCAAATTTTGCTAACTACTTTCCGATAGACAACATTGCGACAGAGGTGTTTGGATTATTCCGATCTGAAACATTCCGATCTGGGACATTCCGATAAGACCATATTGCGACAGTATTGATTTTGTATTCCGATGAGTATTCAGATTAGCATTCCAATGGACTTTCACATGGATTATTCCGATGACTTGTTTTAGTTGTATTCCGATGGTTTTAACTTTGGTGCATTCCGATAGAAAGGACTTGTTATATTTAGATTAATTAAGTTTGTTAAGTTTAAAAGTTTTAAAAAGTTTTATATTTTAAGTGTTTTTCTAAATAACTTTTGGTTTAATTTTGTAAAAGCTTCTACTTTACTCAACAACAATTATTTGCCTTTAGTTTAAAAATAGATAATCAAACCAAACCACCCTCTTGTTCACCAAAAGACAATTGAGTCGCACTCTTAACCGGTAATCAATTCGAAGAGATCGGACGATAAGATTTTAGACTTAGCTAAAAGCTACGTATTAGTTCTCATAAACAATTACTCACAAAATCAATTCGCATGGGCCTCACCTAACTCCGTCGAAAACGTTCCAGTATACTCAAGACTAGATAATTGCTTCTAGTCATACAAAATTACCTTGTTGCGTAATCTCGAACATGCCAACATATTTCTTTAAAAGCGAGTTCATCGATACGGAACCATTCGACGTATACATTACTCTATCGAACGCATACAATCTAAATCAAACACAAAAGACATCATTATGGACGTAAAATCAAGTCACGACATGTTTTCCAAAAAGCCAAACCACACCAAATCAGTAAATTCAATCGAGTTAACTCATGCTTTCTAAACAACCAATCCATGATGAATCATAATAGCTGACAGGATTTTTCGGGTAAGTCTAGTCAATTGGAAGGTTGCAAATTAAAGGATATCCACTGGTCGGATAACCATGGACACATATCCAAAATAACAAGAACATATTTTCGCCGTCGGAGGACGCTCACACTCGGATCCATACTCAAAAGATAATACAAAGACACAATCTCACTTCCGCCCCATGCGCATTCGAAGTCTCAAAAAGCATCATTGTTGAAGGTCAAAGAGATATTACACCGTATGTGTTCTATGATCGGACGTCACTGGACAATGCCGTCTCAAGTTCGCACACCTTACAATCACTCGACTAGATCACACACCACATAAGTACCTAAAAGCCAAGGTCGAACATAAACTTCAAAGATAGATCTCCACCGTTGACCATCGTGAAAAACTTTGAACGTTCCCCTGATAATAACAACTCAATTCCGACTTTTTCGAACGATCCACAGATTTCTCAACCACTTGATAGAAACCAGATTCAGACTTTTTCGAATATTCAGATTTAGATGTGTGAATCAAATTCAGATTTACATCCTCTTAATAAACAAACATCACCTTAGGGAATAATATTGGATCTTCATTACCTGCAACAATAAAGTCCAACATCTAAACTCTCCTCCCCATGTTAATTGATGATCTTCTTTTCACTCGACTACCTAAGCTACTATCATCATGTCTGACTCAACAAATACCTCAAATGTTATCTTAAGAAGTTACAAAGAATTTGCCACAATTTTCCAAAGATGTTAAGAAGGTGGTGAAAGATGAAGTGCATGAACTCGTCTTCAAAGAACTTAAGGAAGCTAGAAATATGTTCATGCCAAGTTTGAAGCCTTGAATCAAGTTGAAAGTCATCGATTTTCTATACTTGGAAAACTAATCCAAGGCACTATTCGTAAAAACTTGAAGGGTCAAATGATAAAAGCAATTGATCTTTTTAGGACATAAAGGGTCACCATATTCAGCTGAGTGGTTGCCTTGAGCAGATTTTGAAGTCCACTATTAATATCAAATCATGCTAGTTCTCTAATCTCTCACCGGTATGGTCAATTGTCCTCCTTGGTCAGCAAGACCTCAAAAGATATGAATGAACTAGTGGGTTTGGTTACACGAATTGTCCAAATTATTGATCCAATACCAACACCTGATGGTGCTAGTCTTGTGGGGGAGAAAGTGCAACCTCTGAACCAAGAGGTGAAGACGATGTCGTAGCCTCTCCGAACGCTTTCAATGCTTGTTAAGAAGCTGATAATACGAGGGAGATGAAGGAAAAACCAACAACTAAATGTGTTAATGAAGCACCAACTGAACTACTTGTTCAAGTTCATGGGGAGAAAAAAGAAAGTGGACTAACTGTTTCACTCACGTTGGCTGTTCAAACACAAGTTGAACAAAAAGTATCCAAACCACCTTGAAAGAAGCCAAGAGTAACTTGTGTCTCTCGAATTCCTTAACCGGTTCCTCTACAATCAATTCAACCAAATGTATTTTACAGATGTCATTTAATCAGTTCGTTGAAACCTTGTTCAAGTCTAGTGAATCCAAGTTCTCTCCCTCTCATCCACATGTTTACATAAGGGAAATGGAACTGTAAAGCCCTCTAAGGAAGATGAACTGAAGCACATCATGCCTCTGGTGGATGAAGGAGGGTAAGCACTCAACTTCTCCGACCTTAAAATGTTCAGTGTTCCTAGTTAAAACCATTGACTTTAGAAAATGTTAAACTCCAACTAAAAGAGAAAAATAGAATGGTTGATCTGAAGGTTGTTAAATACAAATTTGAAAGGGAAATGAATAAAAGTACCTCATATGAGAAAATGGCTTAGTTTCAAGGCTCAAGGAGATTGAAGTAAGAAAGGTGATACAAGCATTTTGATTGGGTTCAATTAAGTCTCTCGATATCCTCTCGAATTGATCTTGGTTCTAAGTGGAATGATTGTTCTTGGTTACTAAAAAAGGGGTTTAGTTTTCTAATCTACTAAAAAGTTAAATGCATGAAAATGTAAACTTAAATTTAAAGGCAATAACAGTTAATTAAAACTAGAATTAAACTATGAAATAGAAATGAAGAAACAGTAATACTAAAGAAACAGTAACAATTAAAGATGCTCAAAAGAAAACTGATTCGGAAGTTAACCTTGATTCGGAACTTTTCACTCGGAACTTGGTTCGGAACTCTTGATCCGGAACTTCGTTCGGAACTTCACTCGGATCTTTATGCGGAACTTTGATTCGGTAGTTTATTCGGAACATTCAACTCATTCGGAAGTTTTGTTCATCCGGAACTTATTGCTCATTCAGATCTTTTAAAGGAAAAATTCATTCGGAACTTTTAAAGGAAAAACTCATTCGGAACTTTTAAAAATGACATTCATCCGGAACTTTTGTTCATGCGGAAGTTTATTCGGAACTTTTCAAAAACACATTCATTCGGAACTTTAAACTCATTCGGAACTTTCAGTTCATTCGGAAGATTTGTTCATCCGGAACTTTCAGCTCATTCGGAACTTTCTAACTGACTCGGAACTTTTTAAAAGGAAACTCATTCGGAACTTTTCAAAAACATATTCATTCGGAACTTTCTAGTTCATCCGGAACTTTGGTGTTCATCCGGAACATTTGGTTCATTCGGAACCTGGGGAACTCAAAAACAGAAACTTAAGCCGAAGAACAGGGAAATCAATTTTAAGCCAAAAATCACCAAGTTTTTCACCAATACTTAAATAAAACTAAACACAAATGATATACTAACCAATAAATACAAATCCCATCAACATGAAACCCAACAACTTTTGAAGATCAAATCAATCAAATAAGAGCTTAAGAACTTGAAATAAAAAGAGGATGATGAACAAGATGAAATGGAAAGATTAAACAAGAACTTGTATTGATGATTAATGTTGAACAAGATAAAACTAAGATTAAAATTACAAGATTTGAAAAACAAAGATCAAAATCACCAAACACCCTAGTGGTGTTGATGATGCTACGAACAGAAAAGGAGAAAAAGGTGGGGAGAAGAAAAACTAAAAAAACTGGATGAAAAGTGTGAGGTGTGGGCTTTATATAGCCTTGTCTTTTGGTTGGTGAGTGGGCTTTCTCCCGTTCTTCTTGTCTTCTCGTCTTTTCAGAAAAGTTGACGTTTTCGATTCTGATTCGGGATTTGTTGTCGATTAAATTCAACTCGTCTTTTAATTTCTTCGTTTAATAGACTTGAGTTTCTTCGACTTATGTAAATCTTCCATCTTTGGTCCTTTTCTTCGATAAATCGTCAAATAGGCCCAGTGACTTCAAATCTTTTGCATCTCTTGGACAATAGACTTCATCTTGAGTCTTTTTCTTCGATAAAGCCCGTGCAATCCCATGTTTTCTTCAATAATCATCCGGTTGGCTCTGAAAACACAATAAACACAAAAACCACGCATAATTCCAAACAAATGATATTAAATACGCGTTTTGGTCTCGTTTTAGCCAGAATTAAGTGGTAAAAGGATGGGTGTTTACACACCTATCAAATCCCCTACACTTAACCATTGCAATGCCCTCATGCAATGCTTAGTGATAAAGCAATTTTACACTTTTCTCATAATTAATCAACCTTGGCCTTATTAAAATACTACTTTAACAAAAATTAAGGTACTAAAAGAAATTAAAACTTAAACGGAAACAAAAGGATAGAAAACCATTTTCACTTGAAAATAGCTACATGGAAATAACTTGCAAAGAGATCAAGGACTTACATTAGGGCTTTGGTGCTGCGAAGATTTATCACCCTCAAGTTTCACGTTCCTCAAACTAAGCTTAAAAACGAGATCATTGTTATTATAAGTTAGTAAATCAAACACTTACACACATGGCTTAATTATATGCTTAAACTCCCTTATTCCTAGGTGTATCTCTTATATTTTATTTTTGTCTTAGAATGATCATGAAGATGCATTTTTGGACTTATTTCGATAGTTTATTAAGGCTGAAAGCAAAGTAGGACGATTTGATCAATAGTTAGCTAAAGGACAAAATCTCTTAAAACTGCTTCTCGGGATATCAAAAAGTTCATATATTGGCATAACTCGGTTCACGATTTGAGACCTTTCTCGGGCCGATATTTGGCATGTACTTCATACTTCATATCTTGAGAGACGTGCTTGAGATAATGGTCTTCTCATCGTTCATAGAGTTTCTTCACTTGGAGACTTTTGAGAGGTACTCCAACTTTGTTGACCACGACTTCATGATTATTTCTTCAATCACTATTTGGGATTTTGAGATACAACGATCCGCCTCCTTTTCGGACTTGGATCTATTTATCCTCATACCTTGTTAGGGTCTTTTCGGATAGACTTCTCCATGATCTTTATGGGAGTTGATTGCTTTTCGTCGTGAGTCTTGATCCTTCATATCGATTTTGGGAATAATGCTTTTCACATCACCTTGGATCTTTAGCAATAAAATGGAATCCTCATGCCTTGTTAGGGCCTTTTCGGACTCGCCAATCTTCGCGCCTCGCTTCATAAGTTATGCCTTGGCTATGAACTCTTATCATTACCGAGCAACTTTTAAACGATCTTGGGCTAGAAGCTAAGTAACTTTTTAAATCGTACGACCTTACTTATTGCAGATAAATTATTAGCAAGTGATGGGAGAATAGGCAAATAATTACACCAAGTGAGCTTGTGCAAGAATACCGACTTATAATTGACTCTATCATTTCTCGTCCTCCACAATTTAAAATCACAAGTAATGAGACTCGTGGATACTTAGCCTAATAAACCAATTAAGGTCTACATGGTTAAGTATACTAGCTAGAATAAACTTGGATAAGTTTATTCGGGTTGAGTCAAAATAAACGCAACGGGCCTAATATGTCAAAGATTTCTAAACTAGCTACACCACTTTATTAATATTTTTGACTTTATTGCGGGATATATACATATGAAAGCAACGATAAAAATTTAAAAATTACGACAAAATGGCCAAAGTTAATAAAAAATTTGAAAAATGTTGAAAAAGATGATTTTCCGGTTAAATGAAGGCATTTTCATGGGAAAGTCCACTTAAAACTTCGATAGAAGTCCCCCTACACTTAAGATAAACATTGTCCTCAATGTTTAAGCATGTGGGAAAAGTCTCCCCTACACTTATGACATTGTGCACGTTGGTTAACTCAAGTTAAGGAAGAGACGACTAAAGTGATCAATTTCAAATGTGAGTATGAAGAAAATTGAATCACGATAGTTGAGAGATAGAACCGGATTTCGGATAACACGGGAGCACGGTTCTTCAAAGATTCCAAGAGTGCACTTATCCCTGTAATCACATCACCACACAAATACAAACACGTATAGAAGTCCCCCTACACTTAGGAGGTTAAAATATAAAATGATAGATACTCGGGCTGCCTCCCGAGGAGCGCTTGTTTTTTATAACCGAGTCACGAGCCTGACTCGACCCAAAATTAGTTCATGGGGAACGTGGTGAGGGATGGAATCACCTCCTGAGAGGTGTCCTCACCAAAGTACAACTTCACTCGTTGGCCATTCACCTTAAAATTCGGTCCATCAGGTTGAGCGAGCTCGAGAGTACCATATGGAAAAATTTGGGCAATGGTGAATGGGCCGGACCAACGAGATTTCAGCTTGCCCGAAAAGATTTTCAACCGAGAGTTAAAAAGTAAGACTTTGTCTCCAACATGGAACTCTCGGTTCTTAATCTTAGAGTCGTGAATGAGCTTAGTTCTTTCCTTATAGATCAAAGAATTTTCATAAGCCTCATTACGGAGTTCATTGAGCTCATTGAGTTGGATCTTGCGTAGGTCACCGGCTTTGTTAATATCGAAATTAGCCCACTTCAAGGCCCAGTAAGCCTTGTGCTCCAACTCAATGGGGAGGTGGCATGCTTTCCCATACACGAGACGATATGGTGTACAACCAATCGGAGTCTTATAAGCAGTACGGAAAGCCCACAAAGCATCATCAAGTTTATCAGCCCATGAGACACGATGCTCTCCCACGGTCCTTTCCAGAATTCGCTTTAATCCTCGGTTGGATATTTCAGCCTGGCCATTAGTTTGTGGGTGGTAGGCTGTGGAAAGACGATGATTTACACCATACTTAGCCATGACTCTTGCGAATTGGTCATTGCAAAAATGAGTCCCACGATCACTAATAATGGCACGAGGCACACCGAATCTAGCGAATAGAGCTTTCAAAAAGTTACAAACCACCCTTGCGTCATTAGTGGGTAAAGCTTTGGCTTCAACCCATTTGGAGACGTAGTCAACGGCTACAAGGATGTATTTGTTTCCTTTAGAAGAAGGGAATGACCCCATAAAGTCGATACCCCAAACATCAAAGATTTCACACTCTTGAATGAAATTCTGAGGCATCTCGTCTTTATGTGTGACCGTGCCTTGTTTTTGGCAAACATCACATCGTTTAACCATATTGTGAGCGTCACGATATATGGAGGGCCAATAAAATCCCGAATCAAACACTTTTTTGGCGGTGTAGTTGGGACCAAAGTGACCACCGGTGGGTCCTTTGTGGCAAGCATCAAGGATTTCCAAAGCTGCCGGTCCATCAACACATCGGCGGATAATCAGGTCGGCACATTGTTTGAATAGGTAAGGGTCGTCCCAAAAGTAAGTCTTAATGTCGGTGAAGAACTTTTTCTTTTGTTGGGACGTTAACCTTTCCTTGAGAATTCCACCCGCCAAGTAGTTTGCAAAGTCCGCAAACCACGGGGTTTCATCAGAATTCGAATTTATAGACATTAAGGTCTCCAAGGGAAAAGAATCATTGATTTCTTTGTTCGGATGATCCCCTTGGTAAGGATCCTCAAGTCTGCTGAGATGATCCGCGGCCAGGTTTTCAGCTCCTTTTTTATCGCGAATTTCGATTTTAAATTCCTGGAGTAACAAAACCCAGCGAAGAAGTCTTGGTTTGGAATCTTGCTTTGTCCACAAGTACTTCAACGCGGAATGATCGGTGTAAACGATTGTGGTGGAAAGGACAAGATAGGGGCGAAATTTTTCAAAGGCATAGACAACAGCTAAAAGCTCTTTTTCGGTTGTCGTATAATGCAATTGTGCCCCCGTCATTGTCTTGCTAGCGTAATGGATCGGTTGGAAGTGTTTGTTCACTCTTTGTCCCAGAACCGCTCCAATAGCAAAATCACTAGCATCGCACATCAACTCAAAGGGCAGCTCCCAATTAGGGGTAACCAAGACGGGTGCCTTAGTTAGCTTATCCTTAAGCGAGTTGAAGGCTTCAAGACACTCTTTGGAAAAGATAAAAGGAGTATCTTTTTCCAAGAGGTGGGTCATCGGGCGAGCGATTTGAGAAAAATCTTTGATGAATCGACGGTAGAAGCCCGCATGACCCAGAAAACTTCTCACACCCTTCACGGTAGAAGGTGGAGGCAACTTAGCGATAACATCGACTTTAGCACGGTCTACTTCAAGACCGGCTTTCGAGATCTTGTGTCCTAGCACGATGCCTTCTTTTACCATAAAATGGCATTTTTCCCAATTCAGAACAAGGCGAGTGTCTTCGCACCGCTTAAGCATACGTTCCAAATTGGCAAGGCAAGAAGAGAAGGAATCCCCGAAGACCAAGAAATCATCCATGAAGACTTCCATGGTTTGTTCAACCATGTCATGGAAGATAGCTAACATGCACCTTTGGAAAGTCCCAGGGGCATTACATAAGCCAAAAGGCATTCTTTTGTAAGCAAATGTGCCATAGGGACAAGTGAATGTTGTCTTCTCTTGATCTTGAGGATCGATGGGTATTTGGAAATAACCCGAGAAACCATCAAGAAAGCAGTAATATTCATTACCCGCTAAACGTTCAAGCATTTGGTCCATAAAAGGTAGAGGGAAATGATCCTTTCTCGTGGCATCATTGAGTTTGCGGTAGTCTATACAAACTCTCCACCCAGTAACGAGACGAGTGGAAATCAACTCGTTGTGTTCATTGGGAACAACGGTTATTCCGCCCTTCTTGGGCACACAATGGATTGGACTAACCCATGGTGAATCCGAAATAGGGTAAATCATACCCGCATCAAGAAGTTTGATAACCTCTGTTTTGATGACTTCATGTATTTTTGGATTCAGCCTTCGTTGGCTTTGAATTGTGGGCTTAAAGTCGTCCTCCATGAGAATTTTGTGGGTGCAGAAGTGAGGATCAATTCCACGAATATCAGAGATTTTCCAAGCAATAGCCTTCTTATGATCTTTCAACACGGTGATAAGTCGAGTTTTCTCTTCATCTTTCAAGTCCTTAGCAATGATGACTGGCGACTTCTTCTCTTCTTCAAGGAATACATATTCAAGATGGGGCGGCAACTCCTTAAGTTCTAAATCCGGAGGATTTTCGACGGGAGGCGTTTTCAAAGTCGGAGTATCGATAGCAATAACCGTGGGAGATGGAGGAGAAGGATTGTCTTCGTTGAGAAGGTTATCAAAGAAATGCATGTCTTCATCCCCATCGGTGGAAGAATCACTAGTAGCTAAATTCACATCTCCCATGGTGTCTTCAAGATTGTTCCAAAACGAATCACTATCTCCAAATAGAGACAGTGATGAATCAATAGAGGCAACGGTTTCAACATTGGGAAGAGAGGTAGGAATATTTTTACAAGCATCATTAAAGTGTTCTTCACAAGCCTCATCCAGAACGTCAATACAATTAACACTCTCGTATGAATAATGTTGTTTAGACAACTTTCCCATATTGAAGACGATTTTATCGTCACCCACTCTCATGATAAGCTCACCTGCTTCAACATCGATGAGAGTGCGACCGGTCCTCAGGAATGGACGACCCATGATCAAGGGAACACGAGGGTCCATCTCGTAGTCGACGACAACAAAATCGGCAGGAAAAGTGAATTTGTCGACTCCTACAAAGACGTCTTCGGCTATCCCCACTGGATAAGCAACCGTACGGTTAGCTAATTCCAAAGTCATTTTGGTGGGGACTAGCTCAGGGAGAGATAATTGCTTCCAAACGCTTAGAGGCATTAGATTAATACTGACACCTAGATCGGCTAGGGCCATGCAATTCTCTACTCCCGGGAAATTGCAAGGGATTAAGAAACGACCCGGATCACCAAGCTTGGTTGGCAATTTCCTTAAGAGCACTGCAGAGCAATTCTCATTAAGTTGGGTGTTGGCAATATCAAGAAGTTTTTCCTTGTCGCTCAGAAGATCTTTAAACATTTTCGCGTACTTAGGCATGTGAGCGAGAGCCTCAGCGAAGGAGATATTGAAATTCAGTTGTTTAAACATTTTAAGAAAGTTTGAAACCTGAATATCGTCCTTGCTTTTGAGCTTCTCTTTCCTCAACCTAGATGGATAAGGTATATTGGAAGAAGAGGAAGGCTTTGGGAGAATAGGATCACTCACATCCTTGGGTGAAGGAGGGGTAGAAGGAATAAGTGGAGAAATTGGGGAAGGAGAAGGATGAGGAATAGGAGCAGGTGACTCGTTCTCCTTAGTCACAACCACCGGTGGAGGTATAGGAAGCTCGGGTTCCTTGGTACCTTTGCCACTTCGAGTGGTGATTGCTTTCATCTCCCCTCTTGGATTCGCAACGGTGTTACTCGGAAGAGTACCCGAAGAAGAGGGTTGATTACCTTGGAAAAAGCTAGCCATCATGTTCTTCAAGTCATTTGTTTGGCTATCCAACGTGTTTCTCATATCAGCTCTCAAATCGTTCCCTTGTTTGACCAGGTCTGCTTTCAGGTTGAGCACTTCGCGCTGAAGATTTCCCACAATCACATCGTTAGTCCTCATATAGGTTTCCACTTCTTGGTGAAGAGCGGTGGGTTGGTTGGGAGGAGCATTATATGCGGGTGGTTGATAAGCAGGTTGCTGGTATACTTGGTTGTTTCGTTGAGGTGGTTGTTGCTGCTTGTGAGGAGGGATGTATGGTGTACGAGGTTGTTGTTGTTGCTGAGGAGGGCGGTTGAGGTTTTGTTGTTGGTTTGGGTTGGTAGGAGGAAAACCGGGTGGTGAGAGGTAGTTGTTAGAGCGGTAGCTAAGCAAATTACGGTCACCTTGAGGTCTAGCTTGATAAGCAGGTTGAGGATAGGTGCCATATGCTGCATTCACATTCTCAGCAGGGTAGTCTTGGGTGGCAGTACAAGTGGTGTAAGAGTGAGGACCCCCGCATATCTCGCATGGTTGGCTAACAGCATTGACTTGAGCGTTTTTAGCGTTGTTGCTGTTGTTGTTGTTGACGGTGTGGGTGACAAGCGATTCAAGAAGCACAGTGATTTTGTCCAGTCGCTTGTCGCTGTCACTAGTGCTAGCACTAGCGACATTGGTCCGAACACTCTTGGTTTGCACACGAGACTTATTCTCAATGATATCCCAAGCAGCATTGGAAGTCTTAGCCAAAAGATTACCCCCCGAGGCACTGTTTAGTGAATCTTGGTCACTCATGCTTAAACCATTGTAAAAAGTATTAATTTGATGTACTTTGGTAAAACCATGTTGTGGGCATTTTCTTAAAAGATCTTTAAAACGATCCCAAGATTCACTGAACGACTCATCGTACTTTTGTTCAAAATTTATGATTTCATTCCGCAAAGCGGTAGTACGAGAGGGTGGGAAAAAGTAATTGATAAACTTGGTTTCCAAATCCGTCCACGAGAGAATACTCTGTGGCGGTTCCTTAGCAAGCCAATGCCGGGCTTGTCCCTCTAAAGAAAAGGGAAAAAGTTGTAACCTGATAACCTCTTGTGGAACACCATTGAACTTGACCGTGTTAGTGAGTTGCAAGAATCTCTTGATGTGGTCGTGTGGATCATCAATGGTACGCCCCAAGAATGGTTGAGCGCAGACCATCTTGATAAAGCCTGATTTGAGCTCAAAGTTGTTGGCGGCAATTGGAGGTATGACAATTGGATCATTGTTGCCGTCTACATGAGCTTGCAGCAGTTCAATCATCGGCCGATTATCCGGTAGAGGCTCGTTGTTGTTGTTATTATTCATGTTGTTGTTGTTTTGTACACCGGCCATGTCTAAGTGATCGAGAGGCTCGGGCTCTTGATAAGACGTGGATCGAGTGTGCATACACCTGCAAAAGAACTAACAAGAGAAAAACAAAGCAAAATATTTTGGTTTTTTATGTTTTTTGCTTTTTAGGATTTTTGAAAATTTTATATTTTTTAGTGTTTTTGAAATTTTTTATGAAAAAGTAACGTTCACGGTGAACGGATCCCAAAATCCAAGTTCTCACAAAAAACTTTTGATCTTAACGAGAAGAGCCGGCAGCGGCGCCATTTGATACAAACATTTTGATTGGGTTCAATTAAGTCTCTCGATATCCTCTCGAATTGATCTTGGTTCTAAGTGGAATGATTGTTCTTGGTTACTAAAAAAGGGGGTTTAGTTTTCTAATCTACTAAAAAGTTAAATGCATGAAAATGTAAACTTAAATTTAAAGGCAATAACAGTTAATTAAAACTAGAATTAAACTATGAAATAGAAATGAAGAAACAGTAATACTAAAGAAACAGTAACAATTAAAGATGCTCAAAAGAAAACTGATTCGGAAGTTAACCTTGATTCGGAACTTTTCACTCGGAACTTGGTTCGGAACTCTTGATCCGGAACTTCGTTCGGAACTTCACTCGGATCTTTATGCGGAACTTTGATTCGGAAGTTTATTCGGAACATTCAACTCATTCGGAAGTTTTGTTCATCCGGAACTTATTGCTCATTCGGAACTTTTAAAGGAAAAATTCATTCGGAACTTTTAAAGGAAAAACTCATTCGAAAATTTTAAAAATGACATTCATCTGGAACTTTTGTTCATGCGGAAGTTTATTCGGAACTTTTCAAAAACACATTCATTCGGAACTTTAAACTCATTCAGAACTTTCAGTTCATTCGGAAGATTTGTTCATCCGGAACTTTCAGCTCATTCGGAACTTTCTAACTGACTCGGAACTTTTTAAAAGGAAACTCATTCGGAACTTTTCAAAAACATATTCATTCGGAACTTTCTAGTTCATCCGGAACTTTGGTGTTCATCCGGAACATTTGGTTCATTCGGAACCTGGGGAACTCAAAAACAGAAACTTAAGCCGAAGAACAGGGAAATCAATTTTAAGCCAAAAATCACCAAGTTTTTCACCAAAACTTAAATAAAACTAAACACAAATGATGTACTAACCAATAACTACAAATCCCATCAATAAAAACATGAAACCCAACAACTTTTGAAGATCAAATCAATCAAATAAGAGCTTAAGAACTTGAAATAAAAAGAGGATGATGAACAAGATGAAATGGAAAGATTAAACAAGAACTTGTATTGATGATTAATGTTGAACAAGATAAAACTAAGATTAAAATTACAAGATTTGAAAAACAAAGATCAAAATCACCAAACACCCTAGTGGTGTTGATGATGCTACGAACAGAAAAGGAGAAAAAGGTGGGGAGAAGAAAAACTAAAAAATCTGGATGAAAAGTGTGAGGTGTGGGCTTTATATAGCCTTGTCTTTTGGTTGGTGAGTGGGCTTTCTCCCGTTCTTCTTGTCTTCTCGTCTTTTCAGAAAAGTTGACGTTTTCGATTCTGATTCGGGATTTGTTGTCGATTAAATTCAACTCGTCTTTTAATTTCTTCGTTTAATAGACTTGAGTTTCTTCGACTTATGTAAATCTTCCATCTTTGGTCCTTTTCTTCGATAAATCGTCAAATAGGCCCAGTGACTTCAAATCTTTTGCATCTCTTGGACAATAGACTTCATCTTGAGTCTTTTTTCTTCGATAAAGCCCGTGCAATCCCATGTTTTCTTCAATAATCATCCGGTTGGCTCTGAAAACACAATAAACACAAAAACCACGCATAATTCCAAACAAATGATATTAAATACGCGTTTTGGTCTCGTTTTAGTCAGAATTAAGTGGTAAAAGGATGGGTGTTTACACACCTATCAAAAGGATAGGATTTTGACCGAGTACCTTAACCGCATCAACAATGGACTCAGTTAAGAGAAGACCACTAAGTACAAGTGTTTTTAAGACAAGTACAAAAAGGCAAACATGACTATTTACATGAACAACTAGCCTATGAACTTTTCAATGGACACTGACGTCAAGCTGAAGACATAAGGATTCACTGAATGGATTATGCTTCATGAGTTGGCATCAAAGAAGACTGGGCCTGGTGTTGTTTAGTTGATGAAAAATATTCTTGCTAAGTTTAACTAGGTAAAAGAGACTGTCAAAAAGCTTAAGATTACCCCCTCCTTAGTTTTCTGAGACAGATCTCAAGCCTATTGATAAGAAACAAAAGAGAGAAAGCGATTTCATCATGGAGTTGTTTGTCACAAAGGATGTTGTTATATATGGCGTGCATAGGAATCTCGTTCTCCCTCAAGGGATAACATGGCCAGTACATGCTCAAGAGATTAGGAAAGCTGAAAGGGGATCATCGTCATGAATAGAAGCACTAACTATGGGTTCTAAAAGGTGAATGAATTAATATTGACATCTACTAGTAAGTTGATTCAATTACTCATAATCATCAACCAAGACTCACCATGTGCAAAGAATATATCCAATGAAATTTACCCGATCATAGAGTCAATAAGTGACCATGTAGAGGCCATGAACATAATAGAAAATAACTTAGATGGTTGTAACTGATGTAACATGCAACTAGTTAACGTAAAAAGTTCCCCCGCTATTATGTTCTTACTTAAATTATGTTGTAAGAAATTTAGATTCAATTAGGGAGAGATTGTTGGGCCAATAGAGTACACAATTTTTCCTAACTTGATTTCAACATAAATTAGTCTAAGTGTTTTGAATACTCACTGGCGTGACCTCAACGAGTAGAAAAAAGACTCATTGATGTTATATATATCCTAATCGAGCACCACCAGGTACATTCAATTCAGAGACATTGTCAAGCAAGTCGAATATTAGTTGAAGACATACTCGTCGCCTAGGATGGATATCAACTGATATATAGAGAGAATGTGTTGAAGGTTCGAGGAGACTCAGGGGTGGAAATACTCTGAGTATCCTCCGTACTCTTCGAAGATAAGAAAGTCGAGCTTAGCCTTATCCCTTAAGTGTTTGGGCGGGAAAATTCAAAAATTTAATATGGCGGGAGAAAGTACAATTCGTATTAAAGTTGCCTAGGTATAACCTATTGAAACTGGTGAATAACTGTGAGGTGGTTTGAGCCTTTCCAAGTATAGACATGCAATAAATGTTATTGTATGTGCAACATTAGATTCTTGACGCATATCAACTAAGGATACTACCTCGTACCACTATAAAAGAGGAATGATTGTGAGAGTAAATGCTGAGTCACTTATTGTTGTATGATTATTTGTCGCATTTACTCCTTTGTTGAACACACAATTAGACTGATGACTCTACCAACGACGACGTACACAAGTTCACATGTAAAGTTGATAATCAATATGAAGTTTACTTATTCAAAAAGTAGTTTTACATTGTAATTTAACAAGTGTGATCCATAATGCTTTTAATACTTTGTTCTATATTAATAAAACATTACACGATTGAAAAATTATTTACAAGTGTTGTTTTACTTGCTTGATATTTTTGTTTTACAATAAACATAACCTGAGACTTTCATATAATCGTCGTATAGACGCTTCTTCATTATTCAAATTTATTACAACTGAAAAAAAGAAATACCAAAAATGATCGTTGGTGGTTTGGCAAGGTAATCAACGACGCGATAAAGACACGTTTTTTGATGTCCAACAACGAAGCCGTTGGTCACCAATTTTGGTAATAATAGGCGAAAAACGGCCATTACCAACAAGATGTTAGAGGTTAAGGTACCATAACTTAGCCCTTGGAGTTATGCCTACGTATCACCGCGTTATGCGACGTTATGGTAACGTCCTCCAAAATTGTCTAACGCCATTTCTCACAAAGTTACTCACCAACGCCTTATTTTTTTCTTTTTCTTTTCGATTTAAATGATTTTTTGCGTGTATATCTATTGATTTTGGGATAGAAAAGAAAATAAAGTGGGTCTAAGAAGGATGATGTTATTTGATGTGATGACATTATGATTTTTTTGAGGTGGTAGTGTTATTATATGAAAAATGATGTGACGTTAACAAGTCTTAATTGTTGAGTATTATGCCATTACCTTATGCTTTTAGATTAGTAATGACTAATGAGACGGAAATTGAACAAGTAATTCAATTTTATTGACACAAGAACTTGACTATGTAATCGTTAAAAAATATTTACTGGCTTGAAATTCTTGGCAATGACTTTGAATTGTTTCTTTTATCTCTTCAAATGATATGATTCTACCATATTATTATTCTATACGCCATGCATTCTCGAAGGATTTGTCACATGGTAGGATAACGTGGAATACATGTATCCTAAACTATAAGCATGTGGTCAACGAGATTCGTTGTTTTCCAAATGATCCAATAGAAGATTGGACCCAATTTTTCTGCAGATAATTAGTTCCATTTTCGGTTAGGGTAATTTTTCGAGTTCACCCAAAGCCAAATTAGGACTTCATTAATTAGTTATATGTTGTTTGATTTCCAAATGAAATCAACAGGACTAATTCTTCAAGGAGGACAATGGAGACCTTAATAAAAGCATTAGCTATATGTTGATCGATTGCAACCAGAAAGATATACCATTTAGACATTTACATAAGTGTTTAAAGGCATGTGATGAGGACGAAGATGAATACATATTGCCAAAGGATTTGAGGTTGTGTGTGAAGATAACGAGTACGCATCTAACCTGCAGAAGTGCAGATACGTGTTTCTATAAGATAAGACGAAGTAGGCCGATTAAAAATGATCTTTCTTAGTGTTCTGCTCAAGTTGTATCTCGTAGGATGTATTTCGTGGTTATGAATATTTTAGCTACGGTTTTAGATATGTGTCTAAGGGGGTGTTTCTTTTTCTTTTTGTGCCTCTTAGTGGGTAAAGTTGTGGGCCCAAATCCTTTTGAACCTCTACTTGCACACTCACATAAAAGTCACTCTCTTCCCACTAAGAGCCTAATTAAGAGGCTAATATATTAGCATTTAGAAAAGTAAACAAGCCCTAAGACTTTAATCATCCGCGTAATAACAGATCAATGATCCTTACTGCCGTGGATGTAGGTCGGTTATATTCTATCGGCTGAACCACATTATACTGATAGCGGCATAAACACGTTATTTTTTGGTGAATTCGATCAGTTAGTTCTCTTATAAGAAAAACATACTTAATTAGCTTTTTGCATATATAATGCATCTAAAGTTTTTTGGCGGTAATATTGAGAAAGGAACACTAAATGATTAAAGTCAGGATAAGTTGTTTGATTTCCAAATGAAAACAACAGGACAAAATTTTCATTATAGAATTATTAACGAGATACCACAAGTCCACCACCACGGACGGATTCACGTAGAAGCCGGACGTGTTACGGGCATGCCCGATTTTTGAAGTCGTGAATTGTAAGTTGTTTTCAAAAAGTGTCACTTCAAAAAGGACTCGATATTACGGTTAGACCGCGTGCATTCAACACACCCTATAAGCTAAACATGAAAAAACTTGTCTAACGTTATATAAAAAACGCGCGAAAAGGTATGAAAACGTAACGGGGTTTGACGTCCGTTTATTTAGTCTTTTATTAAGTGGGGACACTTGTGTTAGACTTTGAAAATCGCCGCAACATGATAAAAACATCAATACCCAACTAACGTACGTCAAAACAGGATCCAATGAACAATGAATCACGTCATCACAAGCTTCTATATATACATGCACCACACTCTTTAACCTAATTAACCCTGACCCTTTACCTTTTGCTCTCCACATATATTCTGTCTTTAGACCAAAAAGAAAACATGGAAACTGGTCAGAAATTATTCGTCCTCGCTGCTGCGCCAATGAACATTGCCACACCCACTGAAGAAACAAGTTACTCGCCACCGTCGTCTCAGCTAAGTCCCACAAGTGTTCTAGTTGCGCCTCTTCCGCCTCATCCTGTTGTGCTTAGTCCTTGTGCGGCTTGCAAGATATTAAGACGACGGTGTATCGAGAAATGCATGTTGGCACCTTATTTTCCTCCAACTGACCCGCATAAGTTCACCATTGCGCATAGAGTCTTTGGAGCTAGTAACATTATTAAGCTCTTGCAGGTACACTCAAACTCATAATTACTATATATCTAGCTAAAATGGATTATTTGACTACTAATTGGTATATATTATGCTTTTGAAAAATATATATGCTTTAGAGTGTTGGTTTTTAGACTACAGACACAGTATTTGAGCAATGTACACGTAATTAGCAATAACGACTATGAATGGTAATCCTTTTGGTATTCTGGTATGAAAAATGATTTGCTCACACGAACAATATAGTTTGTTTCATAGTACACAACAACTTGTGTCGTAATTAAGTTGCAAGTAGTCTAGCCTCTCTATGACTCTCTGATATATGTATATGTTAGTTACATGGGTAAATTTAGTAAGCTAAAACCGCCACGCCAACCTTCTGAATGTGAGGGCTTTATCTGGTTTGAGTCGGTAGCGGTCGGTTCAAACCCTGTGGATTTGTCAACTATGATTACCCAAAAAATTTAGTAAGCTAAAACTCTCCTATCTACTCTATATGTTTTATAGGATTAAAAGTTTAGTACATACATTCCCACAGTGCTCTACCATATATTGAAATGGTTATATGTTTCTTCTAAGATTTTTCTCTGCACAAGGGTAAAAAAGAATAATCAATGACTCAAAAGATAAAGTAAAGAGTAAAAAAAATAAATTAATGGCTCAAAAGATGAAGAAATTGCTAATATAATTAGAAAAACTTGACTTTCTAAAGTGTGAATGATAAGTGTTTGAATAGGCTTTTGAAGCAGTTAACTCGTTGCTTTCTGTTGATAAAGTCGTTCCTTTTATATATTTGACCATTATCTATATATTGCTTTTATTCGGTATTTCTATAATGGATTTAACTTTTAGAATTTTGTCGTATATATGAATAGTTCAAACTTGAAAGACTTTAGGGTACAATTTGAAAATAATAGTGTTGCAATTTTTACGAAATTAACTGAAGTAGTCTTTAGTAGTGGTTACTTGCATTTTATTTTTGTCCGAATAATAGAGTTGATGGTACGTGTGATGTCTTTATAGGAAATTCCCGAGTATCGTAGAGCAGATGCCGTTAGCAGCATGGTGTACGAAGCGAATGCAAGGCTTAGAGACCCGGTATATGGTAGTGCAGGCACAATCTGCCACCTTCAAAGGCAAGTAAGTGAGCTCCAAGCAGAGTTAGCGAAAGCACAAGCGGAGATGGTCAATTTGCAATGTCGACAATCCAATATTCTAACTTTGATACGTATGCAAATGGAACAAACAGCACCACCACCACCAATCTCGCACCCACCACAACAGCAAAACGTTTATGAGAGCTTAAGCTTCTTCGACGATAACACCAATAATCTAAGTAGTCTTGAGCCCCTTTGGACTTGATTTCAGGACATGATACCGTTAAAAGCTCGCTTGGAGGATGGAGATCCATAGGCTGTATGATCTAGTGACACTAGATATATGCTAACAAAAGATCAAATGTAGCGTATGAGATATTATAAACTTAATCAGGATGTACTTGTTTAAATTGTATCCCTTAGTTAAATGGGAATAATAGATATATAAGTTAAATGATATTCATTAATATGTTTGTTATAAGATAGTAGTTGACATTAAGAAACTATAGTACACAAATGAGCAACTAAATATATTGCATTATATTGATTTTTAATGAAAAACAGAAAGTAAAATAAACTAAATGTCTTTGTAGAAATTGTTGAACTAAAAACTTATTGGTGGCCTAAACATTGTTTGGTCAAACTGTTAAAAGTCTTGGCTTTGGTGTTTTTTTTTTGTCAAACTTGCTTGACTTAATAGTATATATAATCTTGTATTTAAGTATATCTTAACTAGTTATTATTATCTATATAGAAATGAAGATTTTTTATGTCGAGTTTTGTGTTTTCTGCATATCTGTTGGTTTTGGATTTTTTCAATGAAGATTTTTTATAAAAATAAATATGGTGTACGGTTGTTGTTTTATCTGGTGTAAAAGGAGGGGACATGAAAAAAGCTAAAGCCAAAGTGCATGAGAGAGGAGGAGCTTGGCTTGGAGTATTGCTCGCCGTTTAGTGATGGGAATATAGGCTTAATATATATGGCTAGGAATAAGTAAACCTAATATTAGTGAAAGAGAATTTTCTTTTATTATTATCACTTTATTAGTATTAGTGAAATTTTTTCTTTATAGATTATGGAAAATTTTTAAGATTCGTCCCTATGATTTACTCAAAACATCAAGATTCGTCCTTAACTCAAACTAAGTGCAAGGATCGTCTCTATTTTTGAAACAATCATCGAATTTGGTCCCTATTTTGGATGGAGGTTAATTTTGCTTGTTATCTGTGGAGCGTTTGTGTATTTTGGTCCTTTTGGCTTCATTAAATACAAACACACACCCTTTTTCATCCCACAAGATCAAACACACACACATTAGGGGTGTAATCGAGTCAAGTCGAGCTCAAGCTTTATAGAGGTTGAGCTTGGCTTGATAATACAATTGTAGGCTTGAGCTTTGCTTTATAGCTTGTCAAGCTTTAATAATCTAGGCTTGAACTTGGCTTGATAAAAGCTTTAGCTTGCCTTGAAAAAGCTTAAATAAGCTTGAATGTGTATAAAATTATTATTTTTATAATAAAAAAATCATCAATAAAAACATATGTATAAAGTAAAACAAACAAAAACCGTAACTCAAAACTAAATTCAATTTATTTAGCATTAATAAAACCAAAAGTAACATAATCGTACAGTTTCGGTTTCAAAATACGTTTTGCAATCCAATGCGATTAAGGTCCCAAAAGCTAATGCGTGATGTAATTTCTAACTCAATTACGACACCCTCGTATTAAAAAGAGTATAAAAATATTTATACGTATTATATTTCACCAAGTACCAAGTACATGTAATAAATTTATAAAATTAAATAAATTATTTAAAATACAATAAGTTAATTTATAAATTTAATCAAAAAATATACTATTTTTATATGAAATAAGCCCTTATAATTAAGTTAATACTCAAATTAAGCATAAGTTGCTTATATGAATTAATCATAAAACACATTTTAATAAAGCTTGAAAAAGCTTGATAAGAGTTCGAGTCGAGCTACCGAAAGCTTGAGCTTGATCTTGATATATGTTTCAAGCTATTTTTTAGGCTTGAGCTTGGGCTTGAGCTTGATAAAATCTTGGCTTGATCGAGCCAAGCTCGAGCTCGAGTTGCTTGATAAAAACTTGGCTTAATTACAGCCCTATACACAACCTTTTTTTTAATGATTTTCTTTATCATCTCAAATCATAACAGAAAAAACAATCAAAACCACATGTCACTCTCAAATCCATCAACTTCAAAGAATCTCCACTGGATCCATGATGTAGACTAAAAAAAAAGTAACAAAGATAAGTAATTGGATCAGTTGATTAAAAAAGAATGCCAGAAACAATTCTTCTAATAATCGTTGATTCTAAAGAATGCCCGAAAATTAGGGTAAAACACGGCAACACAACGGCTAGTGGTTTAACTTTTATTAAACTGATAACTGTCTTTCTAGAGTTACAGTAGATTCATTAAATAATGACTGCAAACAAAGAAAAACCTTAAAAATCCAACGGGCTAGACCGTAGCCCAAAGACAAAGTCCAACTGAAAGTGAAAAAAACATAAATATGCAAAAAAACTGATAGTAAAAAGGCTTTTCGGGCCTTGGAAAATCCGCAACCAACTAAAAGGTGGTTACAGCATCGTCCGCCTCCTTTTTACGTACGTTTTGACAGGTCACAGGCTGAATACAGACTTAGGATGCAAAAGTTATGCCCGATTTACTAAACCTCTCTTCGTCACGCGATCTCGGGCCTCCAGAAACAAGTCAGCCCGTTCTCCAATACTTGGGCCTCCATCATTCCCCCCTGGATAGGAAAATTTCCCCTCGAATTCCCAACTGTATCATCACCTAAAGAATTACCATGGTAAGGCAACAAGTGCTTCACATTAAAAACATCAGAACAACGAATATGACTTGGCAACATCAAACAATAAGCATTTGAGTTCATCTTATCCACAATTTCCACTGGACCAATATTCTTAGCAGACAACTTATTATATTCACCAACTGGAAAACGATCCTTAGTCAAAACAGCCCACACAATGTCTCCTACTTCAAAGTCAACATGTCTCCTCTTTTTTGATATGCATCCTGCTTGTACTTAGAATTAGCGCGAACCAAGTTGTCACGAACAGATTTATGAACATCATGCAACCCCTCAACAAAATTCTACACTTTCTTCGAAATAGACCTAGAAATCCGAGGAGTCATAAGATCAAGAGGACCGCGTGGCTGAGCAGAATAAACCACCTGGAATGGACTAAACCCAGTGCTCCGATTAACAGCATGATTATGAGCAAACTCGGCTTGATACAACTTCTGATCTCATGCCTTCACATAATCACCCACCAAACACCTTAACAGGTTACCAAGGGACCTGTTAACAACTTCAGTTAGCCCATCAGTTTGAGGATGATAAGCACTACTAAAATTGAGTTGAGTATTCACCATCTTCCACAAAATACGCCAAAAATGACTCAAAAACCTGGTGTCCCGATCAAAAAAAATAGAAGAAGGTAAACCATGTAAAGGTACACATCCCTAAAGAAAAGTTGGGCTACATTAACTGCATTTGTTGTCTTCTTGCAAGGAATAAAATGAACCATCTTAGAAAAACGACCAATAACAACAAATATTGAATCATTACCCCCTTTGAGTACGAGTTAGCCCCAACACAAAATCCATGCTAATATCAACCCAGAGCTGAAAAGGAACTGGCAAAGGCATATAAAGTCCTGTATTAGTAGCCGTCCCCTTTGAAACTTGACAAATACGACATCTCTTGACGTGACGATCCACTTCCTTCCTCATAGTAGGCCAAAAATAAGAAGCTTGAACCAACTGTAAAGTGCGATCACGACCAACATGTCCTTCACCATGCAACTCCTTAATAATTTGCAAGCGAAGACTTGAATCAGGAATACAAAGTTGATTCCCTTTGAATAGGAACCCATCATGCATAACAAAATTTGTTTTCTCTTCGGATTGCAAATCCTGCAGAACAACTGAAAAGTATGGATCCACAGTCACCATGTCACGAATGACATCCAGTCCTGGAACATCAACCTGCATGGTTACAAGTAAACTACTCCTCCTGCTTAAGTCATCAGCAGCACGACTGGAAGCACCCGTTTTATGTTTCACCACAAAAGTAAATTTCTCAAGAAAAGCCAACCAACGCCTATCCTTATGTGAAACCTTATCTTGAGTACGAATATGCCTTAAGTAGTCATGGTCAGTGAACAAAACAAACTCCTTATGAAACAAATAGCGCCAATGCTTCACAGCTTGGACCAGTGCATAAAACTCCAAGTCATAAGTAGAGTACCTGGACTTCGGCCCTGTCAACTTTTCGCTAAAATAGGCAACAGGCCGCCCACCTTGCTAAGAACTCCACCAATTGCAACCTTAGAAGCATCAGTATGAAGCTCAAAAACTTTAGAAAATCAGGCAATACTAGGATTGGCGTTGTAGTAAGCTTTTCCTTGACAACTTGAAAAGCCAGCTTTGCTTCCTCCGTCCACACAAATGACTTTCCCTTCATACAGTCTGTCAAATGGGCCATAATGGAACTAAAATTAGGGATAACCCGCCTATAGAAAGAAGCAAGACCATGGAAGCTCCAAACTTCAGTAATGGTAGTTAGAGTTGGCCACTCTTGAACAACTGCTACCTTAGACTCATCCACCTGTATGCCATCACCAGAAACAACATACCCTAAAAACAAAACTTTAGGGGTCATGAACACACACTTCTTCGTGGCTACATAAAAACTGTCTTTTTGAAGCAAGGTGAAGACCTGCCTCACATGATTGACATGCTCATTATGAGAAGCTCTATAAATAATAATGTCATCAAAATAAACAACCACAAACTTGCCAATAAAAGGCCTGAGCAGTTGATTCATCACACGCATATATGTGCTTGGTGCGTTTGATAAACCAAAAGGCATGACCAACCACTCATACAAGCCTTCACGGGTCTTGAAAGCGGTGTTCCACTCATGTAAAACCCGTATTTAAGAATTTCAGGATATTAAATACGCACGCTCCAGTTCAGAAGAATATTATTAAATAATAAATATTCAGAAATAATCATCGGGTTTCAGAATAATATTTATGAGTTCACGTGGATAAAACGATAACTGAAAATCAAGCGAAAACCCACTTTGTATGTGTAAAAGGGGCGGCTAATTTAATTAAAGAAAACGAAATAATGGGCCTTGGACCGGCCCGTCTTAAAGGTAATCACAGGAAAAAGAAAAGGAGGGTTTCATTTCATTTCATTTCGTAAACAAAAAAAACAAAACTAGGGTTCTTGAAACCTAGTAGGCCGTCTGCTATAGAAGAGAAAAAAGGGGTGTCAGGCTTTAATTCTTCAAGGATCTAGTGCATGTGTTCATCCCTTATTATAATCTTATAACGGTATTGATTTATTTCTTTTATTTCTTTATAAATCACGATAAGGGTTTTGATTCAAAAAAAGGAAGTTACATGTTAAATAAGAAATAATGAAAAAGGGAGGTTTAGTTTTGGGACTGCACACATACCGGGACATCAAGTCTCGGTGGTGGTGTTGGTGTGGGTCGACCGAGGGTCAGAAAACCCCAAAAATAGGTGTTTGTTTAGGCTGTGTTAACGGGGTGCGTTTGGTTTAATGAAACCGAGACCCTAAGGTCTCGGTGATCTCAGCCTTGCCCAACCATGACCCACACAGGGGCGGCTAGGGCCGTGTTTTTGAGCCAAAAGCTTCAAAAATACCACTCGGATGTGAAACTATAAAAGGGGTGTTTGGGACTGTGACAAACAATGGGAACGTTTAATTAACAGTGGGAACATTTAACTAACAGTGGGAACATTTAACTAACAGTGGGAACGAAATGAGCAGCAGGGGGAACTGCTGTCCAAGCAGTACCCATGGGAGGGTCTGAGATCTCGAACAACACTAGGCCGTGAGATCTCCGACAAAGAGGGCAGAAGAGGGGCGTTTGGTTATTGTTTTGTTTATTGCTTGTCGTGCGACCGAGACGTTAGAAGTCCCGGTAGGCTTAAATTGACTCGGTTTCGGGGTCACGGGAAATATTAAATACCGGATTTATTTTAATTATGATTAATCATATTTATTAATTAGTGTATATATATAAATTAATTAAGTGGTTTTATTTTAATAATTTAATTAGTAAAATTTAATTGGTTTTTAACGATTCTTTTAACCACTTAAAAACATGTGTTTCATCACGATTTAACCTTCAAGAAAACAAATATGAAAATATTCTAATTAAGAACTTTCCATTATTAGCGGGTTATTAAATATAGAAATATTATACGTGTTATACTATAATTAATAATAGAACAGGAATACGTTAATCAGAAATATTAGGACTTTCAGACTTATTAGTTATATATTAACAGTATTACAAGAACAAATAAATTAACTAAGTACACTTGAGATAAATAAAATAAACGAATATCAGTTAACTTATTCGCGTCCTTTATTCATGTAGCTCGCGTGAAATCAGAGTAGACTTTCTGTCAGTTGATCTCGGTCGGTTACTGGACACGAGGTACGGATTTCCCGTCCTTTCAGTAAGGACTTCCTTTTAATGCATTATTAGGATTCCCCGTCTGCAGCTAAATGTTTTCCCCAGTATATGTTATAAATTATCTGAAATTATTTTAATAACTAAGATATTGCCTGAGCCTTATATACAAGCATGACCAGTCAGTAGTACTAGTTACAGAGGTACCGTAACCATGACACTTGAGGCACCGATGTCATGACTCATATGTGGGAGAGTGATATCCCGTAGCGTTTCACTCAGTTCAGCTTGGCCATTTTATCAGTATTATTAGTGGGGCGTATGGATGCATCCTAGGCTTATCAGTTTACAGTTATCAGGTGAATGTGGTGTGTGCTCTACACCCTTCACATTAGAGCTGATCCCTCCACCCAACACATTATTTAGAGGTTACCCCTCTACAGCATGACGAGGTCACCCCTCTAGTTATTCATGCATAGTTGTTACAACATATGACCTATATAAGCTCTAGGCAATTCAAATACAGTAAATGCATGTTTTCAGATTTAACAGTTAGTAAACTAGTTTTATTATTTAAAAATCAGACATATAAGATTTTACACAGTTTACTCCAAATTTTCATAACAGTTTTAGTTTCAGCATCTGTTACCGGTTCTTTGACAGTATATTTTTATCATGTTTCATATCCGTTCACTGAGCGTTATGCTCAGCCGTAGTTTCCTTTCATGTTTCCAAACGGCAGGTACACAGGGACGATCTTAAGACTTATAAGAGAGTACGTGCATTGGATGGGAGCTATCCAGACTCCTTTACTTTATGCACACATACATTACTTTAGTTGTTTGGACATTGTTTCGTCCTTTTCTTTCACTACTTAATCTTTATATTTTGAGCTTATGTTTGGACTACCGATGTTTTATTCCGGTATTTCCGTTATAGTCAGTTAATGTTTAATACATTGCCTTACATTCTTTGATGACACGTCATAAATACACGTAACGGCCCATTTATCCAAGTGGGGTGTTACAATTATGGTATAAGAGCGCAAGGTTCGACCTGTAGGCTCTGAAACTTGACTTGTGACTAGTGGGTAGTCATCAAGAACTTCCTATATTTTGGCGTTGTTATCTTTCATGCTACTCATGTATTTTATCAGTCGGGTTTTCTAAATTTTTACTAAGTAAACAGTTGGTACAAGACTGGCCATACTTAGTCGCATGTGATTTTCAGCGAACTTTTCGTTTTGGTGAACTGACCATAGGCGTTCACCCTTACCCGTTCAGATTTTGTATTGATGAACTGGCCATAGGCGTTCATCCTTACTCATGTCAGATTTATGTTTCCGTAAATTGTCATTTTGTGAACTGACCATAGGCGTTTACCAGTATTCATGTCATATTTTGTTGGCTATGCCTTCATGAACTACACCATGCATATTCAGATTTGTTACTCCAGGTTCTAATAGATTTATCAACTTATCCTCTTTCATTTCAGATGCCACCCAAACGCGAAAATGAGAATGATGCTAATGCAGCTGCTATTACTGCTGCTGTTCAGGCGGCTATACAAGCCATGTTACCCCAAATTCGTGATGATATCTGAGCTGAATACCAAAACGGACCTCAGCAGAATAACAACCCTCCCAATCCACCACCTGACACTTTAGCCACCAAGCTAGATTTGTTTAACAAACAGAAACCTCGACCTTTTGAACAAACTGTAGCTCCAACAAATGCAAAAAACTAGATTTATCATGTAGAGAATTTTTTGGGGCTATGGGTTGTGGTGAGGCTTTCAAGGTTAGGCTTGAAGTTTACAAACTGGAGGGTCATGCTCTACATTGGTGGAGGGCTCAGAAGTTGTCAAATGGGGGAGATGCTTGGGTGCTTACATTGACCTGGGCACAGTTTAAGACAATGTTCTATGACCAGTTTTTCCCGCATGCTGAGAAAGCTAAACTGAAGAGGGACTTTCACGTCATTCGTCCGAATCATGGCGAGAACAGTATAGAGTTCATGCACCGATATCTCAGGATGGCTGGATTCTTAGGAGAGGCTGCGGGTACCGCGGAGGAGCAAGCGAAACAATTTCGCTGGGCTCTTCACTCTAGAACTGCAGATTGGCTGATGAGTGCCACGTTCACTAATGTGTCACAAGTAGCTAATGCAGCTCGTGATATTGAGATGCTTTTCGAGAGGGATGAGCTCGAGAATGTAGAGTGTCCTAAGAAGAGGTATATCTCATTCAGCAGATTTAAACAATTTAACTTTGATTTTTAATTGTCAATTTATATCATGTCTTATCCAATTATAATCTTGTAGACACAGAGGAAGAGACTGATCCCAATCGGCTACTCCACAACAGAACTACAGAAACCACGGTCAGTCTTATGACCGCAAATCAATCAGATAAGAAAAGCAGTGGTGATAACTACCGCGGCATCTCAAACTCATCTGGCAACTACAGGTGAATCTTTAAGCCCCAAAACAATAAACCATCGTGTAAAACAGACTCTATCTTTATATATGCCAACAGAGATGCTGGACAGGGGCGTGATCAAAACTACAGAGGTCAACAGTCTGCCCGACCAGCAAATTCTGGTAAATTTAAATTTCAGCCAAACAGCCTTATTTCAGTTAAATTATTAGGATCGTGACACGCGTACATCTTCGTCAATCAGGTTCTCAGCAAACCAGAGCTGCTTCTGCCGGGTATTCTAATCCCACCTGCATCACATGTGGGAAGAAACACTCGGGACCTTGCCGTCGTGGTTCGAATGATTGTTACAAGTGTGGTCAGCCGGGCCATATGAAGAGGGATTGCAAGAGCGGGGATGCTGCCGGTACCTCAGGCCAGATTCCTCAGATTTTACCTCCACCACCACCACTACCACCAACCACTGGCCGCGTCTACACTACTACCCGTGAGCAAGCAAATAAGACCACAGGTACCATTACTGGCATTTTGTTTATACATGGACAGGCTACCTGTGTGCTGTTCGATACAGGCGCCACACACCCAGTTATATCTACTTCATATGTTGTTAGAATAAACATGACCCCTACGCCACTAGACATCGTACTTAGTATATCTACACCTATGCGAGACTCTATACTCATTACCCGGGTGTACAAGGATCTCCCTCTTGAGTTTGACGATAAAATCCGTCCAGTCAGTGCCCTTCCTCTAGATATGTGCGAGTTCGATATTATTCTAGGTATGGATTGGTTGTCAGTCCATCGTGCCACCATAGATTGTCATGCTCACCGGGTCCATCTTCGGTGATGTCCAGACACCAGAGTATATTCACCGGGGTTTCCTGCCAGGAAAACATGTTCAGATCATTTCAGCTTTACAAGCCCGTACTCTATTATACCATGGTTGTGAGGGTTTTCTAGCTACAGTTCATGACACTACTTCCGAGACACCTTCACTTCATGATCAGCCAGTTGTGTCAGATTTTCTGGATGTCTTTCCAGACCAAACTCCCAGGCATATCTCCCATGCGAGAGGTAGAGTTTGGTATCGATCTCATTCCAGGTGCATAACCAATATCTAAAGCTCCTTACCGTATGGCTCCTGTAGAGCTTAATGAACTGAAAGATCAACTTCAAGAACTTCTAGAAAGGGGTTTCAGTCCAAGCGTGTCACCTTGGGGCGCGCGAGTTTTGTTTGTCAAAAAGAAGGACGGTAGTATACGGTTGTGTATTGACTACCGTAAGCTGAAGAAGCTCACTATTCGTAAACGTTATCCATTTCCTCGTATTGACGATTTATCTGATCAGCTTCAGGGTGCCAAGCACTTCTCAAAAATTGATTTACGATCAGGTTACCACCAGTTGCGTGTAAAAGAGCAAGATATATCCAAAACTGCTTTTCGCACGAGGTACGGTCATTATGAATTTGTTGTTATGCCATTCGGTCTCACGAATGCGCCTGCAGTATTTATGGACTTGATGAACCGAGTCTTCCACAAAGTCTTAGACAAGTTTGTGATTGTATTCATCGACGATATCCTTATTTTCTCCAAATCTAAAGAGGAACATGAGGATCATCTCCGTACAGTTTTGTAGAATCTCCGACGAGAGAAGCTTTATGCTAAATTTTCTAAGTGCGAGTTTCGGCTGAATAAAGTGGCGTTTTTGGGCCATATTGTTTCTGCAGAGGGGATCACCATGGATTCTGCAAAGGTGGAGGTTATCACTAAGTGGCCGAGACCGACATCTGTCACAGAAATCCGCAGTTTTCTTGGGTTAGCGGGATATTACCACAGATTTGTAGAAAATTTCTCACGTTTGGCATTACCGTTGACCAAACTTATGCGTAAAGGGGAAAAGTTTATATGGACTGAGGAGAGAGAAAAGAGTTTCGAGGAACTCAAGCATCGTTTAATTTTAGCGCCGATCCTTACTCTCCCATCTGGTACAGGTGGTTATCAGATTTACAGTGACGCTTCAGGAAAGGGTTTAGGCTGCGTACTTATGCAACATAAGAAAGTCATTGCCTATGATTCGCATCAGCTAAAGCCGTATGAGAAAAATTATCCTACGCATGACCTAGAGCTCGCAGCAGTCGTTTTCGCCCTTAAAATCTGGAGGCATTATTTATACGGTGAGTTGTGTGATATCTTCACCGATCACAAAATTCTCAAGTACATATTAACACAACGAGAGCTGAACATGAGACAGAGGCGATGGTTGGAACTGCTGAAAGACTATGACACTAATATTCAGTATCACCCAGATAAAGCAAATGTAGTAGTAGATGCCCTTAGCAGAAAGTAAGGAATGATAAATGGCATCAAGATTTAGGAGGAAATTATCTAGGACTTGGAGCGATATGATATTGAGCTCTTAGTACGCGAACAGAGGGGTTACTGGGCTAGCTTGAGGGTAGAACCAGATTTACTCTCTAGGATTAAAGCCGCACAAAAGGATGATGGTGAAATCTGGGCGATTGTCTAGAACATCGACCAGCAGACTGAATTTCGTATCGATGACGATGGCATAGTATGGCAGGGTACCAAACTCTGCGTTCCAGAAGACCCTGCTCTCAGAGAAGCCTTAATGATAGAGGCTCACAACTCTCCGTTCTCTATCCATTCAGGTTCCACTAAGATGTACCACGATCTTAAGCAACATTTCTGGTGGAGCGACATGAAAAAGGATGTCGCCACCTTTGTTTCTAAATGTCTAACCTTCCAGCAGGTTAAGATAGAACATCAACGTACCAGCGGTCTTCTCCAGCCATTAGATATTCCAATGTGGAAATGTGACAAGATATCTATGGATTTTGTTACCGGATTACCACAGACTCAGCGGAGACATGATGCAATCTGGGTTATTGTCGGTCGTTTGACCAAGTCAGCACATTTCATTCCTATCCATAAAGATTTCGCAGTCAGTAACTTAGCAGATCTATTCACCAAGGAGATTGTACGATTACACGGTACACCTTCTGAAATTATATCAGACAGAGATCCACGTTTCACTTCTCACTTCTGGGGAGGTTTGCATAAAGCTTGGGGAACTAGGCTCAAGCTCAGCACAACTCTCCACCTGTAGACGGACGGTCAGTCAGAGCGTACCATCCAGACTTTGAAGGACATGCTACGCGCCTGTGCATTGAATGGACAGGACACTGGGATGACTATATTTGCTTGGTCGAGTTTGCATACAACAACAGTTGGCATGCCAGTATCAAGCGTGCTCCCTTCGAGATGTTATACGGCAGAAAATGTCGTGCCCCTATTTGTTGGGATCAGGTTGGAGAACGTTTGATTGAGGGACCGGAATTAATAGAAATGACCAATGAAAAGGTCGTTATTGCAAGGGCAAAGCTGCAAGAAGCGCGTACTCTCCAGAAGAGTTACGCCGACAAACATCGCAGAGATCTATCATTTCAGACTAGGGATCGTGTGTTCCTCAAAGTATCACCCGCACGTGGCGTCAGACGTTTTGGCCTCAAAGGCAAGCTCAGCCCTCGTTACATTGGACCGTTCGAAATCCTTGAACGTGTCGGTGAAGTATCATATCGGTTAGCACTACCGCCTCAACTTTCACACGTTCATAACGTGTTCCATGTATCACTACACAGAGGATACAACTATCATGAGCTTCACAAAGTGAATTATCCACTCGATCAGATTCGGGAGGACCTATCTTATATTGAGGAACTCGAAGCAATTTTAGATCGCCAGGATCGAGTTATGAGAAGGTAGACCATTCCTTTCGTCAAGATCCTGTGGAGGAACCATACCGAGCGGGAGGCCACTTGGGAAACAGAGGAGTCTATACGGACTTCTTATCCTTACTTCCAGTTTTGATTCGGGTATGTCTTTCAGTTACACGCCTTTCAGCTTATATGTTTCATCTTTCATGTTCCTCAGCTTAAATTACCCTTAATTCGGGGACAAATTATTTTTTAGAGAGGGAGAATTGTAAAACCCAGTACAGTCGTATGCTTAATACGGGGACGAATTATTTTTTTAGAGGGGAAGAATTGTAAAACCCGTATTTAAGAATTTCAGGATATTAAATACGCACGCTCTAGTTAAGAAGAATATTATTAAATAATAAATATTCATAAATAATCATCGGGTTTCAGAATAATATTTACGAGTTCACGTGGATAAAACGATAACCAAAAATCAAACGAAAACCCACTTTGTATGTATAAAAGGGGCGGCCAATTTAATTAAAGAAAAAGAAATAATAGGCCTTGGCCCGGCCCGTCTTAAAGGTAATCACAGGAAAAAGAAAAGGAGGGTTTCATTTCATTTCATTTCATAAACAAAAAAACAAAACTAGGGTTCTTGAAACCTAGTAGGCCGCCGGCTATAAAAGATAAAAAAGGGGGGTGTCGGGCTTTAATTCTTCAAGGATCTAGTGAATGTGTTCATCCCTTATTATAATCTTATAACGATATTGATTTATTTCTTTTATTTCTTTGTAAATCACGAATAAGGGTTTTGATTCAAAAAAAGGAAGTTACATGTTAAATAAGAAATAATGAAAAAGGGAGGTTTAGTTTTGGGACTACACACAAACCGAGACATCAAGTCTCGGTTGTGGTGTTGCTGTGGGTCGACCGAGGGTCAGAAAACCCCAAAAAGGGATGTTTGTTTAGGTTGTGTTAACGTGGTGCGTTTGGTTTAATGAAACCGAGACCCTAAGGTCTCGGTGGTCTCAGCCTTGCCCAGCCGTGACCCACACAGGGGCGGCTAGGGCCGTGTTTTCGACCCAAAATCTTCAAAAATACCACTCGGCTGTGAAACTATAAAAGGGGTGTTTAGGAGTGTCACAAACAGTGGGAAATTTTAATTAACAGTAGGAACATTTAACTAACAGTGGGAACATTTAACTAACAGTGGGGACGAAATGAGCAGCAGGGGGAACTGCTGTCCAAGCAGTACCCATGGGAGGGTCTGAGATCTCAGACAACACTAGGCTGTGAGATCTCGGACAAAGAGGGCAGAAGAGGGGCGTTTGGTTATTGTTTTGTTTATTGCTTGCCGTGCGAACGAGACGTTAGAAGTCTCGGTAGGCTTAAATTGACTCGATTTCGGGGTCACGGGAAATATTAAATACCGGATTTATTTTAATTATGATTAATCATATTTATTAATTAGTGTATATATATAAATTAATTAAGTGATTTTATTTTAATAATTTAATTAGTAAAATTTAATTGATTTTTAACGATTCTTTTAACCACTTAAAAACATGTGTTTCATCACGACTTAACCTTCAAGAAAACAAATATGAAAATCTTCTAATTAAGAACTTTCCATTACTAGCGGATTATTAAATATAGAAATATTACACGTGTTATACCGTAATTAATAATAGAACAGGAATACGTTAATCAGAAATATTAGGACTTTCAGACTTATCAGTTATATATTAACAGTATTACAAGAAAAAATAAATTAACTAAGTACAATTGAGATAAATAAAATAAACGAATATCAGTTAACTTATTCGCATCCTTTATTCATGTAGCTCGCGTGAAATCAGTAGACTTTCTGACAGTTGATCTCGGTCGGTTACTGGACACGAGGTACGGATTTCCCGTCCTTTTAGTAAGGACTTCCTTTCTATGCATGATTAGGATTCCCCGTATGTAGCCAAATGTTTTCCCCAGTATATGTTATAAATTATCTGAAATTATTTTAATAACTAAGATATTGCCTGAGCCTTATATACAAGCATGACCAGCCAGTAGTACTAGTTACGAAGGTACCGTAACCATGACACTTGAGGCACCGGTGTCATGACTCATCTGCGGGAGAGTGATATCCCGCATCGTTCCACTCAGTTCAGCTTGGCCATTTTATCAATATTATTAGTGGGCCGTATGGATGCATCCTAGGCTTATCAATTTACAGTTATCAGGTGAATGTCGTGTGTGCTCTACATCCTTCACATTGGAGCTGATCCCTCCACCCAGCACATTATTTAGAGGTCACCCCTCTACTGCATGACGAGGTCACCCCTCCTATTATTCATGCATAGTTGTTACAGCACATGACCTATATAAGCTCTAGGCAATTAAAATACAGTAAATGCATATTTTCAGATTTAACAGTTAGTAAACCAGTTTTATTATTTCTAAATCAGACATATCAGATTTTACACAGTTTACTCCAAACTGTCATAACAGTTTTAGTTTCAGCATTTGTTACCAGTTGTTTTCGAGTATATTTTTATCATGCTTCATATTCGTTCACTGAGCGTTATGCTCAGCCGTAGTTTCCTTTCATGTTTCCAAACGGCAGGTACACAGGGACGATCTTAGGACTTCTAAGAGAGTACGTGCATTGGATGGGAGCTATCCAGAATCCTTTACTTTATGCACACATACATTACTTTGGTTGTTTGGACATTGTTTTCATCCTTTTGTTTCACTACTTAATCTTTATATTTTGAGCTTATTTTGGACTACCGATGTTTGATTCCGGTATTTCCGTTATGGTAAGTTAAAGTTTAATACATTGCCTTGCATGCTTTGATGACACGCCATAAATATACGTAACGGTCCATTTATCTAAGTGGGGTGTTACAACTCATCACCAGGTCTAAGACGAATCTGGTAATATCCACTCTTCAAATCCATTTTTGTAAAAATAGTAGCACCACTAATATGGTCAAGCAAATTATCAAGCCGAGGAATAGGAAACCTGTACCTCACAGTAATCTTGTTGATGGCTCGACTATCAACACACATACGCCACGTACCATCCTTCTTTGGAGTTAATAGGGTAGGAACAACACACGGGCTCATACTCTCACGAACATGGCCCTTGGAAACCAGCTCCTCAACCTGCCTGCGCAATTCCTCATGTTCTATCGGGCTCATCCTATATTGTGGCCTGTTAGGCAGCTGTGACCCAGGCTCTAGATCAATATGATGTTAGATGTCACGCAATGGTGGAAACTCATCGGGTAATTCATCAGCAAAAACATCAGAAAATTCCTCAAGTAAAGGAATCATGGCTTCCGGATTTTCACTCTCCTCAGCGACCTCCTTCCGAATTAGAACAAAAACATCAGCCCCCACCTCCAACTCGTCTTCAAACTGCGAAAGAGTTAGTAAGGTACCAGTGGGTTTATTAACTACTTCCTTGGGTTTATTTGGCATCAAAGTAATCTTCACACCCTCAAATAGGAAACTATAAGTATTAGTTCTCCTGTTGTGAGTAATGTTACGATCATACTCCCAAGGTCTACCCAACAACAAGTGACAAGCATCCATGGGCACTACATCACACCAAACAGTATCCTTATATGTTGTTCCTACAGAATACCTAACATGGACACGCTTGGAAACTGTTATCTCGCTGCCCTTTTTAAGCATTGTAACATATAAGGTTTGGGACGATTTTTAGCTTTAAACCCTAATTTCCGGACTGCTTCTTCAGCTATTAAATTATCACAACTACCTGAATCACATACAAAAGTGCAAACCTTACCTATAATGCTACAAGTTGACTGAAAGATGTTGTGTTTGAGCCAATCATCACCATCAGCTTTAGGTGTTAAGTAGGAGCGCCTTACCACCAAATTGACCCCCACATCTCCCGACACATACTCCTCCTCATACTTAGGTTCTACATCATAGACCGTGTCTCCCACGTAATCTTCATAAACCACATCCTCTTCCTCAGGTTCAATAAATAACTGCCTCTTCCCAGCCTTCTTACAATCCGACTGCCGGTGACCAGGTTCACCATAGTTAAAGCACTTGAACCCACCACTACTGGTCGCTTTAGGAATTGATCCAATATTCTCACCAACTACTTTAGGCTGAGTTGGGGCAAAACGAGATGTCGCATTACCCGAACCAGAAGCACCTGTTATTACAGGAGAAGACGAACTCCCCCTCGTCGGTTCTGCTTCTTAAAAGTCAGTGCACGTTGATGTGCTTCAGAAAGGGTTATCGGATCAAACATGTTAACAAAATCCATGATTTGGACTCTTAAACCACCAATGTATCGAGAGACAAGCTGATCTTCTGTCTCGTGAATGTCATTCCTTGCAATTAAGTGGTAAAATTCGGTTGTATAATCTTAAACAAACTTGGCCCCCTGTTTCAGATTCTATAACCATTGGTACATCATTCGCTGGTAGTTATGAGGAATAAAATTATCCCTCATGACCTTCTTCATCTTCTGCCAAGTCGTGATCTTTGACTTGCCAACTCTTCCCCTTGTCAGATTCAATTGTTGCCACCACGCAGATGTCGTACCACGTAGCTTGGTAGCGATTAATTGAACCTTCTTGTCTTTAGGAACTTCCTTGAATTCGAATACTTCTTCAATAGTAACAAGCCAATCAATGAACCCCTCGGGATTCAAAGTATCCCCATTAAACTCAGGAACATTAGTCCTCATTCCTGATTCCCAACGCCTATTATTATCCTCCCTTTGATTCCTCCTTGGTCTCCCTACAGATTGTTCATCAGAAGACGAACCATCAGCTGTCACAACCCATCATGGCGGAATATGGGGTGCGACGTATAGATATCATCACAACAACAGCGTGTCTATAGAGAGAACTAAATGAAACTGAAATATCATAAATGGCGACACAAATGTCGTAACAATATCTCAATAATGCAGGCGTCTAGGTAAGTATGTAACATGCCTATCTTACCAAAGACATACAAATGAACAAACATCAAACATATAGGTACCATAAAGTTCACTTAATCAAGACACAAAATAAAATCTAAGAGGAAAGGGAATCCTCCTAATGCAATCCTAGCAACCTCTACACTCTAGCCACTTCTAACATCATCCTCCTCAACTACCTCACCTGAAAATGACACTAAAATCTGTCAACATAAAGTTGGTGAGAACATAGGTTTAAGTTATCTAGAACATCATAAGAAACCTTGACATTCGCTGTAAATAAGTTCAAGAAAAACAATTTATAGAAATGGACCATAATGCGATAATCATGCTACATGAATCCACAACAAAACTCAATCCAAGTACCAACCACATCTACAATTCACAAAGCACACTATAACAATCAAGAAGTATCCCGTCACACACACAAGAACACACACCACACTATCCGGATCTTTCCCACACCACCTGTGGAAGATGAACTATATCCCCGTCGAGATATCTTGCCTCCGAAGAGACGATGCACAAGTACTCAGGACGGATCGTGCCCCCCGAACCAAGAACTCAGGACCAAAAACTCAGGACGGATCATACCCCACGCTCCACACACATCACAACTGGTCCCATAGACGCCCATACATCTATGTACCAATCCCAATCATAACACAATCAAGATTCACATATCATAACACATATCAAAGCACATATGAGAACACATATGCACACAAGTCACACAATAGCACATTTATGTCCACACATTTATAAAAATTTAGTACCAAAACATTTTAAGAATACCACAAGTGTCATGTCCATCCCATACTAGAAGAAAACATTTAAAAAATTAGTGAAAATGGGACTATGAACTCACCTGATAGCACACCAAGGTAGCACTCCTGCAAACCTATAAAATCATACACAACACCCTTAGCTCAGGTCTTAACACCCAAGTTAAGTAACAATCAAGGAGATGAATCTAATCCCCCGATCCCCACTATCTAGTTCTCCCACTACAAGTTATTCTATACGTAAAATTCCAGTTTTTCCCCGGTACGGTTTACTAGTCACTAAACGATCACATGAAGTGAACTTAACACCACACTTGACTCCTACCCTACTGTAGTTATGTTGTTATATGATCTAAGAACTTCAAAAACCAATTTTACTTTCTAATTACACGTTTAACCCTTTCGTTTAGTCTCTACGCTAAAAGTCGTTTTCACCAAAACTGATTTTCCGTACATGCTAAATGTTTGACACCAAAACGCCGACCTAAACACCATAAATTTTACTGAAAACCTCCAGTCCTTTTATATACATTATAAAGAGTTTCCAAATCAATAATATTTGGCTATCTCATCCGTTTGGTTAGGTTTAACTCAAATCCCCGAAATCAAAATTTATTCCTGAACAGCGCACTGTTTTTGTAAAAATAATTTGACGACCTTCCCGAACTCCATTTTCGACCAACCTTACATTTTGGAAAAGCAAACTCCCTGAAATTAATTTAAAAAAAATAAACTCGACCAAAGGTGCTACCTACTGCCCGGAACAGTCGACACAAGACAGCCTTAAAAATCAGACTGTTTTACGCCTTTATGCACTAACCCTCTAAACATCATTAATTATCCCTAAATGTATAACACAAACCCTAAAATCATTAATGGATCTTAATTAATATATTTTTCCATAAAATTAATAAAACCCTAATCATCTCAATGATGCTTAATTAACAATACAATTATGATTAATTAATAAAAACGTAAATTATATTAAGGTTTAATTGATCACTTACCTTGAAACAAGAAAAATTAATGAACCCTAATCATAATTTTGACTTCTCTTGATATCCATGGAAGATTTAGACTGATTTTAGGTTTATTTAGGGTTATTAGTCGTTTTTAGGGGTCTAGGGGTGTTTATATAGGCCTTGGTAACCTTCTGGACAAGTTTAGGCCCAATTAGGACTTTTAAATGGTAATTATCCTATTTTTATTAATTTAATTATTAAAATTAAGGCTATGGGACCCACAAATTCGACTCCTCTCTGTGTTTTATCATATTTACACTCTCCCCTTCTATTTTATGTTTACTTATACTCCTATACACTTTCGGGTACCCTTTTGCTAATTTTTCGACTTTTTACGCGATTTTTGAACTAGCCTTCATTTCTAAAAGTTTCTAAATATAGAAAGTAACTATAAAACTTATCCTAACCATATTATATATACTTAATACATACATACAACATACGATACGTACACGAAACCTTATCAAAACGATACCCGAACTTTTCTGCAGTTCATTTCTGAACTCATTTCATTTCATTTCATTTCGTTTCATTTCCAACTTATACCATGATTTATACATTCATATGAACTCATGAGCACGAACCAACCCCATCACATCATCATATAACATACCATCTACTACATAAACAATGTCTAACATCATGATAAAGTCTCAAATATGAGCACATAACACATAAACGCACACCAAGCACATGATCAACATCAAACAGTCAAAAGTGAAAAATCCAAAATCTAGGGTTGTCACATCACTCCCTCCTAATAGAAATCTTGTCCCGAGATTTACTCCATAAGCTTAAAAAACTTCATTTCACAACCAACTCGCTATCTCTCTCATAAGAACGTAACCGGATCATCCGTATGACTACAACAACGCCCTCAATGAATATAAGCTCAAGACAAATTTTAGGACCCCCAACTTCGGATAAACGATCAAGCCCATGGACAACTAACGGACGTTTACGTGAAAGAATTTAAAAATATGAACCAAAACCTGAGACTCCAAAAGATACTCAACATAAAACATGTATCGACTCCCAACGAACCATGAAAACGGACCAATGACACAAGAAGCACCCAGCGACAACCGAAACGTATTACGACCGGTGACATACTATTAAAACCTTGTGCAAAACCAAATTTTACCCCAGAATGGATTTTGTACCTTAATGTATATTAGTTGTTCTAAAACCATGGTATCACATTAGTAATTTATGTAATCATTTGACGAAAAAAAATCTATAGTCTCTTCACGAACGATCAATTGTCTAAAGCACACAACACAATATCACGCGTCAACATTGACTCCGGAACCCACATTCTTCATTAATGTAACAATCTCTATGATGGATACATCTAAAATCCTATCCCAAAGCAGCTCTATGTTAGCCTTCTAAGTGTCCACTATCCCAAAATACCCAAAACACGAGTTTAAACCATGTTGTCCGAAAATTAATCTTGAACTCGACAGTTGTACAATTAATTCGACCAAGCTACTGACTTCCATTGACAATACGTTCTAAATATTTGAAAAGTACGCTCCGAGTACATAACTTTAGGCTTTTGAATCACCCAAAAATCTTTAAAAACGAATAAGTTATAACCAAAACGATTTTTACCTAGAATCTGCCCAGACATTAGCGACAGTTTCTCACAGTTTAGCGATGAATTCTGACAATTTAGCGACAGTTTCTGCCTACTCCGATTTATAACAAAAAAACGATTTGAAACCCTAAAACCCCTCATTAATTACCAAATTCAAGACCTGATTTATTTTAATTCCAGAAAATTAGAAACCCTTACCCATCATATGAGTAATTACATGATTTTAACATATTTAATTAAATAAGAACAAGAATTTAACTAAAGATCATTAGCTTTAGGTGATCAAAACCAATTTTAGTTTTTTTTTTTAAAAAAATAAAAATAATAAACAAGCCATACATATATGTTAAAAAAAATATATCCCATCTTATTTCAAACACGCTTACGACACTTAACCCTTATTTCACCGACTACCAACAACTATTTTAACTATTTACAAATTCCATTTCTTTTACCACATAAGATACAAACTAAAAGATACCGTGATCCCAAAAAGACTTCTCCACCCTCTCAATAGCCTCTACACCAAAAGTACCGTACAAACAAATACGTGAAATGAGGACTCGATAAATGCGCTACTACAGAAGTTGAACATCCCAAAGAATGAAGAGCTATAAAACCATCCTAAGAATACAACCGATAAGTAGAAGGGATATATACATATATATAGGCATACACGTACATACACTCAAGTCCATACAACATATACAATACAAGCATGTATTAACCCTCTTTCATGCAACCATACTTAGGAATCCACTGATGTCGTGGTACTTGTATAACTATGTTGGCCACCATACTTATACCAGTCCCCTTTCACTAATGCACTCCCTCCTATGATGACACTTATAAGAATTAATACTACACATAACACATCAGTCTACCAACTCAAATAATCACATAGATCCTACAACTCATATAAGCACATAATCCACAACATAACATAAGGTCCAAAATCACATGTATTAAAATAACATAGCCAATGCATGAAACAAATAAACTCGTAGTCCAGCTGAACCAGCGTAGACTAAATTCAAAATGTATAAAGAACATGAAAACGTAATTAAACGAAATCCAACAATAACTAGCGTATACGACTATAGTTCTACCCGCACTAGTCAAAACTCGTAAAGAAAATAAAATGTAGCTAAGTATGAACTTACTATGGTTCAATTCATACTAGTCAAAACATCGCAATAAATAACATCCAAACACATCAATTAATATAAAATGCACACATACTCCTATGACGCCTATATGCTGGGACCCTTAAGCTATATATTAGGCTACGCGACTAAGCAACCTAATTCTCTATAACCATTGTCTCTGATACCATTCTATCACACCCCACCATGGCGGAATATGGGGCGCGACGAATAGATATCATCACAACAACAGCGTGTCTATAGAGAGAACTAAATGAAATTGAAATATCATAAATGGCGACACAAATGTCGTAACAATATCTCAACAATGCAGGCGTCTAGGTAAGTAGGTAACAGGCCTATCTTACCAAAGACATACAAATGAACAAACATCAAACATATAGGTACCATAAAGTTCACTTAATCAAGACACAAAATAAAATCTAAGAGGAAAGGGAATCCTCCTAATGCAATCCTAGCAGCCTCTACACTCTAGCCACTTCTAACATCATCCTCCTCAACTACCTCACCTGAAAATGACACTAAAATCTGTCAACATAAAGTTGGTGAGAACATAGGTTTAAGTTATCTAGAACATCATAAGAAACCTTGACATTCGCTGTAAATAAGTTCAAGAAAAACAATTTATAGAAATGGACCATAATGCGATAATCATGCTACATGAATCCACAACAAAACTCAATCCAAGTACTAATCACATCTACAATTCACAAAGCACACTATAACAATCAAGAAGTATCCCGTCACACACACAAGAACGCACACCACACTATCCGGATCTTTCCCACACCACCTGTGGAAGATGAACTATATCCCCGTCGAGATATCTTGCCTCCGAAGAGACGATGCACAAGTACTCAGGACGGATCGTGCCCCCCGAACCAAGAACTCAAGACCAAGAACTCAGGACGGATCGTGCCCCACGCTCCACACACATCACAACTGGTCCCATAGACGCCCATACATCTATGTACCAATCCCAATCATAACACAATCAAGATTCACATATTATAACACATATCAAAGCACATATGAGAACACATAAGCACGCAAGTCACACAATAGCATATTTACGTCCACACATTTATAAAAATTTAGTACCAAAACATTTTAAGAATACCACAAGTGTCATGTCCATCCCATACTAGAAGAAAACATTTAAAAAATCAGTGAAAATGGGACTATGAACTCACCTGATAGCACAGCAAGGTAGCACTCCTGCAAACCTATAAAATCATACACAACACCCTTAGCTCAGGTCTTAACACCCAAGTTAAGTAAAAATCAAGGAGATGAATCTAATCCCCCAATCCCCACTATCTAGTTCTCCCACTACAAGCTATTCTATACGTAAAATTCCAGTTTTTCTCCGGTACGGTTTACTAGTCACTAAACGATCACATGAAGTGAACTTAACACCACACTTGACTCCTACCCTACTGGAGTTATGGTGTTATATGATCTAAGAACTTCAAAAACCAATTTTACTTTCTAATTACACGTTTAACCCTTTCGTTTAGTCTCTACGCCAAAAGTCGTTTTCACCAAAACTGATTTTCCGTACATGCTAAATGTTTGACACCAAAACCCCGACCTAAACACCATAAATTTTATTGAAAACCTCCAGTCCTTTTATATACATTATAATGAGTTCCCAAATCAAAAATATTTGGCTATCTCATCCGTTTGGTTAGGTTTTGACTCAAATCCCCGAAATCAAATTTATTCCTGAACATCGCACTTTTTTTATAAAAATTATTTGACGACCTTCCCGAACTCCATTTTCGACCAACCTTACTTTTTTGAAAAGTAGACTTCCTGAACTTAATTTTAAAAAAAAGAAACTCGACTAAAGGTGCTACCTACTGCCCGGAACAGTCGACACAAGACAGCCTTAAAAATTAGACTGTTTTACGCCTTTATGCACTAACCCTCTAAACATCATTAATTATCCCTAAATTTATAACACAAACCCTAAAATCATTAATGGATCTTAATTAATATATTTTTCCATAAAATTAATAAAACCCTAATCATCTCAATGATGGTTAATTAACAATACAATTATGATTAATTAATAAAAACATAAATTATATTAAGGTTTAATTGATCACTTACCTTGAAACAAGAAAAATTAATGAACCCTAATCATAATTTTGACTTCTCTTGATATCCATGGAAGATTTAGACTGATTTTAGGTTTATTTAGGGTTATTAGTCGTTTTTAGGGGTCTAGGGGTGTTTATATAGGCCTTGGTAACCTTCTGGACAAGTTTAGGTCCAATTAGGACTTTTAAATGGTAATTATCCTATTTTTATTAATTTAGTTATTAAAATTAAGGCTATGAGACCCACAAATTCGACTCCTCTCTGTGTTTTATCATATTTACACTCTCCCCCTTCTATTTTATGTTTACTTATACTCCTATACACTTTCGGGACCAAACCGGGTACCCTTTTGCTAATTTTTCGACTTTTTACGCGATTTTTGAACTAGCCTTCATTTCTAAAATTTCTAAATATAGAAAGTAACTATAAAACTTATCCTAACCATATTATATATACTTAATACATACATACAACATACGATACGTACACGAAACCTTATCAAAACGATACCCGAACTTTTCTGCAGTTCATTTCTGAACTCATTTCATTTCATTTCATTTCGTTTCATTTCCAACTTATACCATGATTTATACATTCATATGAACTCATGAGCACGAACCAACCCCATCACATCATCATATAACGTACCATGTACTACATAAACAATGTCTAACATCATGATAAAGTCTCAAATATGAGCACATAACACATAAACGCACACCAAGCACATGATCAACATCACACAGTCAAAAGTGAAAAATCCAAAATCTAGGGTTCTCACATCAGCAAATAAATTTTCTACCAGATTTGCATCTTCATCCTCATGACGACGATTACGATGCCTCCTATTGTTCATCTGGTCGGTCAATTGATCAACAATTTGATCGAATCGTTCCTCTATTCTGTCCATCATACGCTGCTCAATTCCTGGTCATTCACATTGTGAATAGGCCTAGTTCTTCTTGGAGGCATCTTGATCAGGAACTTTGACTCTTGATACCAACTAATGTAGACTAAAAAAACAAAAATAAGCAATTGGATCTGTTGATTCAAAAAGAATGCCAGAAACAATTCTGCTAATAATTGTTGATTCTGAAGAATGCCCGGAAATTAGGGTAAAACACGGCAACACAACGGCCAACGGTTAACTTTTATTAAACTGATAATTGTCTTGCTAGGGTTACAGCAGATTCATTAAATAATGACTGAAAACAAAGAAAAACCTTAAAAATCCAACGGTCTGGACCGTAGCCCAAAGACAAAGTCCAACTGAAAGTTAAAAAAATATAAATATACAAAAAAACTGACAGTAAAAAGGCTTTTCGGGCCTTGGAAAATCTGCAACCAGCTAAAAGGTGGTTACAGCATCGTCCGCCTCCTTTTTACGCACGTTTTGACAGGTCACGGGCTGAAAACGGACTTAGGATGAAAAAGTTATGCCCGTTTCACTAAACCCCTCTTCGTCACACGATCTCGGGCCTCCAGAAACAAGTCAGCCCGTTCTTCAATACTTGGGCCTCCATCAATCCACAATATCTTAATCTAACATATTGCTTAATATATTCTTTATCATCACCACTAAATCCACAATTACTCTCAAATCCATTGTTATCATAAGCTAATCCAGGCACACAAAAAGAGGTTATAGGCTTGTTTACCTTATGCCATAAGCTGCATAATGGAAATAAGTTTAAGCCAATAAAATAAGAATATACGAACACCCCTTGAAGTATTTGTCTAATTAATGAAGAATTGTTTACAAAAGTGGAAAGTAGGTGGCTATGATGTGGCTTTAACCATTTATGTAACTCGACTTAAGTACATGGATTCCCGATAGATTTTGACAGGACCAATAGAAGTTTAAAGGGATAAGCAGGACCAAAAGAAGTTCTTAGCTTATCTTGTTGCTTATGAGCTTATTTTAGTCGGCTTACTTTTCATAAGCCAATTACTTTCTTCTACAGAGTAAAAATCAGCTTATGAGTAATAAGGCGAAAAATAGGGCAAAAAATGGCTTATGAAAATTATGAACGAACAAAATAAGCTCATAAGCCTAGAATTAGGCTCTCCTACCAATCACAGAGTGTAAGTAACTCAATTGAAATAAATGGCATTACCAACAGATTCTAACAGGACCCGAATTGGATTTTTCTTGTCTGGGCTAATTATAGTTAATACTTAATACTAATGGTTTTATACGAGTAATCCCCATAATGTTTCTCGATCCTTTCCCTGGCCACCCTAAGATCTATACAAAGTGAGGTTTGAACCTGAGACTTGTTGTGAGGACATTAGGGGGTCTTGACCACTATGCCATCTTCGTTGGCCGTCGAAGAAGGAGGAGGATAAGTGGTACCACCTTGACATGTCTTCCTTGGTTAAGGAATTCAAATCCACTATGAAGAAAGAGTTTACATTAATTTGCACTAAGGTTTCTAATCCCACTATCAAAGATGCTTTTTCTCGCTGCCTTGCTGAGGTCACTACAGCCGCCACTATTCCTGCTCAGGTCATCCATCTTTTCTTTTGCTTTAGATTCTTTCTCATAAGTCTATCATTGCCTCTCTCTCTCTCTTTCTCTCACCTGATCTTTGCGATGCAGAATCATCCTTCACATTTGCACAATAATCTTAAGAAGAGAAAACCAAGTAAATATTCATGAGGATAGTTGAGATGATTCCTAAACTAAATAAGAAGCAGAGGTCTAGGTGTTTAAGGAGGAGGATACTTGAGTCGATTTCTGTACAAAACAAACAGTCATGTGTTGATGCTTTTGAAAAAGATCACAGCCAGCGGTGTCGTATGAAGAAGATTGTTTATTTTGACAGTGTGTGTGCACGTATGGAGGAGTATCATCATCCACCAAAGGTACCCTCTGTTTTTCTAATAAGAGATTCTTTGAAGTTGATGGATTTGAGAGTGATTATGGATCCAGTGGTGATGATAAAGAATATCTTAAGCCATATGTTAGCTTAAGATATTGTGGATCCAATGGAGATTCTTTGAAGTTGATGGATTTGAGAGTGACCTGTGGTTTTGATTGTTTTTTTTGTTATGATTTGAGATGATAAAGAAAATCAGTAAAAAAAAGGTTGTGTGTGTGTTTGATCTTGTGGGATGAAAAGGGGCGTGTGTTTGTATTTAATGAAGCCAAAAGGACCAAAATACCCCCAAACGTCCAAGAGATAACGAGCAAAATTAACCCCCATCCAAAATAGAGACAAATTAGATGATAGTTTCAAAAATAGGGACGATCCTTGCGATTGGCTTGAGATCGAAGATTTTAATAAACTGGTCATTGACTCATGGTGTTTGGCTCCTGGGGATGATTCTAACGGTATAAGTTATCTTATGAAGAAGCTCAAATTTCTGAAATCTAAGATCAAAATCTGGAAGTCTGGATACACGCCTCCTTTAAAATCTGATCTTATCCGGCTGAGGAAGGATCTAAAGGAGATTGATGATGCCATTGATTCTGGTAGGACCTCAGAAGATATTTTATCTAAACGTGCAGGTATTGTCAATTCTATATTTGATTCAAACAAAATTCTTGCTTTGGAGCTTGCTCAAAAGGCCAAAATTAAATGGTCGGTTGAAGGAGATGAGAACTCTAAATTTTTTCATGGAATCTTAAACAAAAAGAGGAGTCAATCTAATGTCCGAGGTGTGTTGATAAATAGTGTTTGGGTCGTAGAACCTATTCTTGTGAAAAGTGAATTCTTTCAGCACTTTAGACATCGTTTTGATAAACCTACTATACATCGGGCTCGCACAAATATTAACCTCGATAATACTATATCTGCTGATCAGTCTGAGTCTGAGTGTTTAGACATCGTTTTGATAAATCGTCGGGTCCGGATGGGTTCACATCTGGTATTAACCGTCACTTCTTGAAAACTATTGAGGAAGACGTGCTCGGTGCTGTGAAGCACTTTTTCACTCATGGAGACTTCCCTAATGGTTGTAACTCTTCATTTATTACCTTGATCCCAAAAATCCCGGATGCAAATATGGTTAAATACTTTAGACCTATTAGTCTAATTGGTAGTATTTACAAAATTATTGCCAAAATTCTAGCTAATCGCCTTGTTCCTGTGCTAGGAGATATTGTAAATGAAGTGCAATCGGTCTTTGTTGCGGATAGACAAATTCTTGATGGGCCGTTCATTATTACTGAGATCATGCAATGGTGTTCCTCGAAAAGAAAACAGGCGGTCATATTCAAAGTTGATTTCGAGAAAGCTTTCGACTCCGTTCGATGGGACTTCTTAGACGATGTCTTATCTAATTTTGGTTTTGGCAGCAAATGGAGGGAATGGATGCAAAGTTGTCTTAGGTCTTCGAGAGGTTCAATCCTTATTAACGGTAGCCCTACGGAGGAATTTCAATTCTTCAAAGGACTAAAACAAAGTGACCCTCTATCTCCGTTTTTGTTTATTCTTATCATGGAGAGTCTTCACATATCCTTTCAAAGAGTTGTTGATGCGGGCTTATTTGAAGGCATCAAATTAAATAACATGGTTACCTTGTCGCATATGTTCTTCGCGGATGATGCTGTTTTTGTTGGTAGTTGGAGTGATGCTAACATTGACATTCTAGTTAATGTTCTGGACTGTTTCCACCGTGCTTCGGGGCTGAAAATCAATATGTGTAAAAGTAAGCTTATGGGTGTTCACGTAGATGATTCTAAAGTTAAGCAGACTGCTTCCAAACTTAGATGTCTTACCCTCCATGCTCCTTTCAAATATTTAGGTCTGAATGTTGGAGGAGTGATGTCGCGGCTTGATGCGTGGAAGGAGGTTATTCATAAAGTCAAGTCTCGTTTATCTAAATGGAAGATGAAATCTTTATCTATTGGTGGTAGACTCACATTGATCAAGTCCGTTCTCGGTTCGATTCCTATTTATTATATGTCGGTTTACCGTGTTCCCAAAGGTGTCCTCTATGAACTTGAAACCATCCGTAGAAATTTTTTCAATGGTTCTGATAGTAATAATATAAAGGCCTCATGGGCAAGATGGACTTCTATTTTGACAGCCAAGGAGAAAGGAGGTCTCGGGGTGGCAAGTTTGTTTGCTTTAAATAGAAGCCTCATGCTAAAATGGATTTGGAGATTCTTCACGAAAAAAAACTCTCTTTGGGTGAATGTTGTTAAAGCCATTCACGGTAAAGACGGAGGCATTGGTAAAGCTTGTAACCTGGGCGCTCGATCCTGTTAGGTGAATATTATCAAAGAAGCTCAGAACCTTAAGGAGAATGGAACTAATTTTTTTTGAATATGTTAAGCTGAATACAGGTGATGGTTCTTCCTTCCTGTTTTGGGAGGACCGCTGGAATGAAGATCGTACTCTTAAGGAGGTGTTTCCTCGTTTGTACGCTCTTGAAACGTGTAAGAGTATCACTATTAAAGATAAACTCTCATATCCAATCCTTGACTATTCTTTTCGTCGACCTATAAGGGGTGGCGTGGAAACAACACAGTACAATTCTCTCTCAGAAATGATTGGTGATGTCTCTCTTGCTCCGCAACAGGACATGTATGTCTGGTCTCTTGATAACTCGGGTTCATACTCCGCGGCGTCAATGAGAAAAATGATTGATGATAAGAGGAACCCGTTCATTTCTACTATGACGCGTTGGGTAAAATGTGTGCCTATCAATGTAAATGTGTTTGCGTGGAAAGTGAAGATGAATGCCTTACCCACTCGTTTCAACTTATCTGTTCGTGGTATTGAAATCGGTTCTCTGCAGTGCCCTACTTGTGACCAAGGCGTTGAGACTTCGTGTCATTTGTTTTTCAAATGCAGTTTGGCCCGTGAACTTACTGCCAAATTGATGCACTGGTGGAACATATCCTACAATAATGTAAACTCCTACGAAGAATGGATTTTGTGGCTTATTTCTGTTCGTATACCGTCTAAGCTTAAGGCTATGCTGGAAGGTGTGTTCTATGTCATGTGGTGGGTCATATGGTAGTTCCGAAACAAGACTCTTTTTTACTCCAAAAGTCCTTCAAAGATGACACTGTTCGACGATATTGTTTCTAGCTCGTACAGTTGGTGTAGATTTAGATGTAAAGCCTCGTTCTCTTGGATTGATTGGCTAAAAAATCCCTATCTCATTGTAATTTGATCTAGCTTCTTGCTAGTTTTTAATAAAAATCGCCGTTCCAAAAAAAAGTCAAGTGACATAATTGTCTTCAAACAAAGATGATTATCAGGTTAATGTATCGTACTCCGGCAAATTGTTGTCTTAAGATCGGAAGCTAGTTAGTGGCAGGGGCGGACATACATATATAATCTATAGCTAGTTTGATAAGATAAGATTTTAGTTAAAAAAAATTTTGATTTGAAGTATTTTTTGAACGTGTCTTCCACTCATAAGCCAAATTGTCTCTCACTTACATATCTAAACCAAATATTCAATACACTAACACTTTATAAATCCCTATTTTTAAATAAAAATACTCGATTTATCATTTCGATATTATTTTTTCATATTTTGAAACAATTGTCTCATTTTTATATTTCTGCCTTCACCACTAGTTAGTGAAGGACTTAAATCTATCGTGAATATATCATCGTGTCACCCAAAGAAGGTTCGGTATAGTATCTTCTAAAAATCAAAGAAAAAGACTACACATTTTAAATATGCAAAAAGTTGATGATCAATATCATATTAGAAGTGACTGTTAAAAGGTTATTTAAAGCGTAACAACCAGCACTTATAAAACTTTTGTACATTCTCTGGATATGATAGATTAACATCTAAAGAAAAATTGTTCATTATATATTGCAAATTATATATATATAACTAACCTATAGAGTTTTCTAAAAGATCATCTTTTTAGACCTAGATTTGCAATGTTACTAGTTACTTTAAGGTGTTAGTTTAACTTTTCTTTATAGGGCTTTAGCAAATGAAATGAATAAAGTGGGGAACCAATTGTATATAAGATATGACCCATAACCTAACGCGTTGGATCCAAAAGGTTCTCAACAACTTGTACTGCAATATGGAAGCCACGTCCACGTCACATGCATGCCCCATATCCCTTCAGTTTTTTTTCTTCAAAGTTGATCAGATCTGGCCAAGGACGGAACGAGGAGGCGTCGAAATTTTCGATGCTAGGTTAATTTTTGTAAAAGACATTGATTTTTTAGATGTATTCCGTCTACCGAATTATGTTCTTATTGTTATGACTAAAAAACATTTATACATCAGGTCATATTTAATTCTGGTTTTATTCTTACACGTGGCTGCTAAGACTCGATGTGGTGGTGATGGCATATGATCGTTTCGTTTCGTTTCGTTATGGTTTGAGAGGCTTGATATCAACAATTTCTTTTCACTATATGAGGTCCAAATGACAATACATTGTTCGAACCGACCAACTACAATTCATAGACCTATAGCACTCTTTCGTGGCTTGATGAATTCAAACAGAGAGCTATAACAAACCACGATACAACATGCACTACAACATTCGAGCCCTACCTCAGCGATATTTTTGGCGTTTCCCCAGCGACATGTCGCTGGGGATATGTTACCCCAGCGATATTTCGCTGGAGTATGCTCTTTGTTAAAAGTATCCCAGCGACTTACCCCAGCGACATGCGGGCCCCACAGACTTTTCCTGGAAGAATAGATTGCCACGGTGGCAACATTTTCCCCAGTGACATGTCGCTGGGGAAAATCCTTATTAAATGAAAAAAATTAAGTTGAACTTAAACATTTTAGCTAATTATAAAGTTTACCCAGCGACATGTCGCCGGGGAATATTTCCTTATATTTGACTTGTCAACGCGTTGTCGTTGACTTGTCAACGATTTCCAATGTTTCCCCAGCGACATGTCGCTGGGGAAACCCACGATACGTTTGACTTGTCAACGCTTTGTGTTTGACTTGTCAACGATTAACCAAATTTTCCCCAGCGACATGTCGCTTTTTTTTTTTAAAATTGCCTGCACAGCAGGCGTTTTCCAGATTTTTTCCGGAAAAAATCTACCAAAACCTGTAACAAAAACCTATATTTGCTCACCAAAAGACACATATAAAGTAAACTTGGAATACAAATCAACACAAACGCGGAATAAGTTCAAACTTGCACCAAAATATAATATAACTGTTGGGAATCTAAACTTGTTAGATTCCCTGATCATAGATTTAAACATAATTAGGCTGTTAGATAGTCCCTTGCCTGTACCTAGGAGGCAGGCAAGTATCGTAAGACTTACAGAGATCCAAGTCTCTGTAAGCAACCTCAGAGGAGTCCATGTCAGAGACATTGTCAAGGAAGTCAAAGATTACTTGAAGACATACTCATTGGCTGTGATGGATAACAGCCAAGATGTATCAGGGACTCTGAGGGGTTGAGAGTTAACAGGGGTGGCAATACCCTGTTAACACTCAACACACTTTGGACATGCCATTTGTGTGTTCGAGACTATGAAGAAAAGGAAACTGTTTTGACAACTGTTTCCTTAAAGCATAATGGAAGACTACCAAGAATAGAAGAACATCATGTGACTGATGTGGGAACTTGTGAAAGCTTGTGTAGTCACCATCAAGTACTATTTAGGTCAATCTCGTAACACTATAAATAAGATGTGTATCCATGCATTAATGTTTAACACTTTGAGATATTCATAACATTATTGCATAGAACTTATAGAATCAAACAGCTACGACTGTATTCATAAGTTAGGGTTTATAGTTGTTCAAAGTGTGCACAACACATTGTCATCAAACGGTGTTATCCATAACACTTGTAATTCTTTATTATACAATAATAATATTACGTTTGAAAAGTAATACCTTGTGTTGATTAGTTAAGATTAAGGTTTCTAGCATTGATTTGGGACTTTCAATTGGTATCAGAGCGGTGTTTGATATTAAAACCTTCAAGAAACATCGTTCTCAGTTTTATAATCAAGATCCACCATGCCAGAAACTTCTAACCCACCACAATCACCTTCCACAACACCATCTTCACCAAGACTCAACCCTCCTGCCAATGACGATGATCTACCCCAACTTCTTGACTCAAGAGGTGGATCACACGTCACAAGTGTACCAGTCTTTGATGATGAAGATTTTGCCAGTTGGAAGAGTCAATTTCTTGTGTATCTCGATGGACTTGAACCTTTTCTTCTAGAAATTTTAGAAAATGGTCCTTATATTCCCAAGGTGCTTACATCCACTGAAGAAAACCCTCTTCCCAAACCTCTCAAACAATGGACTCCTGCTGATAGAAAATTGGCAAACCAAGATAAACGTCTCAAAAGCATCATAATATCCTGTCTTCCCAAACACATCATGAAGTCTGTCATTCAGTGTCCCACAGCCAAACAAATGTGGACAGACCTCATCCTTGGCCATGAAGGACCCTATGAAACAAGAGAGACAAAGATTCCGGCACTCAGACTTCAGTTCAATGCCTTCAAGTCACTTGAAGGTGAAAAGGTTCAGCAAACCTATACAAGGCTGAAGATTCTTCTCAATGACCTAGCAATGAATGATGTCACTATTGGTCAAGCTGAGATCAATGCCACATTTGGCAACAGCCTTCCAAGAAAGTGGCTGAGTATGAATCAGACTCAGAGAGCTAACAACTCAATAAAAAATGACACCCTTGCTCAACTTTATGGAAAGTATAATTATGAAAAAGGGCTGATTGATACTATTTACAAGTCAGAGACTGAAAGATTTGTAGTCCAAGGAGCATCTTCTAAAGCCTTGATCTCTGCTACACATCCTCATGACAGCGATTCTGATGTTGAAGAAGACACCCGCAGCAGCCAAGAGTTCTTGACAGACCTTAATGCAGAGTTTCATGAAAGAGCCTTGCTAGCCAACCAAAGAAGATTCTTCAAAAGATCAGGAAGAATAGGATCAGCTAGTAAACCAACTGACAGGTCAAAAGAAACTTGCTTTGCCTGTGGAAAGCTTGGAAATTTCCAAAAAGACTGTCCTTCCACCAAGACATCCTCACCCTCTTATCCATCGTCTTCATCCAAACCCTACAAGCTCAAACAACATAACAACTCATCTCACCAATCCAATTCATCAGACACTGAGAAGAAGGATTACAAAAACAAGTACAAGGCACTTAAAGCTGAGTTAGAACAAATGAACTTGAAGCTTGAAGCTCTGTCCAAGAAGAAGGGTGGTGATAAAAAGACAGAGAAAGGGTTGGTTGTTGAAGCTTATGATTGGAATGATGAGCCACTGACTTCAGATGAGGAAGATACCACTAGAGTCAGGGCTTTCATGGCGATAGCTGAGGATGAACCAGCTGTTGGAAAAGGTGATGCAAGATCAGGACAATGGGTTGACATCACAATGAAAAAGGTACACAGGGTTTTATCTATGTCTGATAGTGATGAACGTAAGCATGTCCTTGATTACACCATTGTTGATTTACACTTTTTTGAGGAACAAAGAAAGAACCTACTTGATAAGTTTCACTCTGTTAAATCTGAATTGCTAAATGCTAAATTTGAATGTGAAACTCTCAGGCGGGTTAATTTAGAGAAAATATCCCTGCAAAATGAAGTAGCTAGATTAACCTTGAAAAACATTGCTTTAAATGATCAAGTCTCTGAATTAAACAAGGTTACTGAAAAATGGTTGTGTGCTAGGTTCACTATAGATCAATTGCTTAATGATGAAGTGCGTGCTGACATTAAAAGGGATATATCTGCTAAGAAAAATAAGCTGAGAATTCTCACCAAACCCAAAGACATTGTCTTCAAATCTACAGAGACAATTCATATGTCAGATACCACTTTGACTAATGACCCTGTCTCTGAAGATGTGGCTGAGTTACCACCTTTGACCAAACTCTCTGGAGTTGAACCTAGCAGTTCCTCTCGAGCTGCTAAGGGTGAACTTAGAACAGATATTGAGAAACCTCCAGCTAAAGTTTTTCATGTGCCTGCTAAAATAACTGGTAAACAAGTAGCTTTTAAGCCTGTTGCTACTAAAGTTGTGAATAAGGTTGACCCTACCACTGAAGATCGCCTGTTGTCTCTAATGAAAGAAATAGAACTCTTGAAACAGCACATTAAGCCTTCCGCTGAATGCTCTACTTCACATGAACCTAAGTCAGTCCTAGGTGAACCCAAAGGGGAAAGGTTAATCAAACCTTATTGCAATGTATGTAAAAACTCTCACCACATGACTTTAGATCATGACAGACACATGGCAGCTAAAAGAGCTCAGAAACCCTCTAGGGATAGACCACAGAGTTCCAAAAGACAACAGGAAAATTACAAACCTTATCCTCCCTGTAAATTCTGTGGGTTCACAGACCATCACTCAGACGAGTGTGGTGACTTCCCTGGGTGTGATATATGTGGAAGTTATAACCATGAAATAGTGAATTGTCCCTCCCAACGCCAGAAGTTCTACAGGAACACAAGAGTTGCTAATCAGCAATTCAGGGAACCCGCTGGAAAGTGGGTTCACCATAGGAACTAACCTGTTTCTATGTATCTGTGCAGAAATATCTCAAGGAATCGGTATGGTATCTAGACAGTGGCTGTTCTAGACACATGACAGGGATTCAACAATACCTGCACAGATACTCAAAGGAGCCAGGTCCTAAAGTGGTGTTTGGAGATAACTCTTCAGGTGACACAGAAGGATATGGCTCAGTGAACTGCAATGGGATTACATTTACCAGGGTTGCATATGTGAATGGTCTTAAACACAATCTTATTAGCATCAGCCAATTGTATGATGCTGACTATAAGGTTTTGTTTACTAAGACTTAGGGAACCATATTCAACAAAAACAATGATGTTGTGCTTATTGCACCTAGAAGAAGAGATGTTTATGTCATCAACATGGCTGTTTGCTCTGAAGACAGCTCAAATTGTTTTCTTGCTAAAGCCTCTGAAAGTGTCAATTGGCTGTGGCACAAAAGACTATCTCATCTCAACTTCAAGAACATCAACAAGATAGCCACTCAAAACCTAGTTGCTGGTCTACCTTCAGTAATGTTTTCTAAAGACAAGACTTGTTCTGCCTGTGTCAAAGGAAAGCATCACAGGTCTTCATTCAAGACTAGGCAATCATTCTCTATTGACAAGTGCTTACATCTCCTTCACATGGATTTGTTTGGGCCTGTCAAACCTCAGACCATTAATCACAACAAATACACCTTGGTCATAGTTGATGAATTTTCAAGATACACATGGGTGTTCTTCCTCAGAAGGAAAAGTGATGCAGCTGATACCATCATGTCCTTCATCAGACAGGTTGAAAATATGAATGATGTTAGAGTCAAAGCTCTAAGAAGTGATAATGGTACTGAATTCAAGAATCATCAACTTGAATCTTTTTGAGATAAAAAAGGGATTTCACAGAACTTCTCTTCAGCTGGCACCCCAGAACAAAATGGTGTAGCTGAAAGAAGAAACAGGACTTTGATTGAAGCAGCCAGAACTATGTTGAATGGTGCAGCCTTACCAAAGCAATTTTGGGGAGAAGCTGTTCACACTGCTTGCTACACACAAAACAGATCAATCATTGTCAAAAGACATGGTAAAACTTCCTATGAAGTTTTCAGAAAAAGATCTCCTGATGTCAGCTATTTTCATGTGTTTGGATGCCCTGTGTTCATTTACAACTACAGGGATAAACTTGGAAAGTTTGATGAAAAAGCTGATGATGGTTTCTTCTTGGGATACTCTCCAACAGCCAAAGCCTTCAGAGTATTCAACATCAGAAGACAAGAAGTAGAAGAAACCTTCCATGTTAGATTCAATGAAGATGATGAAGTCATACAGAGAACAGGAACAGAGGGTGATGAAATTGATTTTAATGAAAATGTATCTTTCCCAAGTGATGAGTTCACAGAACCAAGACCTACCAGTCATCTCCATCATCACTCCAACACTCTCACTCCTTATGTTCCTGCCTTTGACCCTCTGTCTACTCACAACATAGAAGTTCCTATTACTCAGGAACTTGATGAAGAAGAACCACAAACCTCTGGTAGTCCTTCTTCTTCTAATGCTATTGATGACTCATCAATTCTTCAAATCCCTGAAGACTCTCCTGCTGATAATGAAGTTGTACCTCTTGATATGACTGAAGAAGACTCTGACACTGAAGTAGTCTTTGAAGAAAGCCCTGCCAGTCAGCAGGATGAAACTCAAATTGTACCAGCTGTGCCCACAAGTGTTCCTGTCCTTGAGTCCCCAGCTCCTCAAAATAAGTGGTCAAGAGATCAACACATTCTTCTTGTCAACATTATTGGGGACCTAATGCAGGGGTCACAACTAGACAGCGAATCCATGACTCAGAGTCTGCCTCAGCCAATGAATGTCTCTTTGCTGAATTTCTCTCACAAATTGAACCCAAAAGAGTAGCTGAGGCTCTGGTAGAAGAAGGATGGGTAGCTGCTATGCAAGAAGAAATCAATCAGTTCAAAAGGAACAAAGTATGGACACTAGTGCCAGCTCCACCTGGAAAGAATATCACAGGCACTAGATGGATCTATAGAAATAAGATGGATGAAATTGGGAACATCATCAGAAACAAGGTCAGACTGGTGGCACAGGGGTTTTCTCAGACTGAAGGAATTGATTATGATGAAACATTTGCTCCAGTTTCAAGACTTGAAGCCATCAGAATCTTCCTTGCTTATGCTGCCTATATGAACATCACTGTGTATTAGATGGATGTAAAGAGTGCATTCCTCAATGGTGATTTGGCTGAGGAAGTGTATGTTACACAACTTGAAGGATTTGAGAACAGCGAGTTTCCCAACCATGTGTACAGACTACACAAAGCCATGTACGGACTGAAACAAGCTCCAAGAGCATGGTATGAAACTCTTTCTAAGTTCTTAACTGAAAATAAATTTGTCAGGGGTTCTATTGATAAAACACTCTTTACCTTCAAGGATAAGAGTGATTTCATCATTGTGCAGATTTATGTGGATGATATCATCTTTGGGTCAACAAATGTCAATCTTAGTAAACGTTTTGCTAAATTAATGACCAAGAAATATGAGATGAGTATGATGGGTGAATTAACTTACTTTTTGGGCTTTCAAATTAAACAATGTCCTAAGGGAATTTCAATTTGTCAAGAAAAGTATGTTAAGGATTTACTTAAGAAATATGACTTAGCTGATTGTGCATCAGTGAAATGCCCCATGCTTCCACCCAACAACTTGGGCAATGATGAGTCAGGGGTCTCTGTTGATGAGACTTTATATAGAGGCATGATTGGGTCACTCATGTATCTGACAGCTAGTCGTCCTGATATCCAATTTTCCACATGTCTCTGTGCAAGGTACCAAGCTAACCCTAAAGAATCCCATCTAGTGGTTGTTAAGAAAATTTTCAGGTATCTCAAAGGAACACCATCCCTAGGTCTATGGTATCCAAAGGAATCAGGCTTTGATCTCAAGGCCTATTTAGATTCAGACTATGCGGGATGTTGTATTGACAGGAAAAGCACTTCAGGCAGCTGTCAAATCCTAGGAGGAAAATTGGTTGGATGGAGTGCTAAGAAGCAAAATTCTGTGGCTATGTCTTCAGCTGAAGCAGAATATGTCGCTGCAGCCAGCTGTTGTGCTCAGGTGCTCTGGATGAAAAGTCAATTGGCTGACTATGAAATTTTATATGACAAAGTGCCAATCTTTTGTGACAACACCAGCGCAATTGCCATATCTAACAACCCTGTTCTTCACTCTCGTACCAAACACATTGATATCAGGTATCATTTTATCAGGGATCATATAATGAAGGGAGATATTGAGCTGCATTTTGTTCCCACTGAGCTGCAACTAGCTGATATTTTCACAAAGCCTTTGGCTGAACCTTCGTTCAACAGGCTAGTTGTTGAGCTAGGGATGCTCAATATCTCAAAGCCTGTGGCTTGATATTAAATGTGTTCATTAAATGATTGATTCTATATTAAATGTTTTTCACATGAAACTAGGTAGTTACTTTTCAAGTAAATGCAAAAAACATTCTAAAATAATTAATCATTTATTTTTCGAATAACGAGGAGACAAATAAGTTTTGAAAGGTCAAGGGACCCACTTGAGCAGTCATTTTCTCACTTTGCATTTAATGCGGTTGAATAACTGTTCACTTTGTTTGAATATATATATATTGTCTCTCTTCTCTTCTCATCCCACCTTTCTCATCTTACAAATCTATTTCTCTCTCTAAGTGTCTCTCTCTCTTAACCCATCCTCCATTTTCTTTTACCTTCGACCTTAAATCAATGGCGTTTTCCGTTCACAAAGCCGCAAACGTTAACTTCGAGATCAACGAAAGCATCCTCGCCTCCAACAACGCCATTGGATGGATCAAGGCGCCTAATGACACATACTCAGATCTGGTTAACTTCATGCAAAATTGTGACCTTAGTGAAGCCTTCACCAAATCCACAACCACCTTCTACCAAGAATACCTTAGGGAATTCTGGTACTCTGCTGAAGTGGTAGATGACACTATAACCTTTAGCCTCTCATGCAATGAACACCCATTTGCCTTCTCCCTTAATGATTTCTCGAGTGTGGCTGGATTGAAACATGGAGATGATTGCCTTAAGGTTGTTGATAAAAAGGCTGTTAAGGATGCCCTGGCCACACTCAAACCCAGCCATGATGTAAACCCTGCCCTTACACCCGCTGAGGTCCTTTCAAAATCTCCCTTGAAGATTAAGTACTTTACACCCATGTGGCGTGTCCTCTTCACCCACATTGTTAAATCCCTGGGAGGAATGCAGGGATCCCAAGATCAGATGTCCTTTAACCATCAAGCTATAGCATATGGGCTGATCTGGGGAGCTGATGTTGATGTTGGAAGCATTCTTTTCTCCAACCTTGTAGAACTGATGAAGGGAAGAAATCATGTCAGGGAAAAGAATATCTGCTATGTTCGCTTCTTGTCGCTGATCTTTGAAAGTCTGTTGGGAGACAACTACCACAACACTGCGTTGACTGCTCTAAAGCCCTACCGCATCACAGGTGCCATCTACAAAGAAATAGGAGCTGAAGATGTCCCTGTCACCTCTCATATGATGAATGTGGCCAACAAACAACCAACAGCTGAGAAGCCCTTGCTCCCTTCTTCTGAGAAGGTGAATACTTCTAGTGTGTCTGACAAGTCTAAGTCTTTGACCTCTGGGCAGCACACTACGAAGTCCAAGGCTTCTTCTGGCCAACAGCCTAAGAAGAATAAAATCCCCTCTTCTTCCCACACCAAAACTGTTACTAAGGCCAAGGGAAAGAAGACTGACACCTCCTCTATTCCAGATACTCTTGTGGAATCAGACACTTCTACTGACCAACAACAGGGGTCTAGTGTCTCAAAGTCAGCTGAGACAACAGGAAACCAGCCTAATCCAGCTGTAATCTCACAGGTAATCAGTGTACATTTTTAGAGGTTCACAAGCAGCCACTCTCAACTGTCTATAGGAGAGAGTCGTGAAGTGAGGGTAATCCTCGACCCATAGAAGTCTGTCTATGCACTTAGAACTCTTTAAGACTTCTGTACACTCTGTCTTTGCACCAGGGAATGATTCATTTGTGTTTATAAAGCACCCCGATGACCCTGCACCCTCTAGAGAGTATTCAGGCTAACAACAACCTGCATACACTTATGTCTCAACCTTGATCAGCTGTACTTCACACAGCCTCTTGGTTCCCTCCTTAAAAGAATCCCAAAGGATTTATCCTTTTTAGGGGGAGCTGAATCATCACCCTCAGCTTTCCTAGGGGCAGCGTAACAGGCGAGCTTTAACCACATATGTTTCACTCTTAAAAGAGTCCCAAAGGTTTCTTAACCTTTTGGGGGGGCTGAATGATCACCCTCAGCTTTCCTAGGGGCAGCGAATGGCGATCCATAAACAACATATGTTTCACAATCAAAAGAGTCCCAAAGGTTTTAACCTTTTGGGGGGGCTGAATAATCACACTCAGCTTTCCTAGGGGCAGCGAATGGCGATCATTAACCATATATTTTTCACACTTAAAAGAATCCCAAGGATTTATCCTTTGGAGTGGCTGAGTAATCACCCTCAGCCTCTCTGGGACAACAAAATGGCGACCATTCCCCTTATCTTTTTCCCCGGTTACTAATTATAACAATTTGTAGGCTGAAATTGTACAGCCAGTCACTGAATCTCAGGTACAACAAGAGAAGGAGGCTGATACAATGACTCAAGACCAACCTAATGACGATGAGCCTCTGCTAAATACTGATGAAGAAATGCTATCATTAGAGGATGATGTCTCTGATCTAGAGTCAATGCCTGAAGATGAAATCCCTGAAGGGATGTTTGAGGAGGAGGATGAAGAAGATGAGGAAGATCAGCAATCTGTCTCTCCTCCCAAAGAAATAGCTGTGTCCACACCAGCTGAAAATAATACTCCTCCTCCCAAGGACGCTGTTGTCACTCCAAACTCTGCTACCTCAACAACAGTCTTCCATCGCCCAGCCTATGATCCAACAGCGGAGTTTCTAATGTTTGATCATCCTGCCCAAACTAACTTTGATCTTTTACCAAGGGGGGATGATTATGCTCAACAAAGCCTCAACATCCATAATCTTCAGCCTGTTCATCACCAATCTGATATTGAACGATTATCAAGGAAGCTGAATGTGATCAAGTCTGAAATGCACAACTTCACTGTTACATTTCCAGGGATCATACAAAAGGTTGTGGCTGAGGCGGTTACTGAACCAATCAAGGAGGGTGCGAGGAAAGGTGTAGCACAGGGACTTAGTCATCTTTCCACAAGAATGAAGGATGTCATTGACTCAGAGGTCCCTGCCTTACTTCATGAACATGAGCTAACTATGCACAGACAATTTGATGCTGTTCGCAACAGGCAATACCGTCATGCAAACTTCATTGTCAGTCGAGTTCAGGCCAATACCAATGCAAATGGCAACCTTCTGTTGAAGATTGCCAGGGCTTCAAGGAAAAGGCAACGTGCTATGGCTGCCTCTGTTGAACAGATTGCAAGGCATTTTCAGACACGTTCATCCAAACGTCTGCGTAGCCAGGATGAACGTGAGGGGGAGAAAGAAACAACACTTAACCTTGCATCTGCTAAACAAGGCTCATCATCAGCTGACAATACCATTACACCTGTTCCTCTCCAAGTCATCACACCTATCAACATACCTGATGATAAGGATAACACTCAGGGGGAGCAACAGAATCAAGATGGAGCTAACTCATCAAAGTCCCTGGCTTTGGTTAACACCAGCGAGCCTGGGGATGATGATGAACCAGCTGCCAAGAAGCTAAAGTTCACTGTTAGCTCCCTTCCCAAAGCAATACAAACTCAGGCTCATACAACATTTATTAGAAGAGCTGATGTTTTGAAAAACATAAGTGTGGAGTCCTCTGTCTCGAAGAAAGGAAAGGAGATAGTTTTGGTTGACACAGACACCAAACTCAAGAAGATAGCTGCGATGCTAGAGACAGGAGGATCCACCACAGACCTTTCCTAATTTTCAACCTTTACACCTTTCAATGAGAGTCCTTTAACCCCTGAAGAAATAGAGAAACAGGCTGAGGAATTCAAGAGATTAAATGAACTCAAGACAGCCAAAGAATTGAATGAAGCTACTCTAAGGAAGATGACTCCACCAGAAAGATAAAAGCAAAAACAAAGGTTGAGGGAAATGGAAGCAAAACGCGCTGAGGCACTAAGGAAAGTCAAAGCTGACTATGATGCCTGCGTTAACAACAGATATGCACCTGGCAAGATAACCAAGTTCAAATACACCATTCATAAATCCACAAACACCCCACAGATGATCTTATGGAGGGATAACCAACAGGGAGATATGAATGTGTTTGACAACTTCAGGCTAATGACACTTGGGTTATCTGAATGGTTCGAACTTGAAGCCTTAGCTGCCAAAAGAACTGGACAGGCTAATTTTCTTCTGCTTAAGACTATTAAGGCCAAGTTTACTTGGATCAAAGAAACAGCTGCCAAACTAAAGATTGATCCCCCACCACAGCTTTTGGAACAAGAACCCCCAAAGACTGGCAACAAAAGAAAAAGAGTTTCTCAACTTGTTAAAGAAACTTTTGTCACAGATGATGTTCAAGTGGATGGCATGCACAGGGATTTGATCCTACCCAATGGTATAGTTGGCCCTGTTGATGGTCAGACATACACAGAGCCTGAAAGAGGAATGGCATTCATGAACAGGGCTTGCTAGTATGCATTTCAAAGAGAAGATGAGCTGTGCTTAGCTTCAACAATTCAGCTACTTTGTCATAAGAAGTCACTCAAGATCAACACAGAGTATTCCAAGAAGTTTGCAAAGACTTTGTAGGAAGAACTTGATAACAGATTGGACTTGGCTAAAGCTGAAGAAAGGATTAAAAATGATGACTATTGAAGATGTTCACAGCCCAATTTTACCTTCACCTTTTATTTTACTTATGTAATGTACTTGTAATTTTCATTAAGTATTAATAAAATCATGAGGTATGTTTGTTTAGATCTGTTATGAGTAAGAAGAAGATGTTAACTCACTTACCTTAACTTAGTTAGATCTAGCAATATTTATGTTTAAATAGGGGGAGATTGTTGGGAATCTAAACTTGTTAGATTCCCTGATCATAGATTTAAACATAATTAGGCTGTTAGATAGTCCCTTACCTGTGCCTAGGAGGCAGGCAAGTATCGCAAGACTTACAGAGATCCAAGTCTCTGTAAGCAACCTCAGAGGAGTCCATGTCAGAGACATTGTCAAGGAAGTCAAAGATTACTTGAAGACATACTCATTGGCTGTGATGGATAACAGCCAAGATGTATCAGGGACTCTGAGGGGTTGAGAGTTAACAGGGGTGGCAATACCCTGTTAACACTCAGCACACTTTGGACATGCCATTTGTGTGTTCGAGACTATGAAGAAAAAGGAAACTGTTTTGACAACTGTTTCCTTAAAGCATAATGGAAGACTACCAAGAATAGAAGAACATCATGCGACTGATGTGGGAACTTGTGAAAGCTTGTGTAGTCACCATCAAGTACTATTTAGGTCAATCTCGTAACACTATAAATAGGATGTGTATCCATGCATTAATGTTTAACACTTTGAGATATTCATAACATTATTGCATAGAACTTATAGAATCAAACAGCTACGACTGTATTCATAAGTTAGGGTTTATAGTTGTTCAAAGTGTGCACAACACATTGTCATCAAACGGTGTTATCCATAACACTTGTAATTCTTTATTATACAATAATAAGATTACGTTTGAAAAGTAATACCTTGTGTTGATTAGTTAAGATTAGGGTTTCTAGCATTGATTAGGGACTTTCAATAACGTTCTAATTTAGTCAAGGATACTAGGAATAAGTCGGGATAGTTAAGGATACTAGGGAAACAAGCGTTCTAATTTAGGATAATATTAGGGAATCAAGTCAAGATGAACATAAAGAAACTATGTACCATACTAACAAACACATATATGACACGACTAGCTCGCGTCATCGCCACCATCCTCGCCACCCTCTCGATCCTCAGCATCATCACCCGGGCGACTCCCGCTCCCGCTGGCACCAGCACTCTCATATCTCGAAAAATGATCGGCATACCTGTCGTCGTGTCTCAGCAGGCCCATCAAGAAATCAACATCCGGATCCCGACGAGGCTCAGAGGGTGGTGACGAAAAGCTCGAGGTAGTACTGGCGTATCCCGGTAATACCATATCCACGCCAGGATGGTGGCCGCGAAACTTGCCTCCTCGCACCATCCTGTTGATCTCGGCAGTGGTGTGCTCACCCGTCGCCTCTAGCTCCCTCATCTGATCCTGTGTGGTGACAATAACACAAGATAGTAAATATATTAATTGGGTTGCTAGATTATTAATCAATGATTCATTAAAGTGTGTTTTGAAAAGAATACTTACATACAACTGGAGAGACTTCTCATCTATAAATACACCATCTGAATTTGTATACAAACGATAGAACATGTCGATCTCTAAAGGCTCCTGTTGGGTTTCGGACGCCTTTTGCTGTACATACACACGTAAGTAAGATCAATCTAATTAAATGTGGCAATAATAATATGTATGTAAAACCAATAATGATAATAATAAAATAATAATAATAAAAAACAATAATAATAATAATAAAATAAAAAAATAAAAAAACAATAATAATGTAAAATCAATAATAATAATAATAATTACCATGAGTTGTCGAGTGCGAGGGATCGACCGAGAACCATGTCGGGAGATAAGTGTTGCCTTGGACCGATTTTGGCTGTTTGTTAAGGATCGCTTCTTGTTATCTTCGTAAGTCCAAAACGCTATTTGTTTCTCCCACTCTTCAGCTGTGTGCTCGTCGGGTCTGTTCCGCCTAATTTGATCCACATCGTATTCTCCAGTCTCGGGGTCTTTTACACAGTAATCTCGCTTCAGACTGGCCTTGCTGGTGTTGTATGATTTTTGTAACTGGGCACCAATGGTATTATAAATACTCTTCCACCGAGGAGTGCTCATGTGCGGCGTGAGATCATATTTTTTCTGCAATCAAATACAACACATTAAAAACAGAGTTAGAAATATAATTTATATATTTATTTAAATTCGTTTATTTATTTATATGATATAAATAAATAAACGAATTTAAATAAATATACACAATACAACACATTGAAAACAGAGTTAGAAATATAATTTATATATTTATTTAAATTTGTTTATTTATTTATATGATATAATAAATAAATAAATTTAAATAAATATACACAATACAACACATTGAAAACAGAGTTAGAAATATAATTTATATATTTATTTAAATTCGTTTATTTATTTATTTGATATAAATAAATAAACGAGTTTAAATAAATATACATAATACAACACATTAAAAACAGAGTTAGCAATATAATTTATATATTTATTTAAATTTGTTTATTTATTTATATGATATAAATAAAAAACAAATTTAAATAAATATATACAATTAAATAAATGAACACGATAATTAAATAAATATAAAATGATAACTTACCCCAATAGCTGCCCGGGCCGCCGCCTTGTGCCCTTCGGGGACCTTGCTCCATGAAGGGTAATACAAAGGTATTTCCCTAACGACACACCCGAATAAGTTTCCCCAATGATCTGCGTAGGGGCCGACAGGTGTAACAAGGTCACCTCTAGCGGCTACAAAGTCGATCTCGACCGGCCGGTTGTGATTATCGGCCACCGCATCCAGTAATTTCAGGCAGCGGGTCTTGTCCTGGGTATTCTGCCTGCCGGCTCTCCTCCCGCCCAAATTAGGCTTTTTGTTTCCTTTTCCTACAAAATCAAGTGAGTGATAAAGTCATAAAAGTTAAGGCAAACAAGTTCAATATGTGTATCAAACTTGTATTACAATAATCTAGAAATTCTTACCCCGGTTGACGAAGCAACCCCCGCAACCGAATGATGGAGGACGTGGACGTGAAGGATCCTCGCCACCACCGTCCCCGCCGTGTCCGCGTGCAACATCAGTCATCTGTATACAAGTACAATTAGCATAACATGTAAAAATTCATGAACAAAATAATACAAGCATGCACAAATCTAAATATTAAAATAAATTTACACATTTAAACAATCCACAACAATTTCATTCATTCATTCATTCATTCAAATATATAAGTGTATTTTGCAAGTTACAACACAAAGTTAATCTTCTTCGTCACTAGAATAAAATTTCTCAACACCATCATCATCTTTGATGAGGTCTTCAACATCAGAATCTGCTAAATCATGAGGAAGAGGGTCTTCATCATCATCGTCTTCGCTAGGAACATCATCGTTATCTGGCGGTGCGTCAACCACCGTTGATTCACCATCTATATGCAAATCTATATAGAAGGTGTAATTACCGAAGTCATTCCCACTAGTAGAAGGTGGGAGATCAGATGAGTTGTCCAAATGTGTAATATCAGGTTCGTTCTCTACCACGATTACACCGTTGTTCAAAAACTTTTTATGATTAACATGTTCGACGACCTTCACGTTGGGTTTGGCTGGATCTACAAGGTAGAAGACTTGTTTGACTTGTGTTGCGAGGATGTATTGTTCACTTTTCCACCACTTACCAGAGCCGACGATTTGTGTCATTCCGTTTCTAACGGTAAGTTTCTTGACTCTACCAATGGTGTTGCGAGTGTCGAACCACTTAACTTTGATCAACGCAACTTTAAACGACAAATAGTCAAACTCGAGGATTTTTTGAAGCTGACCATAAGTGTTAGTTATCCCGTCAGGATCAGTCGAATAAACGCCGCTATTTTGAGTTACGCGACGTTCATCACGGCTCTGCACGACATACCTCACACCATCTACTACGCAACAGTTTACTGACATTGGAGCCCTTGATGGTCCATTAGCCAAAGCGAAGAACTCGCTGGTTGGGCTAAACTCTGGGTCTTGGGGATTTTGTGCGTGACGTTCAAAGATCTATGAAGAAGATAGGATTAGATAGAAAACTAAAAAATGATATTGTTATTTTTACACTTAAGTACACAAAATAAGTGTTAGTTTACCAGCGTCTTAAACCAGTGGGGGAATTCTTCTAGCATGTCTTTTTCTTTTTTTCCTGGAAATAAACTGAAAAACGTTCATGCTATTAGAATAAGTCGTCGAAATGATAAGTTAAGAAAAAAAAGTTACAAAATTAAAAAACGCGTACCTCCGGAACTGGTCTTGGTACGTGTCGATCTCAGGACTGTTGTTAAGTACATACCATCTCGCTTTCTTGTACTCGTCGGTAGGAAAATGAGGAAAGGACAGTAAACCAATCGGCTTGCATACCGATCGGAACACCTGAAACTTACACGTTGAGGGAGGGGGGTCCACATTACGATCGGGACGATTAAATTTTGTGGTAACACCCTGAAAATATTGAGAACTTATAGTCAATGCTTCTTCTGCAACATAACCCTCCGCGATCGAACCTTCCGGCTTAGCTTTATTTCTTACATAACCTTTTAGCTTCTTCATGAATTTTCAAATGGATACATCCACCAGGGTTGAATAGGTCAGCCTTCAAGAGCCTCTAGAGCTAAATGGACGGGCAAGTGAATCATAATGTCAAAGAAAGCAGGAGGATATATGCGCTCAAGCTCGCATAGAATTTCAACCACCTTGACCGAAGCTTTCAACATGTCCTCCTCCATCAAAGTTGTAGAGCAGAGTTGCTTAAACAAGGAACACAGATTGATTATTGGTTTTGCAATATGTTCGGGCAAGTAATTTTGAAGTCCGTAAGGAAGTAAACGTTGCATCATTATATGACAGTCATGAGACTTCAGGCCCGTTATATTTGTATCATTATCGGTCACTTTGTGCTTGAAGCATGATCCAAGCCCATCTGGTAGTTTAACACTTTTGATGTACTGACAAAACTTTTTTCGGTTCTCTGGTGTTAAAGAATACGCAGCCTAGGGCTTCACAGTCTTCCCCTTGTGGTTTACGGTTAGCCACAAAGGTCTTCGAATGCCCATCTTTTTCAAGTCTTGTCTTGCCTTTGCGGTGTCTTTACTTTTGTCATTCATTAACAAAATGTTCAAGATGGCCTCCAACGCATTTTTTTTATATGCATGATGTCTAAATTGTGTCTTAGTGAAATAAAAGGCCAATACTCAAGCTCGTAAAAAATAGACCGTTTAGTCCAGTTAAGCTCGACTGTAACATTGCGGGAAATCTTCACACCCCTATGTTTCAGATGTTTACCCGGCGTACGCCTTAGAAATCTAGCATGTTGCGCTTTGATTACATCCGGCTGGTTATAATCTTTAGGTGGATCTTTCTGTTCAGTTTGGCCATTGAAGTCAGCACGTGAACTCCTCCATTTATGGGGCTTCTTTAACCATCTTCTATGGCCAACATAAGCTGTTTTGCTTGTGACAGGAATAGATGTAGTTTCTAGGTTACATGTAGGGCATGCATAGTAACCTTGCCCATTCCACCCAGACAAACTACTTCGAGCAGGAAAATCATTTATGGTCTATAAAAGCATTGCTCTCATCTTGAACTGCTTTTGTGAAATAATGTCTGTAGTATCAACACCGTTCTTGTGCCACAAAGTCTTCAGGTCTTTAATCAAAGGCTGCAAGTAAATATCAATGTCCTTGCCCTGGATTTAGGGCCAGGAATTAACAACGTCAGCATAAAGTTACTTTCTTTCATACATAACCAAGGAGGCAGATTGTATGTTGTCAATACCACCGGCCACATGTTGTAGGTCTGACTAAGGTTGTCGAACGAATTGAAACCATCAGCACACAACCCTAGTCGAACATTTCTTGGTTCTGATGCAAACTCTGGATACTTCAAGTCAAACTTTTTCCAATACGCGCCATCAATCGGGTGTTGCATCTTACCAGGCTCCGCACACTTTCCAGTACCATGCCAAGTCATGTCTTTTGCAGTGTGTCTAGACTTGTACAAACGTTGTAGTCTAGGAATGATCGGAAAGTAACGCAACACCTTCCTAGGAATTTTCTTCCCCGGTGTGTTAGTGTCTTTCCATCTACTCGTATAACACATCGGACAGAACTGCAGATTGTTATTATCCTCCCAAAACAAGCAGCAGTCGTGTTCACAAGCATGTATCGGCTCGTAACCTAACCCGATCATTTTAAATGTCTTCTTTATTTAATAGTAGTTCAGTGGGAACTTGAATCCTTTACTATCGGGTAATGCATATCGGAGAAACTCTAATATTTCATTGAATAAAGAATCTGGCATTTTTCCTTTAGCCTTAAAATAGGTAAATTTTGCCATAAAGTCTATTCGAGACACATGTTCACAACCATCATACAGCGCCTCGTTGGCAATTGCATACAACTCTTCAAACTCGGTACGAGTGGCTTGAGGCGGTTGAGTCGGTTGGTTACTAGTCTCACCAATATTATCTCCTTGTGTTGGTTCATTCGAAGGAATATAGCTAAAATCATCGAGTAACCCTGTCATGTCATTCATCATAGGTTCTCCTAGGATATCTATCACTGGCGCACGTGGAGTCGGTTCACCGTGTTTGAGCCATGTGGTATAAAGTGGGTCCCACCCGTTTATAGCAATTTCCTCTCCAATCCAATCGATGGGTTTCCATAATACATTTCGACATTTTTTGCATGGACATCTAATTTTCCCCGCAGAATTCACCAACGCCCGGCAATGATTGACGAACTTTGTAAGACCGTCATTAAATTCTTTGGAAAGTTTCGGTTTTTTTATCCAAATCTTATCAGCGAATACCATAACTGCGTTTTATCCGTATATTTAGTTATTATTACATGGAAGGCAATTATGGAAAGAAATCCTAGATGTTTTGTTAACCTAGTGTAACTATGGAAGGCAATCCTAACCCACGTATTAGATAGGTTTCATCATTAGAGGTTCAATGTATTAGATAGGGTTCAACATTAGAGGTTCAACGTATTAGATAGGGTTCGTCGTTAGAGGTTCAATATATTAGATAGGGGTCATCATTAGAGGTTCAATGTATTAGATAGGGTTCAACATTAGAGGTTCAACGTATTAGATAGGGTTCATCGTTAGAGATTCAATGTATTAGATAGGATTCATGATTAGAGGTTCAATGTATTAGATAGGGTTCAACATTAGAGGTTCAATGTATTAGATAGGGTTCAACATTAGAGGTTCAATGTATTAGATAGGGTTCATCGTTAGAGGTTCAATGTATTAGATAGGGTTCATCATTAGAGGTTCAACGTATTAGATATTGTTCATCATTAGAGGTTCAATGTATTAGATAGGGTTCATCGTTAGAGGTTCAACGTATTAGATAGGGTTCAATATTAGAGGTTCAATGTATTAGATAGGGTTCAACATTAGAGGTTCAACGTATTAGATAGGGTTTATCGTTAGAGGTTCAATGTATTAGATAAGGTTCATCATTAGAGGTTCAATGTATTAGATAGGGTTCAACATTAGAGGTTTAATGTATTAGATAGGGTTCAACATTAGAGGTTCAAAGTATTAGATAGTGTTCATCATTAGAGGTTCAATGTATTAGATAGGGTTCAACATTAGAGGTTCAATGTATTAGATAGGGTTCATCGTTAGAGGTTCAATGTATTAGATAGGGTTCATCATTAGAGGTTCAACGTATTAGATAAGGTTCATCGTTAGAGGTTCAATGTATTAGATAGGGTTCATCATTAGAGGTTCAACGTATTAGATAGGGTTCAACGTATTAGAGGTTCATTGGAGGGAAAACATTTGAGGGAAAATGTTAAAAATTTCCCTCACTTTTTAGCCTAAAAAGAGAACCACACACAATCCTTATCATCACAACCACCAGCAGATCACACACACTTATCATCACAAACAAATTGTTATTATATACATGTTGAAGCATGAAGCTTTTCCGTGCAGGTGTGGACATGGAGATGTAGTTCTTCGAGAATCGTGGACAACTGAAAACTTTGGTAGACTATACTATGCTTGTCCACGTTCACGGGTTCAACCTCCAGTTTCATATGGGTGCAAATTTTTTTTATGGAAAGACGAACGCGTCCAACTACTAATCAATTCTCTTGGAGGTTCAATGAGCTTTTCTCCTCCAAGCTCTTCTTCAAGACCTTCAACGATCTTTTCTCCTCCAAGCTCTTCTCCCAGACCTTCAACGATTCCAGTTTCTTCTCCAAGCTCTTCAGCGTGTGCAAACTGTGTGCGCTTGAATGGAATGATAATGGTACTTGAGCGTACGATAGAGTTGTACCGCAACTCCGATAGGCACACATTGGATTCAACTGCACTACTTCACGACCTTTACGATGACATGGGGAACATTCGTTTGAACTAGTTTATAATGTATCTGTTTTCGTGTTTATGAGTCTATTATCGGTTTAATATCCATGTTTAATTAAGCGCGTGTTTAAGTGTCCGTGTAGAATAAAGTTAGGTTTAGGCGTGTCTGTTTGTAAGCCTCAATGAATGTTAACAATTTTTAATTACTATTAACAATGAATGTTAACAATTATCAGTGAATGTTAACTTTTGGCGGGAAAACATTGGCAGGAAAACATTAGCGGGAAAATTAACCATTTGTCTCACTTTTTTTTATCATAAAAAGAGATATACTATTTTATATTTTAATAACTATATTTTTTAATATATATTTTATAATTACTAAAATATTATATAAACATTACACTTTTTTGTGAAAATTGTTGGTCAAATTGCAGTCAACGTTTCCCCAGCGACATGTCGCTGGGGAAACTTTTGTTCGTCGTTTTGTTAAATAGGCGCGTTAACGAAAAACTTTTGGAGGGAATCCTAAAAAGTTTCCCCAGCGACATGTCGCTGGGGAAACCTTGGGCCATAAAATAAACAACGAATTAATACTAATCACTTGGATTAGACATGGAAGAAAGTTTCCCCAGCGACATGTCGCTGGGGAAAAGTTGGCGGGTTAATCTCCCGCTTGCATTTTTGTGAAATAGTTTGGTCAAAATTCAGTCAACCTTTCCCCAGCGACATGTCGCTGGGAAAACTTTTCTTTATTTTTTGATCAAAATTTTTACGGGAAAGTTTGCCACGTCAGACAGATTTTGTCGTTTAGCGTCGATTCTCCAGCGACACGCTGTCGCTAGGGAAAACCCCGATGGGGAAGGCTGGATTGTTGTAGTCCTATAGCCCTCATTCGTAATCTGTAACTCGCTGCATGTACACATTTCTTTCACTCAGATTGTTATGATTTTTCGAAAACATTATGAATATATATGCGTAGGCCCAAAATTATTTGGTGAATAAAAATGTTGAATATCGAAAACTCTCTTGTAATTACCTTCTTTACTATCTATACTTTGAGTGTAGCTTGAGAAAGGTTTTTCAAGTTTAGCAAGTGAAATGATAATGATGAAGCTCGTAATATGTGTAAACCTTTTGATGTTGGAAATGTTCAACCTCTCGTATACACATTTAGAAAGACCTTGAACTCTCGTAATAATGCTTAATAGGTGACAAAGCTTAATATTTTCTTTCATTAACCCATTATCAAGCTTTTATTTTAATACACTACAAAATAAAAATATACTACCTCCATCCCAAAATTATTGTTTACGGATAAAAATTATACAATTTAATAAAAATGTTTAACTACTTTTGAAATCTATGAAAACAAAAAAAAAACAATTTTGACATTTGTTTTATTTTTGTAAATAACAATTTTGATTAAGGTTAATATAGTAAATTTAAACAAACTCAAGTTTTATTTTTAGAAGTGAATAATAATTAAACTCAACTTCTATTAAAATGAGTTACAAAAAATTATTTACTTAATAATAAGATAAACAACTATTTAAGTCATTATAATTTTTTCCTATTAAAACACAATGAATATAAAAGTAAACAAAAAAAACTCATAACTTTTCCTTAATTTTTTATCTACTAAAAAATAGTTATTAAAGTTTTACATTTTTTGATACTCTTTTTAAATAAAAATAGACTTTTAATGATCCATTTTCTTCTTATTATTATTTTTAGTAAGAGTTGATAAAAGTAATTTTTAGTAACTCTTTTTAATATATAGAAATTGATAGAAAATATATTTAGTCTTTTTATTACTTATTTTTTATATTTAGTTTAGTAAATAAATGTAATAAATTTTGTTATGATGCTAATAATATTTTAAATATTCTTAACTTTTTGTTTATTCTCAGTTTATTTATTAAAGATGCTCTTATTTGATGTTGTATTTTTATACGAGTAAAATATAAGTAATATTGGGGACATATTCACTTTTTGGTTGATAAATGGAAAGACTAAGGTACAATTATTGGATATTAATCCTTTTGTTTGGTGCACTCATTGTTGTTGACTTTAGTTTAGCATTTTAGCCTCTTTACGAAGAGAGCTTTTTGGGACTTCATGCATGTCTAACGAAATAAACGTTAACTAGCTAGGTATGAAACATTGAAGCAAGGTTCTAAAAGGTTTCGTAAAGGCGTGAAGTTTGATCTTCACATCACACGATAAATCAAGATTTGAGCTTAAAGTTTGAATTAAAATGATAAGTGAAAAACGTGATAAGTCGTGATAAAACGAGATGCGTAGAGGTTTTTTTAAACTTCGATAAAAATCGTATTTTTTTATATAAAAAAAAATACATTCACAAATTATATCTTAACTGTAGACCTTATAAATTACACTTTTTCTAATCTCAAGATACTTATAATATAATATAGATATATGCCGATTTAACTTACGCCATGACTAATCATGGTTCGTAAAGATATGAAACTTGGTTATACCGTCACGCCACGCTTCACGCCATCTAAAACTCTTGCGTTGAAGTCGTGCTCAATGTCTAGATTGCTTGTTGCATGTGAAAACTGAAAGGTAACCAAAAGATTCATGCATCTTAATCTAGCTAGCTAGTCTCTCATATTTTAGTATCACAAATATTTTTTACATGCAAAAACTTTATACATGGAGAGGACCAAAACTTTATACTAACAAATACAGTCATTCGTGAAGCGAATCTATTTTGTCTTTAGTTTAATTGTCGTGCAGTCTTCGCATTGACAAATGTTGTGCGTTTTCTTACTTCAAACTTCAAAAACTTTCTATTCAAACTAGCAAAGGTTGTACACTTTAGCATGTTGCATCCATTTTCATATTTTAAGTTAAGATATTGTTGGTGAAAGGTTGAACTCAAGTGTCTGTTTTATACTAGCTAGAAAATGATGTATCACATGTATCACTAAAACTTTACAAATAAAGAAAGTTATTAACCGGTTATTTGATGTGTACACGTTGAATTTGCATTCTATAAAGTGAAGAAGGGTCCAAAATCCAAATATAATGGAACCGTTTTATATGTTTGTGATTGATGTCAGTATTCAGTTTTTGACTTGTATCACACGTATCCATGTGCTATCGATACATCGGAATGTTGAGAACCGAGTTGACTCGGTTCACTTCAAATCTAACGAGTTAATTTTGTATCCCATGTGCTATCGATACATATGTATCCCATGTGTATCGATGTGTTGGTAGTCTCGAGAACCAAGTTGACTTGGGTCACTCTAAACCAGTAAGTTTAATCGGTTTTCGAAATTGTAAAATCCATTTTAATATGAACCTAGTGACCAGAACCAGGTTAACCGATCGTTGACCCGGCCAAATCGAATCGAATTTCAAAACATCGACCAAAATGAAAGAAAAAGGAAGTCGAGACAATTTATCAAGCTTGTTTTACTTGACACAGTTTTACGTTTACGCAATTTACATACTTTTCGTACTATACAAGGAACTCAAGGAAGTCGAGACAATTCGAGCTCAACTAGATGGAAACGAGTCGTTTCAAACGACTCAGATAAGTAATGTTAACAAAAAATACTCCCGACATTCTAATACTGTTAAGCGAGTCGTTTTAAGCTCGAGTCAAGTTTCGAGCTTAAGGTTTGCGCTAACATAACGGAAAAACTAGAGCATAAAGGGGGATTTTAGGTTTAATGTATTGAGAAAAAAAAATCGCGTCAACAGCAGGGATCGAACCTGCGCGGGCGAAACCCAACAGATTTCAAGTCTGTCTCCTTAACCACTCGGACATATTGACTCTTTTGTTTCATTTGGCTCTTTCATTTTATTTTATTAGTTGTCTTATTTATGAAGACTACGTTTTCTTTTGAGCAGAGATGCAAAGATTACAAAACAACAAGAGGTTTTATGCTTATAACTTTATTTTAATTGTATATGATTAATAAACAAGTAAATATAATGTAAACCATTGTTATTTCCTGCGACCTTTGTGGCTAAATGAAAAAATGTCTGCTGCATTGTTAGACGGTAACAACATTTTACCGCATTATAATGATTGAGCTTGATCATGGATTCATGGTATCTTGTTTTTTTATTCCGTCATCTAAATGAGTTTTGTTATATTTCACATTATATATGAGGATATAGCAAAACTCATTTAGGAATACACGAACAAGGTACCATGAATCTATGATCAAGCTCAATCATTATAAAACGGTAAGACATTATTATCTCTTACACTATATTTTATTAGTGTATCTTTATCAAAGAGCTCAAGCTGGTATCCACTTTTAAATAATCCATGGGTTTATTGGAGAGATTTTATGAATAAAAGATAAAGGGTTCGAGTTTTGGCTTCTATATATTCCAGTTGGTGCTCCATTAAGCTAAGAGAGTTATCGAAGCTATTATTTATGGGATGTACAATGATTGGTGCCAAAAACACTCAGACTCAGGATGTTCCCGTTAGCTTACACATTTTTATGAATTTTTACGTATACTCCTAACCGAACAGTTCATACTGATAGTGTACAAACTCGAGTTTCAAAGTAATAACTATCTAGACAGTAATATACATACGGAGTAATATACATTATAATTTTCTACATTATTACAGGCAATCTTTTTTATCTGACAACCTTAACACATATCATTTGTCATTGCAACATTTAAACGACTAGGTCTTACGTCAAAAGCAAAATTCTTTTGGGAGGTAATGGGAACAAAGTTTAAAAATGGATATAATTAATAAATAGTGAAACGAATCTAATTTGTTTTTTAGTTTAATTGTTGTGCAGTCTTTGCATTGACATTCGTTCTTGTTTTCTTACTTCAAACTTGAAAAACATTCTATTCAAACTATCAAATTATATAGGTTGTACACTTTGGCATGTTGCATTCATTCTCAGATTTAAAGTTAAGATATTATTAACTCAAAATGTCTGTTTTACACACATAAACAAAGTTTTGAACTATTTATTGGTGGTACACATTGAATTTACATCCTATAAAGTGTATATAAGTGTCCAAATCGAACCGTTTTAAACATGTTGAGATTGAAAACAATATGTTCAAGTTTTGACTTGTATCCCGAGGTATCCATGTGTTATTGATTCGGTTATGGTGTGTACTGTGTCGAACAAGATGGAACTTGACCCGCGCATGTTGCTGCTCTTACTGACCGACCGAGGACCAGACCGAAATGGTGCAGTCCAATCCGGTCCAGTCAGTCCGATCCAATCAACGGTCTTAAATGTTGGAATTCACTGTTCACCCAAAGAGGACACTTAGTATCACGATCATCCGAATCTTCTTTCAGTTTTCGGACAGAAATCCGATAGTTGTATACATTGTCTTTTAACGATAACATTTTGACTAACGTCATAACTACTACCACGAAAAACATCTTGACACTTGGGAGTATTAGAACCATCTGTGTTCAATACCAGTCTACTATAGTTAACAGTAGTTGACACCACAATAAGCACTTTAGATACGACGACAATAACGAAATGAAACAACTAAAGGCAATAAAACATACCGCAACGAGTAAAAAGCATAGCCAACTATGGTCTGAAAATCAACGGTCGACAGGGCTAGTTTTATGACATGATTTGGCTAAATCAGCTATCGACCTAACTAGTTTTTGTTGCTGCCAGAAATTCTGACAACCTGCTTACATTAGGTGGAAAAACCCGAGCTTTTACATTAAATCTACTATCGCAAATAATGCGGTGAGGCGAATACTGTGGGTTATGATAGTTGAAACCACCACCCTTGGTCTTCTTCCTACGCACCATTCCAGTAAGCTTGTAAAAGTCTTGAGGATCAGAAGAACCATCTACAGAATTAATCAAAATCGAAACCTCAATATATTAACACCTGGACAAAAAGTGAGACATACAACATCCTAATGTTCAAACAGCAAGAAATGAATGAGAGACTAACCTTGCACAGTTTCATACTCGCCTTCGGATTCAAGTTGGGGTTTCACCACGTTACCTGCATGAATGATAAGGCATCAAGAAACAGAACACCATAATAAAGTTTGTATTTGCTATGTAGCTTACATAAACTGCTATGTGGTTTTTATTGGGATTGTTAGAGGTGACAAGCCCTCTATGTTAAAACAAAAGTACGACTAATTTTCTTCATTAGTATAATTAAAATGGCCGTAAGCATTGGCTGACTTTCAATCCCTTCGACCTGTTTCAACTTTGGCTAGGTTTAAAAAAATGAACCCCTTGGCCTGTTTATATGTAACCCAAATCAACCCGTTTTCACACAAATGAGTCAAAATCTATCCGCTCCAACTGTTTCAACATTATAACAGAAAAAGCTAGAGCTGATGCGCCATTTTTATTAATTTTAAAGTGAAAACTGCAAGTTTGTAACAAGCATAACTGATAGCATGTCAATGCGTTCTAATAAGAAGTGAAACCAAATCAGGAATATATTCACATACACTTTGGTTTACGATTCGCAAGGGTAAAGTTCAGCAGTGTCCTTGCACCATCTTTAGTTTCACATGCGACTTTGGTCTTATACACGCCACGTATCCCTTGTTCAATGGCCTCTATGGTCAAGTAGAACATATACTTCTCGGTCAATTTATAGAAATTGCACTCAATGAATTCAGCCCCGCTGACCATGTTGTCTTCGTCTCTGTTAAGATACTGACAACATAGAATTTATTGCAAGACAGTTAGCAACAGAGACAGTCTCAAAACTTGAAAGCAGGTGGAAGGAATGTAACCATACCAAGTGACAAGATCTGTTAAAGGTGTCAACTGCAAATTTTCCAACTAAATCAACAACCATAGCATCCTCAACCGTAACTAAATTACGTATTGGTACACCCTCGCCTTCATTTGGCTCCTGCCACAAGTATGAAATATGTGAGGATACGCCAAAAACATGTATACGTTGGCGCAGAATCTTGGATGTAGATGTATATAGATGAGAAAATAAAAAGAGGGAAGAAAATACAACAGATACATACAGTTCTATCATTGATTGTAAACTTATTCCAGAGGTTCTGCTCATCTTTGTTCAACGGATATCTGCCGTGGTAATTAGGGGATCTCCCTGAATAAGAAAGACGCACACATATCCACGTTATCGTAGATTAGAAACTAACAAGGACTTAGTTTATTAATGATCAGAGCGCAATGACAAAAAGATAGTTATGTATTAGTTTATCAACCACCACCAAATGGCATAGTGGTAGTAAGGTCCTTGACTCCCCCAACAAGAGGTCAGGGGTTCTAACCTCACTAGGTGTGCACATTTGGGGTGGCTAGAGGTTCACATGTGCCGACTCCGGGCTATCGAAAAGGGTAGTGGCCCTGGGGGTCAGCTCACAATATCACGTCGGAAACCAGGTAACCCAAAAAAAGAACAAACTTATGTAGCGTTGTAATAATTTTTTCTAAAACCTTGATAAGAGATGGGAATACGTACAGGTTATCTTGATATCCTTCTTCGTTTTGGGTTTGGGCTTGGGCTTGGGCTTGGGCTTGGGCTTGGGTGGTGAAGGAGGAGGCTTGGAAACATAAGAGGCTTTGCGGTCACTGCAAGGAAAGGGGGTATGAGTACGAGAACAAAAGGAGGCAAGACACTCATGAGAGTATATAATTAATTATCTACAGTTAAGATAAACAAAAATATAATGGTCGCAGATAGAGAACATACTATTTCCACATACATGGCAACTTTCCCATAGCAATCCAGTCCCTAACACAATGGCGCATCTCGCGCTTACATTGTTTCAGTTCGAGTTTTGCAGACCTGTTGTTGCTGTTCCGCTTTAGAGACTTCCTAGCACTAGCTACTTTCTGAATCACATCATACAGTTCCTTTGGAACTTCAGATGGCGCTGTGATGCATAAGAATAACAATAATTAAGAAAGACAGGCAGTAGTTAATGAAGTTGTTGTTAGCATCAATGTGAGAAATTCATGCATACCTTCACGTGTGGGTGCTGATGATGTTTCCTCCCATGTGGATGATGATGATGATGATAATGATGATGATGATGATAATGATGATGATGATGGTGATGGTGATGCATATGTTTCCAGCCATGAGGATGGTAAATCGGGTTTAATATCCTCGAGTTTGAAAGGCCTAGTTGGTTTGCTTGGAGGTGGAGCAGGGTTGTTCTGGAACTGAAGCAATGAGCACAGTCAGTGCAATATACAGAATAGTGATACATAATTGTTAAGATAATAATACGATAGAATTGGTGAAAATGATGTAAATTAGTGAAAGGTAAAACAGACAAATAAGCTGGTAATCCAAAGAACAAAACAAAAAATTAGAAAGAATTACTGGTAGGAGGCGGTAGGCTGGTAGTGTGTCTTCCATAATCCTTATCGTCTCGTCATGCGTCAGAATCCTGTACAATTTTGGGGTTTCAGATGGCGGCGCTGTCATGCATGCACAAGAAGAACAAAAATGGATTGAGAAAGACAAGACTGGAAATAGTGAATGAAGTTGTTGAAGTTAGGATGAATGGGTGGCGGCCGGTAAGAGAAAAGAAAACCATGCATACCAGTGCTAGTAGTTGATACATCATGATTCTTTTCAGGAGGTGCGGCCTTGTTGACCTGGAAGTAAAAAAAAAAAAAAAAATAGAAGAAAAATGATGAGTAAGGGATCATGAAAAAAGGATCTTTTAGGGGCTGTTTGTTTAGCTTATATAACATAAGCTTATTTCAGCTTATATAACATAAGCTTCAATTTGGCGGCTTATTTGGAGACTTTGGGCTTATCTAAGTTTGTCATGATATAATAAACTAATATAAGCCCATAAGTCACCAATAAGCTTATGGGTTGTTTTCTGCTTAATTTTATGAAATATAAGCCGAAATATGGCTTGTTTTCTGCTTAATTTTGTGGCTTATTTGAGACTTAGAGGCTTATATAAGTTTATCATCATGATATAATAAACATATAAGTTTCCAAATAAGGCACAAAATTGAGGGTTATGTTATATAAGACGAAATGGGCTTACATTATATAAGCCAAACCAAACACCCCCTTATATTGGTTGAAATTTGCATGGATAAACAAAAAAGGGGAGGGGAAACTAGTAAGTAAATGTATACTTTTGTCGTGTTGTTGGAAATGGAATTGGTGGCATCGGCGGTATTAATGGGAATGGCAGTTAGATAGTTGAGGACCTGTGGCTTTGAATAAAACTTCTTTCCGGTTGCAGTTTGCTTATACACCTTATACTTCTTCTGTCCAGTTCGCGTAGCCACAGTCCATCCATCAGGTAGCCAATCATGGGTAGTGGGAGTTGATAATTTAGGTTTTTTAGAAGATGCAACGTCGACCTAACCCAATGAGCACAGTTAGAAGAGTCGTATACTGAATGATGATCTTAAATAGGATAAAATGTTTGAATGAATGAATGGTATTAAGCCAAAGCCTCAAATAATAAGCCAGAACAAGTAGAGCAAAAACAAAAACAAAACTCAAATAAGCAGAGTTAGAATGAATAATGATGATTATACAGAATTCAAACAAGCTATTATTGACCCAAAAAAAACTCAAATCGATTGTGTTTGTATTTTGAGCAATCAATCAATCGGCTTATTTTTCCTGCTTATTGGAATTACACTCGTAACTTTTTCAACAATCAAAACGAATACCCACAAATAATCAAGTAATGATAAACTTACAGAAGAAGCCGATGATCTCCTCCTCTTTGTCGGAACCATCTCCCTTATTCGCTGCACTGAATGATCGATCTCGTTGGGGCATGTTTGTTTTATCTTATAGGTAGGCCCGTTTGGGCTTATATTTTGGTGACTTTATGGGCCTTATATTAATTAATTAATTAAGATATTTATATAAGTTCGTATGTTTCCAAATAAGCTTTAAAAAATTAAGGTTGCATAAGCACCTATTTTATAGCTTATTTAAAGACTTAAAGGCTTATAGAAGTTTATCATAGCCGCAATATTAGAGATTACTACTATATTATATAAGTCGAAATGAACTTACGTTATATAAACCAAACCAAACATCTCGTGAGACTCATTGAAAAAATGTGGGTCTTCAATATTTTAGATTATAGACGCGTTTAGAATATTAATGGAAATCAACTTGATTAGTAAACTTTTGAGACTAGTTCGGGTATCAATATTCTCGGCTCATAAAGCTACGAGTTTACTTTAGCGGGTATGCATATAAAAGGCTTTCTAAAAGCAATCAATCTCTCATATAAGCTGTCGAGAAATGTTAAACTCAGAATTGATTGTTGTGACATTAGTAAAGGCATGGAGTGAAGCTGATCCTAGTCGAGTCGAGCTCAAAAGAATTGACTACAGTAACACTCGAGCCGCGCTAAAATCGAGTTTCAAGGTCGACTATTAGAGTCGAGTTGAGTTTGGAGCTCATAATTTCAAAAAACTCATAAATGCGTCAACAGCAGGGATCGAACCTGCGCGGGCGAAGCCCAACAGATTTCAAGTCTGTCTCCTTAACAACTCGGACATATTGACGTTTTTGTTTAGCTTCTCTCTTTCAATGAATTATTAAGCTTGGAGCTTATGACAGGCCATAGCATCCAAACAAGAAGCTCAGAAAAACAAGTTACAATAAATCCATACTAAACTGCTTGCTACACAAACTGCAACATGGAACTAAAACTTGCTGACCATAATTCTTTCACCCACTCACCCGTTTCTTTAGCTAACAGACGCCATACACAACTCTTACTCAAGTTACAAGGGCATTTGCCGAGCACCATTTTAACCGTTAATCACATAAACTGTGACATTACGGGGAGGATGTACATTTCATCATGATAATTTCCTATGCATACCTTTGAAACACATCGTTCTTTGATATCCATTTTGACATTCCACTTTCGGATTACATTTTTCACTTTCAAATCGATAAACCTGATTTTGACAGTATCACATATCAGTCTATACACAGTCTGCCAAACTCTTCTTTCATCTCTAAAAATTCTAAAATTCCTTTCTTGCAAAATAAAATAAACAGTAGCCCCCGAGCATAGCCTTCTAACGAGACTGCTTTCTAACTATATTGTTCCAAACCAGATCATGAATAAAGTTGTCCATCTAACCTGTATACCTTTCCATATTTATTGTGAATAACGACATAGGAAAAACAAATGATCAAGTGATTCTGCATTATTCTTACATAATCTGTAAAGCATCTGCATATCATAGCTTCGCCATTTCCTCATTCTATCACATAAGATGGAGTGTTTGGAAATGCACTGTGTAAACCAAACAAGAGGTCCCAGACAACCATGTTACCGCTTTGTAATGACTGAGCTTGTCTGTGGTGCCTTGCGTATTCCGTTATCTAAATGTGTCATTCGTTTGTGAAGCGTGTGTCTTGCTATGTTGTTTCCAAAAAAAATGTCGAAGTGAATTATAGAATGGCTGAAACCGAGCAGTGCACACTCATAGTATACAGACCCAAGTTGCAAATGAATAAATACTTACAATAATTATCTAGACAGTAATATACAAACTATATACATTATAAACTTCTCTTATACACTTTGTAGTTGTACAATGTAGTTTTATAGCACTCGAAAACTCGAGCATATGTATAAATCTTATGGAGTTTCTTTTTTGGTCACTTAATATCGCAAATTCCTTATTACACAAGACCTTTTAGCTGATACGCGTTAACGCTCACATCCTTAACGCGAACCATGACCCGCCTTGGATGACCCGGACAACTTACGCGCTGCAGTACCTGCGGATGCTGCACCTGATAATGACAGCCGTTTCTTGACGGCCCCCACGGTAGATTTCTTTTCTGGTGCCCCTTTCTTACACGTGGTCCTCTTGATCTTATGACTCCTCAAGTTTCTAGGTCTATTCCGAAGAAAGTGCAGGATTTTGTTGAGGGGTTGCATGATGTTCATAAATAAATCTGTTCGTGACAACTTGGTTCGCGCTAATTCGAAGTACAAGCAGGATGCAGATCAAAAGAGGATGATACGGTCCAAAATAGATTAAGACCGAGAACAAGCTCGATGGTTAACCTAGTCTGATCAACTTGGGAATTGAGGGTAAAGAATCAACTCCGAGGATGAACAAGAAGTAACTTATATTAGAGATAAGAGAAGAGAAGAAGAACAGGGGGAAAGAAGCAGATATATTAATTCATTCATAAACTTGACAGGGTACAATTACTGATATATAAGCTAACCACACAGACATTATTTCTACCATTGTCATTAGAAACCTTGCACTTAGAAATATGACAGAAATGACCCTAAACTCCAACAGACACATAACAATACCCTCCCCTTCAAAAGATCCTTGACCCCAAGGATCAAGAGAATCGGTATCTTTCTTCTAAGGACTCATCGTTCTTACATAGAGCTTCTTCCACTTCCACTTAATTAGCCACTTCTCTATAATCTCATTTTTATTCTTCATAAGTAATTCTTCAAGAACATAAGTAGAAAGCTTTTCACTACTGATGTTCAATACATTTTGATTGATTCGACTGTGGCAAAAGTCTGCTGTTATGATATTTAGCAAAGAAGAATGAGCTGCCAAATTTCGAGTAAATAACTTCTTAATAACACAAAGTTTGACTTCACTTCCAAATTGAAAGTCATCTCTTTGGGCCTTAATCTGCTTACTACTTGGCCATAATTCATAATTTCTTCCTTCACAAAGTGGATAAAGTTTAGTGAATCGCAATATGGCCTCGAACAACTTGAACATAATTTTATAATAACCTTCAATGCTTTCACCATTTAGAGACTCCTCAAGAGCGAGACTAAGGAAACGATTATGATTATCAGTTAAATCATAAAAATCCTTAGCAGCTTCCCTTTTATTACCAAAGTTACCACATGCCGCCTCAAAGACATTAATCATTATGTACGATTTTATAACAAATTCTTGACATCTTCTAGAAGTCATAACTTCAACGAATCGCATATTGCAAACTGACATACATAAATGATCACTTCCCATCCCATCATACGGGTCAACTTGATTCAAAAACAACAATGAAAAGTTTAAGAGCAAGCGCACATTTGCATATGCCAACTTAGTAAGGTATGAGTTAAACAAAATCATGTTTCTGAGATTTATACCCTCAACATGAATCTGCCAAGATCTCCTTGAACCTACCCAAGTAACATATTCTGAAACTTCTCCACCTGCATGTGTAAACTTACTCGCTTTACGCAATGAGCACAGGTATAATGAAAAAAATGATAAAACACATCTTAAATAGGATAAAATGTTTGAATTGAATGGTATTAAACCAAAGCCTCAAATAATAAGCCAGAACAAGTAGAGAAAAAAGCAGAGTTAGAATGAATAATGATGATACATAATTCAAATAAGCTATTATTGACCGAAATGGCAAAAAGAAATAAACTCCAAAAATCGATTGTGTTTGTATCTTGACCAAATCAATCAATCAATTAATCGGCTTATTTTTTCCTGCTTATTGGAATTATACTAGTAACTTTATTCAACAATCAAAACAAATACACACTAATAATAATCAAGTAATCGAGTTAATCCAAAACAACTGCTGTAATAATATTGGATAAACTTACAGAAGAAGCCGACGATCTCCTCCTCTTTGTCGGAACCATCTCACTATTCGCTGCTATGAATGATCTTGTTGGCGGGCATGTTTGTTTTATCTTATATAAGGTAGGCCCCTATGGGCTTATATTTTTGTTACTTTATGGGCCTTATATTAGTTAAATTTATTAGAAAAAAAAAAAAAAAAAAAAAAAAACTTATATAATTTTTTAAAAAATTAGTATATATTTTTTCAAAAAGATTATATAATTTTTTTATAAGATTTATATAAAAAGTGAAATTTTGATTTTTGTTCGCTTAAATATAAAATTTATATAAAAATATTTATTCGTGTTAATTGAATTAACCAAAAAATAAGAGTTTAAAATAATATGTTCCACTAACTAAACATGACATAAGTAGACAATTTAAATTTTGAAATTTTAAATTTTTAAAAATTTTAATTTACTAGTATAATTTAAAATCCTGAAATTTTGAAATCTTTGAATCAGCGACACTTTATAAGTTTTCAAATAAGCTTAAAAAATTGAAGTTTATCAAATATAAGATTATGGCATAAGCACCAAAGCTTATTTTGAGACTTATATAATGTAAGTGTATTTTGACTTATATAACGTAAGTGTATTTCGGCATATATGACATAAGACTTAATTTGGTGGCTTATTCGGGGATTTATGAGCTTATTTAAGTTTGTTAATATGATATAATAAACTTATATAAGCCCAAAAATCACCAATAAGTTTAAAAAATCTTTAATATAGAAAGGGAAAAAATAGAAAATAATATAACAGTGTTTTCTATTTTTTTATATAAAAGTGGAGAATGAAAATTTCTTATTTTTTTAAAATTATTTAAAAAAAATTTGGCTAAACAAAATTTATGTTTTTTAATTCTCATTTGAAGTTTCTTTTTAAAAAATCATACTCCTTCCGTTTCATATTAAATGTTCACTTGGATTTTTTTGGGTCTTTTTTTCTAAACTTTGACCAATAATATTTTTGGTTGTGTTATATAATACGTGATGCGAAATATATGGATAGATTGAGTTTTAAGCGTACTCTCATTGCTAAAATTTTCATCAAGTATTATATAATACACATAAAATTATTTATGGTCAAATTTCAAGAAGAAAGACAAAAAAAGGATGTGACTTTGGGTTTTTGAAATCCCTTTGGTTTGTATAAATGGGTTTGAAATTTGTCAGTGTAAACCAACAGTAGGTAATTTATGAATCTTGATGCGAAGGGTGGGTTTGCTAGGTATGAGTATTTTCTTATTCTTTTTTACCATATTTATTCTTTTAATATTATTATTATTTTGTCTTCTTGCACCCTTTCTCAAATGCAGTATATGAAACATATACTAGGATGGTTACTCGCGCTCCGCCGCGGGATGTTTGCGCACACAGGTGTTATATACGATGTGGTGTACATGTTTAAAAAATCTTCATGTTTAAAATCATAATATGAAAATCATTAAAAAGACACATTTTCAACCGTTAATGATAACAAATAAGTATATGAAATGTGGAGAATCTTACAATCAAGAACTGTCGATATGTGTGACTAAAATTCAAATTGATAATTTAAAGCCTAAACTTCAAAAACCCTGAAGCAAGGCCCTGTAGCAGTTTTACGCAGAGTGAGTATGACCACGTTCAATAGTTCTACAAAGAATTGATTATCCACATTTTCAAAAGCATAACGACCCTGCCTTTTTTATATAGTTCTCCAAAAGCACAAAACGCAGTCAGTTTCAAAAACACAATCTCAAACACCTCGTAAAACCAATATCTTGTTTTTCATTATGAGATACTACGTATCTTCCTATTTCTCAGTTTAACAAAGTCGGAGCCGCCATAAAGATTGTTAAAACTCAATTATTATGCACAAATATCTGCATATAAGGTATAGTGTAGTTCACCATTCCTTTTTGGAGCTCAGTTACATGCCATTTTACGCCATCTTCAAGAACACCTGCTTTGAATCTTTGTAGGAACCATTTCTATTAAAAATGCAATTTACATTAACAAACAGTTGGCAAAAATAAAGAACTGGATACAATCCCATAGGTTATTTGAAATGGTTTTGTTGAACATCAAATATCCTCTTTCATCTGTACCTGTAGGCAACGCGCTTTTAAGGACCTTTAATAGGAATGTTGAGGTAGTGTCGACATGTTTCCTACATTGAATCTGTTTCAAGAATGTTGATAGCTGTTTTCACGTGAGTTCAAAAAAAGGTGAAGGTATTGTTATTCTTTTTACTCACTGTTGCTAAACCCTATGTTTAGGTCACAAAATTTATTTCCATGCTAAACCAATATATGACCCTAGTTCTTTTCATTATATTTTCAACATCCTGATTCGACACTTATGCTGTCCATATGTATTATTCCAGAGCTGAGAACTGCAATATTTTCAAAGGTAGCATAGCGGACTATTAGATAAGTTTCAAGGAAGGTAGAGTACTACAGACCGTAAACTACCTACTAAATATAATTATGTGTGGGGGCTAAGAGGATGTGGTTTATCTAGTTATATCAAGTGTGTCGAAAGCTAACTCTAGGGATAATGTATTTCTCTTTTCGATGTCGTAAAGCAATGTGTTAGCTATCCTGTACACACACCAAGATATTTCACATGTGATCGGAAATGAAGTACTATATGTTACCTATAATTTTTAAGAGTGCCATACACGCTGCTACCTGGGTGAGCCTTATTTTACACTGTAGATATCTTATATATCCAATATATAGTGTACTTTATTTACATTAATTATGACTATTGTAAATAATCTGAATCATTAATCAACTGGTACAGGGACATTAGTATCCATGGGTACAGTGATATTTTTGTAATGATAATAATAGGCATAAGGGTAACTTTCAGTTGGAATATAGTTCACCACGTAACACTTTGGATGTATAAGCATCAAAATATTCAAGTAAAACATAAAGTTGATATCTTTTAACACGACTGTGATCTCATATCAAAATCAATAGAGTATCAAACAAAAAAAAACATCCACAAAATATAAAAATAAGCATCAAACTGTTTAAATATAACAGAATGTTGATAGATCTATATCATTTGCATAAGAAAGTACAAATAAGAAAGAAAAAACAGATTTGAATTTTTTTTCGTACCTGCTTCTTGAATCAGTTAGCAACATACTTTCCTAGTGTTATAAACTTAAACTGTGTCCTTGGTTGACACCAGCTGATCAAGTGCGCGCCACCCAATAGAATTTGTAATGCAATCTACTACATTTTTAAAGCTCGCACATACCCCACCTACCTATCAAAATGAATGAAGAAAACGAAGTGAGCAACAAAACAAACTGATATAGAAAAATGGACAATTCCAAATAGGATTGTTGAACTCATGAGTTCTTTTGTGATGCAAGGCTAAGAGTAAATGGATTTCTAAAGTTGAACTATGCTTACTTACCAAGCCATCCTGGTTAGCTCATCGAGTTCAATTATGATTATGGACTTTACCTATTATAAAACAAATGGATTAGGCACCTAACTATCAAAAAATGATTCTAACAGTAGAAATACAATATGTATTATATGCGTCTTTTACATACATTTCATGAAAGCTTGATTCATAAAGCGCTTATATGTTAAATAATCAGTTTTAAAAGACCAATCTTAAACTAATTGTCACTTTTAATAAGCATTTGTGTAACATAAACCATTTCTTGAAACTACAAATAGATAAAAAGAACATCATACCATGATCACGCACCTTATCAAGTAGCAATGTTGGGAGGCGAATGCCTTATTTTGGCAACTATTACATGTGCACGTTCTAGAATCACCTTTTGCACCACGGATCCCTAAAATTAGTAAAAAAAGGAATATTAAAATACTTCAAACTGCTTTAAAATAAACAATCCCAAACAACCTGATAATAAGCAGTAAAAAAAATCAAATGACAGTGTTTTGTTTCATTATGTCTAAATACTCTATTTCAGCTTAATCCTACTATCGCAAACAAACAAAACCAATCGCAAACAAAACCCACATAAGCAACAAAACCCAATCGCAAAACCCACCAGCAGGAAAACCAAACCCACCTGCTTGGAAACCACCAGCCAACAATCGCAAACTAAACCCACCTGTATGGAAAACCAAATTCATCATCATCACACGATCTAAACAAACCACCCTTTTTGATCTATTTTAGAGAAAAATAGCCTCCGATCAAAAGTAGATCTGAGACAGATTTGTTGATAATAGAGAGAGAGAGAGAGAGAGAGAGAGAGAGAGAGAGAGAGAGAGAGGTATTATTTGAGAGACAGAGAGAGTGTTTCAAAGCAAGAGTTACCCCGACAAGAGGGTATGGGCTAAAACACGATCTACGGTTATAAAAAGGTTTTCCAAACTATTTTGAACGGTGGATCTTATGTCCTTTTTTCAATTCTAATGAATGAATAAAGGGGGTAATTTATAATCTTAATTTAATCTATTTTTAAATTATAGATAATATTTTATAACATAATAATATTATATTACAATACATATCAGTATGGATGGTAACAAAAGTACTCAAATATACATTTAAATCAGATATCAAAATGGCAATGAAAAAAGATACTCCTAAATCTACCAAGATTATACTTAGTCAAAATATTTAAGTATTGAAACTCGAAGTTAAATTTGACTACATTAATTACTAATCATTAGCATTAAGTACAGTAATTTCTATTTTGCCTTAATTAGTCATTCTAAGATATTTTTTAGTCATTAGTTTAATCTTAATTTGTTTAAATGTCCTATTGCTTTCATATTTGTAACGCATGGTTATTATTTTCAGCTCGATCAAGTGGTTCTTCAAATTTTTAATAGCTTATTTTGTTTAGATTTTGTTTTAATCAAGTTTAATTTTATAAAGATTTTACTTAAATCTTTTAATAGTTTTTGTTACAAATAATGTCGTAAAAACATTATTTATATTTTTCGATTTTTGACGTTTTAATAATTACAAAATGCAAAAACGTTATATGCAAAATTAAACGTAAGCAAAGTTTTTAGTCGTGCACTTAAGGTATGTACAAACAAATAATATACTTGCACTGGCTACGCTTGACGCTCTTTTAACTTTTAGAGGGCACGGTATAGTGGCTAGCCGGTTGGCTGGCTACGATGGCGCGAGCCAACGGCGCAGCCAACTGTACAGTGGCCCGCGTTATGGGGGTTTGCGTTGTAGGTACCAGCCGACGTTATGGCTGATGGCGCGAGCCCACAGCGCGACAACTGCACCGTGGCTCGCGCCATCGGTCGCGTTATCATTTTTTTTAATATTTGAATTTCTAGCCGTTGGGTAACAGGCAATTTTTTGGGCTAAATTTTGACAGTTTGAGGGGAGAAAATTCTACGCTTTTTAGACAAATAGTCCATAATATAATAAGTTACAATGTTCAACCACTACCCCCTACTTTTATTTCTTTATACAACGTCGTGATGCAACGTGATGATGTATAGTCCCTAATCGGGCTGGATAACCCGATCCATGAGTACTACCCGTATCCATAAGTATGGATCATATGTAGACAGTGGCTAAAGCCCACGAGGCCCAATAAGTCGTTGTCGCACGCGGTTATGACTTAACCGTGTCCTGCTCGCACTACCACACGATCAAACAGAATATAATCTAAATATATATTATATTCGCCTAAGTTAAAGGGATATACACCGTCCTTATTTACGTGATAAGGATCAACCTATATGCGGTCATTATCTCTTACTTAGGCCGCAAGAATAGGAGAGTCTGGACTAGGGTTCCTTGGGTATAAAATGAACCCCGGAGGTTCCACAAATGTACGATATTTACAATACTCCAACCCTCACATATACTCAAAACGATTACTTACTCTCACGCTGGAGTCTAATAGTGGGACACGCGCCCACGATAAGCCTAACGGTGTTTGTTATTTAGTGTGCAGGGTCTCAAACAAATTCACTTGGTGCAAGATCCGGAGTCCACAAGACCCCGAATTAAGCCTAATTCAGGTCAAGCGCGGTCCATCCAACTTTTGTATCAACACAACGTGTCGTTTAGGTTTTAGCGCTACTATAAAATGCACATCGCCAATACGTCAATTGGAGTATGTTAAAAAAACTTTAAAAAATAAATAACGCGAGCCACGGTGCAATCGCCGCGCCATAACCCATAACGTCGGCTGGTAGGTACCAGCCAAACCACCATAACGTGAGCCACGTTGTGGTTGGCTACGCGCTTTGGTGGCCAGCCGAACCCACCAGCCACCGTATCTTGGCCTCTTAGAGCGTAGGGTGTGGTGTGGTGCCATAGCGTGGTGTTATGAAAAAAGTGAGTGTCACGTGAGCTTTCCACTATATAACACCAGAAACTCTATAACACTATAAAACAGTATCCTTGGTTAACACCAGATTTCTGGTGTTATAGTGGTCCCACCATTTTGGGCTGGCAGATACGGCGCCAGAACCATGGCGTGACGAACGGTGTAGCTTTTGGCATTGTCATGCGTGTTATACCACTGCTTGAGCCATGGGTTACGATACCCTGACCTCTTAGTGTTGAAAGTGTTATCTAGTATAGGTTTTAAATCGTTGAGAGGGGAAAATTTAAAATTCAAATTAGTATTTAGTTTGAAACATTTTATTTAAAGTGGAAAAATACTTTGTAACATTTTATAAACTTTGTGTACACTTTATAAAATATTTGTTTGTTAAAGACTTTGTTTTTTCTTTGACCACTTTGCAAGTATATAATTTGTTTCTAGGTGATAAAGTGTCGAAATAGAGAAATTTGAAGAAGGACATGATCAGGAGCATGAAAATTTAAGTATGGAAGATCAACAAGTCCAAGGAAATAGAGAAAGAAAGCTTAAAGTCAAGACACACTTTTGGAGCACTATTATTTAAAAAGTGGTTCAAAAGATAAAACAAAAATGAAGACGATGGCATTTGTGATTAAGGGGGAGATGTTTGGCCGACTTCCTCAACCCAATGGGTTAATCCCAAATCCTCTTTAGGACATTTATTAGATAGTTACTAGGAACGTTTATATAGCAGTTATATCTACCAACCGTTACAACGGTTAGTATAAATAGAATAGGAAGATTTGTAAAACTGCAGATGATAACAGATTTATTAATATCAATACAATTATATTTTGATATATCCTGATTATAGTTTGAACGATGATTTCCAACAGCATGCAATCTTTTTTATCTGACAACTAACACATTTTATTTGTCATTGCAACATTTAAACGACTAGATTTTTTCGTCAAAAGCAAAATTCCTTTTGGGAGGTAATAGGAACAAAGTTTAAAAATGGATATCTATCTATATCTATACTACTATATAAAGCATTTGGGACCTTCTTAAAATAGCAAGGCTGAAAATTCAGACTTTTTTTCTTACTAAATAAAACAAGTTGTTAATATTTTCATCAACATTATATAATATAACATTTTCTAACAACTTTTTGTAACAAACTTTGGTAACAACCTACTTAAATAACATTTTTTCTTTTAAATTGAAAAATCTTTTTATTAATTTGCTATTTTTATAATCTAATTTCACCATATTTTCTAAAATTTTATGCTCTTTAATTCGATATCCATTTTACTATATTTTTATTAACTATTAATTTTTTTAAACTTTAGAGGTTTTTTTCGATTTTTTACAATTTTAACAATACAAACCTAATGCATAAGAGATTAATATTTGTTAGCCTAAAAAATGATTATGAGTACTCGCCGCCGCATTGCGCGGGTCCATGCTAGTACTATTATATAAAACATTTGGCACCTTCTAAAAATAGAAAGACTGAAAATTAAAACTTTTTTACCTATTAAATAAAGCAAGTTGTTGATATATTCATCAACATTATATAGTATAACATTTTCTAACAACCTTTTGTAACAAACTTTTGTAACAACCTTTTGTAATAACATTTTTTCTTTTAAATTGAATTTTTTATTTATTTATTTATTATTTTTATAAGCTAATTTCACTATATTTTTTAAAATTTTATGCTTTTTAATTCGATACCTATTTTGATATATATTTTTATTAACTTTTAGTCTTTTTCAATTTTAGTGGGTTTTTTAGTTCGATTTTTAGAACTTTAGAATAAGTAAGAGACTAATATTTGTTAGTCTCAAAATTCGTTATTAGGTACCCGCCGCCGCATTGCGCGGGTACCGTAATTAATAAATAGTGAAACGAATCTAATTTGTTTTTTAGTTTAATTCGTCCTATGAAGTGTATATAAGTGTCCAAATCGAACCGTTTTAAATATGTCGAGATTGGAAACAATATGTTCAAGTTTTGACTTGTATCCATGTGTTATTGATTCGGTTATGGTGTGTACTGTGTCGAACGAGATGGAACTTGACCCGCGTGTTGCTGCTCTAACTGACCGACCGAGGACCAGACCGAAATGGTGCGGTCCGAAACGATCCGGTCGGTCCGATCCAATCAACGGTCTTAAATGTTGGAATTCAGTGTTCACCCAAAAGGACCCTCTTTATAAGTTTCCGGACGAAAATCGGATCGACCACAACATTTTGACTAACATCAACATTGCGACACTTGGTATCACGATCATCCGAATCTTCTTTCAGTTTTCGGACGGAAATCCGATTGTTGTATACATTGTCTTTTAACGATAACATTTTGACTAACGTCATAACTACTAGTCTACTACCACGAAAAACATCATGACACTTGGGAGTATTAGAACCATCTGTGTTCGATACCAGTCTACTATAGTTAACAGTAGTTGACACCACAATAAGCACTTTAGATACGACGACAATAACGAAATGAAACAACTAAAGGCAATAACACATACCGCAACGAGTAAAAAGCATAGCCAACTATGGTCCGAAAGTCAAACGGTCATCAGGGCTAGTTTTGTGACATGATTTGGCTAAATCAGCTGTCGACCTAACTAGTTTTTGTTGCTGCCAGAAATTCTGACAGCCTGCTTACATTAGGTGGAAAAACCCGAGCTTTTACATTAAATCTACTATCGCAAATAATGCGGTGAGGCGAATACTGTGGGTTATGATAGTTGAAACCACCACCCGTGGTCTGCTTCCTATGCACCATTCCAGTAAGCTTGTAAAAGTCTTGAGGATCAGAAGAACCATCTACAGAATTAATCAAAATCGAAACCTCAATATATTAACACCTGGACAAAAAGTGAGACATACAACATCCTAATGTTCAAACAGCAAGAAATGAATGAGAGACTAACCTTGCACAGTTTCATACTCGCCTTCGGATTCAAGTTGGGGTTTCACCACGTTACCTGCATGAATGATAAGGCATCAAGAAACAGAACACCATAATAAAGTTTGTATTTGCTATGTAGCTTACATAAACTGCTATGTGGTTTTTATTGGGATTGTTAGAGGTGACAAGCCCTCTATGTTAAAACAAAAGTACGACTAATTTTCTTCATTAGTATAATTAAAATGGCCGTAAGCATTGGCTGACTTTCAATCCCTTCGACCTGTTTCAACTTTGGCTAGGTTTAAAAAAATGAACCCCTTGGCCTGTTTATATGTAACCCAAATCAACCCGTTTTCACACAAATGAGTCAAAATCTATCCGCTCCAACTGTTTCAACATTATAACAGAAAAAGCTAGAGCTGATGCGCCATTTTTATTAATTTTAAAGTGAAAACTGCAAGTTTGTAACAAGCATAACTGATAGCATGTCAATGCGTTCTAATAAGAAGTGAAACCAAATCAGGAATATATTCACATACACTTTGGTTTACGATTCGCAAGGGTAAAGTTCAGCAGTGTCCTTGCACCATCTTTAGTTTCACATGCGACTTTGGTCTTATACACGCCACGTAACCCTTGTTCAATGGCCTCTATGGTCAAGTAGAACATATACTTCTCGGTCAATTTATAGAAATTGCACTCAATGAATTCAGCCCCGCTGACCATGTTGTCTTCGTCTCTGTTAAGATACTGACAACAAAGAATTTATTGCAAGACAGTTAGCAACAGAGACAGTCTCAAAACTTGAAAGCAGGTGGAAGGAATGTAACCATACCAAGTGACAAGATCTGTTAAAGGTGTCAACTGCAAATTTTCCAACTAAATCAACAACCATAGCATCCTCAACCGTAACTAAATTACGTATTGGTACACCCTCGCCTTCATTTGGCTCCTGCCACAAGTATGAAATATGTGAGGATACGCCAAAAACATGTATACGTTGCCGCAGAATCTTGGATGTAGATGTATATAGATGAGAAAATAAAAAGAGGGAAGAAAATACAACAGATACATACAGTTCTATCATTGATTGTAAACTTATTCCAGAGGTTCTGCTCATCTTTGTTCAACGGATATCTGCCGTGGTAATTAGGGGATCTCCCTGAATAAGAAAGACGCACACATATCCACGTTATCGTAGATTAGAAACTAACAAGGACTTAGCTTACTAATGATCAGAGCGCAATGACAAAAAGATAGTTATGTATTAGTTTATCAACCACCACCAAAAGGCATAGTGGTAGTAAGGTCCTTGACTCCCCCAACAAGAGGTCAGGGGTTCTAACCTCACTAGGTGTGCACATTTGGGGTGGCTAGAGGTTCACATGTGCCGACTCCGGGCTATCGAAAAGGGTAGTGGCCCTGGGGGTCGGCTCACAATATCACGTCGGAAACCAGGTAACCCAAAAAAAGAACAAACTTATGTAGCGTTGTAATAATTTTTTCTAAAACCTTGATAAGAGATGGGAATACGTACAGGTTATCTTGATATCCTTCTTCGTTTTGGGTTTGGGCTTGGGCTTGGGCTTGGGCTTGGGTGGTGAAGGAGGAGGCTTGGAAACATAAGAGGCTTTGCGGTCGCTGCAAGGAAAGGGGGTATGAGTACGAGAACAAAAGGAGGCAAGACACTCATGAGAGTATATAATTAATTATCTACAGTTAAGATAAACAAAAATATAATGGTCGCAGATAGAGAACATACTATTTCCACATACATGGCAACTTTCCCATAGCAATCCAGTCCCTAACACAATGGCGCATCTCGCGCTTACATTGTTTCAGTTCGAGTTTTGCAGACCTGTTGTTGCTGTTCCGCTTTAGAGACTTCCTAGCACTAGCTACTTTCTGAATCACATCATACAGTTCCTTTGGAACTTCAGATGGCGCTGTGATGCACAAGAATAACAATAATTAAGAAAGACAGGCAGTAGTTAATGAAGTTGTTGTTAGCATCAATGTGAGAAATTCATGCATACCTTCACGTGTGGGTGCTGATGATGTTTCCTCCCATGTGGATGATGATGATGATAAGGATGATGATGATGGTGATGGTGATGCATATGTTTCCAGCCACGAGGATGGTAAATCGGGTTTAATATCCTCGAGTTTGAAAGGCCTAGTTGGTTTGCTTGGAGGTGGAGCAGGGTTGTTCTGGAACTGAAGCAATGAGCACAGTGAGTGCAATATACAGAATAGTGATACATAATTGTTAAGATAATAATACGATAGAATTGGTGAAAATGATGTAAATTAGTGAAAGGTAAAACAGACAAATAAGCTGGTAATCCAAAGAACAAAACAAAAAATTAGAAAGAATTACTGGTAGGAGGCGGTAGGCTGGTAGTGTGTCTTCCATAATCCTTATCGTCTCGTCATGCGTCAGAATCCTGTACAATTTTGGGGTTTCAGATGGCGGCGCTGTCATGCATGCACAAGAAGAACAAAAATGGATTGAGAAAGACAAGACTGGGAATAGTGAATGAAGTTGTTGAAGTTAGGATGAATGGGTGGCGGCCGGTAAGAGAAAAGAAAACCATGCATACCAGTGCTAGTAGTTGATACATCATGATTCTTTTCAGGAGGTGCGGCCTTGTTGACCTGGAAGTAAAAAAAAAAAAAAATAGAAGAAAAATGATGAGTAAGGGATCATGAAAAAGGATCTTTTAGGGGCTGTTTGTTTAGCTTATATAACATAAGCTTATTTCAGCTTATATAACATAAGCTTCAATTTGGCGGCTTATTTGGAGACTTTGGGCTTATCTAAGTTTGTCATGATATAATAAACTAATATAAGCCCATAAGTCACCAATAAGCTTATGGGTTGTTTTCTGCTTAATTTTATGAAATATAAGCCGAAATATGGCTTGTTTTCTGCTTAATTTTGTGGCTTATTTGAGACTTAGAGGCTTATATAAGTTTATCATCATGATATAATAAACATATAAGTTTCCAAATAAGGCACAAAATTGGGGGTTATGTTATATAAGACGAAATGGGCTTACATTATATAAGCCAAACCAAACACCCCCTTATATTGGTTGAAATTTGCATGGATAAACAAAAAAGGGGAGGGGAAACTAGTAAGTAAATGTATACTTTTGTCGTGTTGTTGGAAATGGAATTGGTGGCATCGGCGGTATTAATGGGAATGGCAGTTAGATAGTTGAGGACCTGTGGCTTTGAATAAAACTTCTTTCCGGTTGCAGTTTGCTTATACACCTTATACTTCTTCTGTCCAGTTCGCGTAGCCACAGTCCATCCATCAGGTAGCCAATCATGGGTAGTGGGAGTTGATAATTTAGGTTTTTTAGAAGATGCAACGTCGACCTAACCCAATGAGCACAGTTAGAAGAGTCGTATACTGAATGATGATCTTAAATAGGATAAAATGTTTGAATGAATGAATGGTATTAAGCCAAAGCCTCAAATAATAAGCCAGAACAAGTAGAGCAAAAACAAAAACAAAACTCAAATAAGCAGAGTTAGAATGAATAATGATGATTATACAGAATTCAAACAAGCTATTATTGACCCAAAAAAAACTCAAATCGATTGTGTTTGTATTTTGAGCAATCAATCAATCGGCTTATTTTTCCTGCTTATTGGAATTACACTCGTAACTTTTTCAACAATCAAAACGAATACCCACAAATAATCAAGTAATGATAAACTTACAGAAGAAGCCGATGATCTCCTCCTCTTTGTCGGAACCATCTCCCTTATTCGCTGCACTGAATGATCGATCTCGTTGGGGCATGTTTGTTTTATCTTATAGGTAGGCCCGTTTGGGCTTATATTTTGGTGACTTTATGGGCCTTATATTAATTAATTAATTAAGATATTTATATAAGTTCGTATGTTTCCAAATAAGCTTTAAAAAATTAAGGTTGCATAAGCACCTATTTTATAGCTTATTTAAAGACTTAAAGGCTTATAGAAGTTTATCATAGCCGCAATATTAGAGATTACTACTATATTATATAAGTCGAAATGAACTTACGTTATATAAACCAAACCAAACATCTCGTGAGACTCATTGAAAAAATGTGGGTCTTCAATATTTTAGATTATAGACGCGTTTAGAATATTAATGGAAATCAACTTGATTAGTAAACTTTTGAGACTAGTTCGGGTATCAATATTCTCGGCTCATAAAGCTACGAGTTTACTTTAGCGGGTATGCATATAAAAGGCTTTCTAAAAGCAATCAATCTCTCATATAAGCTGTCGAGAAATGTTAAACTCAGAATTGATTGTTGTGACATTAGTAAAGGCATGGAGTGAAGCTGATCCTAGTCGAGTCGAGCTCAAAAGAATTGACTACAGTAACACTCGAGCCGCGCTAAAATCGAGTTTCAAGGTCGACTATTAGAGTCGAGTTGAGTTTGGAGCTCATAATTTCAAAAAACACATAAATGCGTCAACAGCAGGGATCGAACCTGCGCGGGCGAAGCCCAACAGATTTCAAGTCTGTCTCCTTAACAACTCGGACATATTGACGTTTTTGTTTAGCTTCTCTCTTTCAATGAATTATTAAGCTTGGAGCTTATGACAGACCATAGCATCCAAACAAGAAGCTCAGAAAAACAAGTTACAATAAATCCATACTAAACTGCTTGCTACACAAACTGCAACATGGAACTAAAACTTGCTGACCATAATTCTTTCACCCACTCACCCGTTTCTTTAGCTAACAGACGCCATACACAACTCTTACTCAAGTTACAAGGGCATTTGCCGAGCACCATTTTAACCGTTAATCACATAAACTGTGACATTACGGGGAGGATGTACATTTCATCATGATAATTTCCTATGCATACCTTTGAAACACATCGTTCTTTGATATCCATTTTGACATTCCACTTTCGGATTACATTGCTCACAGCAGCTGACTTTTTCACTTTCAAATCGATAAACCTGATTTTGACAGTATCACATATCAGTCTATACACAGTCTGCCAAACTCTTCTTTCATCTCTAAAAATTCTAAAATTCCTTTCTTGCAAAATAAAATAAACAGTAGCCCCCGAGCATAGCCTTCTAACGAGACTGCTTTCTAACTATATTGTTCCAAACCAGATCATGAATAAAGTTGTCCATCTAACCTGTATACCTTTCCATATTTATTGTGAATAACGACATAGGAAAAACAAATGATCAAGTGATTCTGCATTATTCTTACATAATCTGTAAAGCATCTGCATATCATAGCTTCGCCATTTCCTCATTCTATCACATAAGATGGAGTGTTTGGAAATGCACTGTGTAAACCAAACAAGAGGTCCCAGACAACCATGTTACCGCTTTGTAATGATTGAGCTTGTCTGTGGTGCCTTGCGTATTCCGTTATCTAAATGTGTCATTCGTTTGTGAAGCGTGTGTCTTGCTATGTTGTTTCCAAAAAAAATGTCGAAGTGAATTATAGAATGGCTGAAACCGAGCAGTGCACACTCATAGTATACAGACCCAAGTTGCAAATGAATAAATACTTACAATAATTATCTAGACAGTAATATACAAACTATATACATTATAAACTTCTCTTATACACTTTGTAGTTGTACAATGTAGTTTTATAGCACTCGAAAACTCGAGCATATGTACAAATCTTATGGAGTTTCTTTTTTGGTCACTTAATATCGCAAATTCCTTATTACACAAGACCTTTTAGCTGATACGCGTTAACGCTCACATCCTTAACGCGAACCATGACCCGCCTTGGATGACCCGGACAACTTACGCGCTGCAGTACCTGCGGATGCTGCACCTGATAATGACAGCCGTTTCTTGACGGCCCCCATAGTAGATTTCTTTTCTGGTGCCCCTTTCTTACACGTGGTCCTCTTGATCTTATGACTCCTCAAGTTTCTAGGTCTATTCCGAAGAAAGTGCAGGATTTTGTTGAGGGGTTGCATGATGTTCATAAATAAATCTGTTCGTGACAACTTGGTTCGCGCTAATTCGAAGTACAAGCAGGATGCAGATCAAAAGAGGATGATACGGTCCAAAATAGATTAAGACCGAGAACAAGCTCGATGGTTAACCTAGTCTGATCAACTTGGGAATTGAGGGTAAAGAATCAACTCCGAGGATGAACAAGAAGTAACTTATATTAGAGATAAGAGAAGAGAAGAAGAACAGGGGGAAAGAAGCAGATATATTAATTCATTCATAAACTTGACAGGGTACAATTACTGATATATAAGCTAACCACACAGACATTATTTCTACCATTGTCATTAGAAACCTTGCACTTAGAAATATGACAGAAATGACCCTAAACTCCAACAGACACATAACAATACCCTCCCTTCAAAAGATCCTTGACCCCAAGGATCAAGAGAATCGGTATCTTTCTTCTAAGGACTCATCGTTCTTACATAGAGCTTCTTCCACTTCCACTTAATTAGCCACTTCTCTATAATCTCATTTTTATTCTTCATAAGTAATTCTTCAAGAACATAAGTAGAAAGCTTTTCACTACTGATGTTCAATACATTTTGATTGATTCGACTGTGGCAAAAGTCTGCTGTTATGATATTTAGCAAAGAAGAATGAGCTGCCAAATTTCGAGTAAATAACTTCTTAATAACACAAAGTTTGACTTCACTTCCAAATTGAAAGTCATCTCTTTGGGCCTTAATCTGCTTACTACTTGGCCATAATTCATAATTTCTTCCTTCACAAAGTGGATAAAGTTTAGTGAATCGCAATATGGCCTCGAACAACTTGAACATAATTTTATAATAACCTTCAATGCTTTCACCATTTAGAGACTCCTCAAGAGCGAGACTAAGGAAACGATTATGATTATCAGTTAAATCATAAAAATCCTTAGCAGCTTCCCTTTTATTACCAAAGTTACCACATGCCGCCTCAAAGACATTAATCATTATGTACGATTTTATAACAAATTCTTGACATCTTCTAGAAGTCATAACTTCAACGAATCGCATATTGCAAACTGACATACATAAATGATCACTTCCCATCCCATCATACGGGTCAACTTGATTCAAAAACAACAATGAAAAGTTTGAGAGCAAGCGCACATTTGCATATGCCAACTTAGTAAGGTATGAGTTAAACAAAATCATGTTTCTGAGAAATCATGTTTCTGAGATTTATACCCTCAACATGAATCTGCCAAGATCTCCTTGAACCTACCCAAGTAACATATTCTGAAACTTCTCCACCTGCATGTGTAAACTTACTCGCTTTATGCAATAATTGATTACATACCAGCTCTACTTTCTTAGGAACATCCGAGTTAACCTGTAGATCATCCCATCCATGTAATGGACACTTCTCTCGTATCTTGTAACTTTGATGAAACGAATGTAAGTTCCAGGGTGTCCCAATGAGAACACATCCACCTAAATCAACATTTACAAGCCAATTCCCGTTTTCATTCAGGACCTCTTGAATAAAAAGTCGGATTCCATATCGATTCTTAATAAACTCAATGACATACCCAACAGCATCAAGGATCGCAAACGAACGAAATGATCTTATTGCTCTTAATAGTATTTAACAGTGGTGAATCATGCCTTTGCTCTAGGGTAATTTCAGTAACATGAGAAAATTGTAAGGGGTGTTTCTGTTGCAGCAACGACTTCAATGAATGCAAATGGCCGCCCATGCTTATGGAAAAACTGTAATAGTACAGTTTATGTGTTGTCATAAACCTTGAACCAAACAACCTGTCAAGAGATTGTGATCCCCGTTTAGTGAAGATGAATCGCTCATATGCACTTTCTGCAACTTCTTGAGATAAAGGGTTGATCACAAGTTTTGATAGCCCCGATGGTTTGATATTGCTAACGTCACCAGCAAGTTTGTTCACTTCGTTACTCATAGGATCAAAGTAACCTATAGTACCTGAATCTTTAAATGCCTCCCATGGTGTTAACCATCTTTGTAAACCCGGTTTCCATCCGAACTTTTTAATGACTAATAGTTTACTACTCAGTTTCCTAGCTCCCTTGTCTTAGTCGATCAATGATTCAATGCCAATGCTCATTTTCTCACTTCTATTTATACCCACCTGTTTATCTTCCACAATAGCATACTCTTGTTCATAGGTATCTTTGTTAACTTTCAAAAACCGATAAACAACCTACACCATGTCATCACTGCATACACTATAATTTGCAACATGTTCCTTAGTGAATATGTGTATGCTATCACCTATAAGCCCACTTTGTTTAGAAATGATCATTCCACCTCTATCTTATTGATACCCATGTTGATGACCATAAGCTAAAAGCTTGTCTCGGGTGTATCTTTTCAATATTTCACCACTACCTTCAACAGAGTTCTCTTCGTCATCTCTCTTTTCATCCTCTAAATCTAGTAATTCTAGTTCTAATTCTTTATTTTCTTCACTAGACACAACTTGCTGAATATCTTTATCATCTTTGTTGTTAAATCCAATTTTGGCATCAAACATATATGCATCATGGTTTTCCAAAATTGGTGTACCCCCCTTGCTGATTTGTACATCCAACAGCTCTTCGGATTGAATTCTAGTGGTTGCATCCGATTGCACAGATACTTGAAAATTGGTGTTTACAGTATAAAAACTAACACTCTTGTTAAGCTCTTGATGACTCTTTTCTTCCGGGACTCTTGTATATTCTAATTGAATTGAAGTTGGTGCATTAGAAATCACAAATGCTTGAGAATGGGTGTTTAGGGAATAAGACTCGATGGTGTTGTTAGGAACTTCATGATGCTTTTCATTAGGGATGTTTGGCGTAGGTAAATTGGCTGTTTTGATTGGGTCACTAGGTTCTCTTTTATGAAGTGTGAGTTCGTGTATTTTAGCCAAATAGTATGCTTCACGAATGGTTTGAGGGTTAAAGAGCCTCACCATCCCTCGAATTTCCTCTTTAAGACCAGCGATGAAACAACTAAGGCCATCCTCGGGTGAAAGTTGTAAACTATCAAGTATATTAATAAATTGCTCATAATACTCCTTAACACTAGAAATCTGCTCCAACCCATTTAGCTCACGAAACAAACCACCACATGCTGCTGAATTAACCTTCCCATTTGACATTTCATCAAACACTTTATGGCCAATCCCGAAATTAACATTTGGCATTTCATCAAACGCCTTGAAGGCAACCCCATGTTTTAATAACTTATGATCAAATTCACACATCTGGCTTCCTAACACAAAAGCATTTGATTTATCTATTTCCATTTCTGTAGATCTCGTATCTCTCAATTTCATATATTCACCCCTAAATTGAGCAATTTGTATGGACATCTTAGAAACTAAATTCTCCATTCGCTTGACCTCCACCATGTAGCAGAAAGTAGCCCTGATCCGTGTTTTTTTTAATTTCCAAAACCTTTGTGATGAAGTACCGAGGAGCGTATAACTCTGATACCAGTGATACGGTCCAAAATAGATTAAGACCGAGAACAAGCTTGATGGTTAACCTAGTCTGATCAACTTGGGAATTGAGGGTAAAGAATCAACTCTGAGGATGAATAGGAAGTAACTTATATTAGAGATAAGAGAAGAGATGAAGAACAGGGGAAAGAAGCAGATATATTAATTCATTCATAAACTTGACAGGGTACAATTACTGATATATAAGCTAACCATACAGACATTATTTCTACCATTGTAATTAGAAACATTGCACTTAAAAATATGACAGAAATGACCCTAAACTCCAAGCAAACACATAACAGAGGAGACATGTTGACTTTGAAGTAGGAGACTTTGTGTGGGCTGTCTTGACTAAGGATCGTTTTCTAGTGAATATAATAAGTTGTCTGCTATGAAGATTGGTCCAGTGGAAATTGTAGATAAGATGAACTCAAATGCTTATCATTTGAAGCTGCCAAGCCATATTCGTTGTTCTTGTTTTGATGTTTTTAATGTGAAGCACTTGTTGCCTTACCATGGTGATTCTTTAGATGATGATTCAGCTAGGATTTCGAGGACGAATTCCTCCTATCCAGGGGGAATGATGGAGGCCAAAGTATTGAAGAACGGGCTGACTTGTTTCTGGAGGCCCGAGATCGCGTGACGAAGAGGGGTTTAGTAAAACGGGCATAACTTTTGCATCCTAAGTCCGTTTTTAGCCCGTGACCTGTCAAAACGTGCGTAAAAAGGGGGCGGACGACGCAGTAACCATCTTTTAGCTGGTTGCGTATTTTCCAAGGCCCGAAAATCCTTTTTTACTATCAGTTTTTTACATATTTATGTTTTTTTAACATTCAGTTGGACTTTGTCTTTGGGCTACGGTCCAGCCCATTGGATTTTTAGGGTTTTTCTTTGTTTGGAGTCACTGCTTAATGAATCTGTTGTAACCCTAGCAAGACAGTTATCAGTTTAATAAAATTTAAACCGCTGGCCGTTGTGTTGCTTATTTTAGCGAGAACTTGACAGGGTCGAAGTCCAGGTACTATACTTATGACTTGGAGTTTTATGCAGTGGTCCAAGTTGTGAAGCATTGGCGCCATTATTTGTTTCATAAGGAGTTTGTTTTGTTCACTGACCACGATTCCTTAAGGCATATTCATACTCAAGATAAGGTTTAACATAAGCATGGCCGTTGGTTGGGGTTTTCTTGAGAAATTTACTTTTGTGGTGAAACACAAAACTGGTGCTTCCAATCGTGCTGTTGATGCCTTAAGTAGGAGGAGTAGTTTACTTGTAACCATGCTGGTTGATGTTCTAGGACTGGAAGTCATTTGTGACATGGTGACTGTCGATCCATACCTTTCAGTTATTTTGTAGGATTTGCGATCCGGAGAGAAAACAAAATTTGTTATGCATGATGGGTTCCTATTCAAAGGGAATCAACTTTTTATTCCTGATTCAAGTCTTCGCTTGCAAATTATTAAGGAGTTGCATGGTGAAGGACATGTTGGTCTTGATCGCACTTTACAGTTGGTTCAAGCTTCTTATTTTTGGCCTACTATGAGGAAGGAAGTGGATCGTTACGTCAAGAGGTGTCGTATTTGTCAAGTTTCAAAGGGAACGGCTACTAATGCAGGACTTTATATGCCTTTTCCAGTTCCTTTGCAGCCTTGGGTTGATATTAGCATGGATTTTGTGTTGGGGCTACCTCGTACTCAAAGGGGTAATGATTCAATATTTGTTGTTGTTGATCGTTTTTCTAAGTTGGTTCATTTTATTCCTTGCAAGAAGACAACATATGCAGTTAATGTAGCCCAACTTTTTTTTAGGGATGTGTACCGTTTACATAGTTTACCTTCCTTCATTGTTTCTGATCGGGACACCAGGTTTTTAAGTCATTTTTGGCGTAGTTTGTGGAAGATGGTGAATACTCAACTCAATTTTAGTAGTGCTTATCATCCTCAAACTGATGGGCAAACTGAAGTTGTTAACAGGTCCTTTCGTAACCTATTAAGGTGTTTGGTGGGTGATCATGTGAAGGCATGGGATCAGAAGTTGTATCAAGCTGAGTTTGCTCATAATCATGCTGTTAATCGGAGCACTGGGTTTAGTCCATTCCAGGTGATTTATTATGCTCAGCCACGTGGTCCTCTTGATCTTATGACTCCTCAAGTTTTTAGGTCTGTTCCGAAGAAAGTGAAGAATTTTGTTGAGGGGTTGCATGGTGTTCATAAATCTGTTCGTGACAACTTGGTTCGCGCTAATTCCAAGTACAAGCAGGATGCAGATCAAAAGAAGAGACATGTTGACTTTGAAGTAGGAGACTTTGTGTGGGCTGTCTTGACTAAGGATCGTTTTCCAGTTGATGAATATAATAAGTTGACTGCTAAGAAGATTGGTCCAGGGGAAATTGTGGATAAGATGAACTCAAATGCTTATCGTTTGAAGTTGCCAAGCCATATTCGTTATTCTGATGTTTTTAATGTGAAACACTTGTTTCCTTACCATGGTGATTCTTCAGATGGCGATACAGGTGGGAATTCGAGGACGAATTTTTCCTATCCAGGGGGAATGATGGAGGCCCAAGTATTGAAGAACGGGCTGACTTGTTTCTGGAGGCCCGAGATCGCGTGACGAAGAGGGGTTTAGTAAAACGAGCATAACTTTTGCATCCTAAGTCCGTTTTCAGCCCGTGACCTTTCAAAACGTGCGTAAAAAGGAGGCGTACGACGCTGTAACCACCTTTTAGTAGGTTGCAGAATTTCCAAGGCCCAAAAATCCTTTTTACTATCAGTTTTTTATATACTTATGTTTTTCTCACTTTCAGTTGGACTTTGTCTCTGGGCTACGGTCCAGCCCATTGGATTTTTAGGGTTTTTCTTTGTTTGCAGTCATTATTTAATGAATTTGTTGTAACCCTAGCAAGACAATTATCAGTTTAATAAAAGTTAAACCAATGGCCGTTGTGTTGCCGTGTTTTACCCTAATTTTTAGGCATTCTTCAGAATCAATAATTATTAGCAGAATTGTTTTTGGCATTCTTTTTGAATCAACAGATCCAATTACCTATAGCTACTTAGTTTTTTAGTCTACATCAACTATCTAGACTGTAATATACAAAATATCATGGTTATAAATAACGTGAGCTGTGACGTGACGACATGTTCAAGCTACACGTTTTAACGGCTAAAGCAAAGTTTTAGCGTTTTTAAATTGTGGTTTATAGCGGCTCAACATATAAACATATTTATGTGTTTTATCATATTTCTAATATTATATTTATATTTAGTTCATAATAAATGTTGTATATAATAAATAAAGTTAGAAAATTCTCCTTACATGCAATAATAATTATTTTTTAGAGTCGAATTTAAAAGATTACCGCACCTCATGTTATAGCACGTCTTAACATATTGCGTAGCGTGAAAGTTGCGTCTCAAACTTTAGCGTGCCATAAAACGAGTCTTAGTGAGCTATTTAAAACTATGCAAAATATACATTATAATTCTACATTATTATAGGCAATCTTTTTTAACACATATATTTGTCATTGCAACATTTAAACGACTAGGTCTTACCTTAAAAGCAAAATTCTTTTGGGAGGTAATGGCAACAAAGTTTATAAATGCATATAATTAATAAATAAGTATTAAATAGTGAAACGAATCTAATTTGTTTTTTTAGTTTAATTGTTGTGCACAATGTTTTAAAACCCGCGTTTTTAGTTGACCCGGTCTAGTGACCGGTTCAACCGGTTGAACCGTTGGGTCAACCTGGTTTTATATATATATTATATATATATTTAATATATAATATTATATAATTTTTATAATTTGTCTTACGTCAAGTTAAATCTATGAAAAATATTTAAATATTTCACTTTAATATTTATAACATTATAACAAATGCACGAAAAAATAATTATTTTAAATTTATAATTTGTATTTAATCATAATAAAACAATATTAGTTTGTATTTTAAGTTTGTTTAACTTTTATTTTAACTAACAATAAACATCGATACTTAAATTTATCTTTAAAACGTTAAAATGTTTATGGGAAAAAATATTTGAATTTTTTTTAAAAAAAAATTGTGACCCGGCTGAGTTTACCAAACCGGGTCAACGAAAAACCGGCGGTTCAATCCGGTTCTCAAACAAACAAAAACCCGGTCACATCCGACCCGGTCACCGAGCCGGTTCACAGTTCAACCGGTTCAACCGGACGAGTCAACCCGGTGTTTAAAACATTGGTTGTGCAGTCTTTGCATTGACATTCGTTCTTGTTTTCTTACTTCAAGCTAGGGATGCCGAAAGCGCTCGAAACTGATGGGGAAAACCGGAACCCGAACCGGTTGGGTCGGGTTGGCGGGTTTGGATACGGGTTCGGGTTTGAATGTTATTTTTTCGTGGGTACGGGTTCTACTAATATCCGCCCCGTTTACCCGTATCCGAATCCGTACCCGTTTACCCGAATCCGTACCCGCTTTTTTTGCTATTTTATATAAGTTCTAAATTTGTGTGAAATAGTAGTCGAAGATTGTTGAACGAATTGATGATCATATTAGTTACATTCCGTGTGCATTAACATGTTTGTGATCAAGTATATATTTGGATCTTGTAATTTTAATATAAAAACCATTATTTATTCGATATATTAAATCGCGTGAATAATTTAAAAATATATTTTTTTTATCTTCTAAACACTTAAAAATATATTATGATATTTTGGTCGTTTTCGAGTGGTTTTTCTTAACATTATACGCACAACAATGGCCAATGAAAATTTAATTATGGATACCCGAACACCCGCGGGTAAAATCCTAAAACCCGATAGATAATACTAATCGGGTACCCATCCGGTGATGGAGCGGATACGGGTACGGATATTATAAACGGGTACGGGTACGGGTTCACTAAAACCCGACCCAAACCCGACCCGTTGCCATCCCTACTTCAAGCTTCAAAAACATTCTATTTAAACTATCAAATTAAAGGTTGTACACTTTCGCATGTTGCATTCATTTTCAGATTTAAAGTTAAGATATTATTGACTCAAAATGTCTGTTTTACACAGAGGGGCGGAGCCACAGTATAAAAGCATCGGGTGCACAAATTTTTTAATACGGGTATTTATATAACATCTAATTTTTTACCGGGTTCATTTTGACAAAATCGAGATTTTTAGCAAATATATACAATAAGCGACAAAATTCCATCGGATTCCTGTGCATCCCAGGAACCCCTAGCTCCGCCCTCTTTACACACATAAACAAAGTTTTGAACTATTTATTGGTGGGTACATATTGAAGTTACATCCTATAAATTATATATATCTATAATTTATTTCTGATGCAACATGTGTTATTGATTCGGTTATGGTGTTTACTGTGTCGAACGAGATGGAACTTGACCAGCGTGTTGCTGCTCTAACTGACCAACCGAGGACCAGACCAAAATGGTGCGGTCCGATCCGGTCCGGTCGGTCCGAACCAATCAACGGTCTTAAATGTTAGGAATTCACTGTTCACCCAAAGAGGAACCTCTTTATAAGTTTCTAGACGAAAATCGGATCGACCACAAACATTTTGACTAACATCAACATTGTGACACTTAGTATCACGATCATCCAAATCTTCTTTCAGTTTTCGGAGGGAAATCCGATCGTTGTATACATTGTCTTTTAACGATAACATTTTGACTAACGCCATAACTACTACCACGAAAAACATCATGACACTTGGGAGTATTAGAACCGTCTGTGTTCGATACCAGTCTACTACAACAGGTACTAACATCCAACTTTCTGGTAGTTTTCATTTTAGTACTATAGTTAACAGTAGTTGACACCACAATAAGCACTTTAGATACGACGACAATAACGAAATGAAACAACTAAACGCAATGAGTAAAAAGCATAACCAACTATGGTCCGAAAGTCAAACGGTCAACAGGGCTAGTTTTGTGACATGATTTGGCTAAATCAGTTGTCGACCTAACTAGTTTTTGTTGCTGCCAGTAATTCTGACAGCCTGTTTACATTAGGCCCAAAAGACCAAGCTTTTACATTATGATCTACTATTGCAAATAATGAGGTGAGGCAAATACTGTGGGTTATGATAGTTGAAACCACCATCCTTGGTCTTCTTCCTACGCACCATTCTAGTAAGCTTGTAAAAGTCTTGAGGATCAGAAGAACCATCTACAGAATTAATCAAAATCGAAACCTCAATATATTAACACCTGGACAAAAAGTAAGACATACAACATCCTAATGTTCAAACAACAAGAAATGAATGAGAGACTAACCTTGCACAGTTTCATACTCGCCTCCGGATTCCAATTGAGGTTTGACCACATTCGCTGCATGAATGATAAGGCATCAAGAAACAGAACACCATAATAAAGTTTGTATTTATGTAGCTTACATAAACTGCTATATGGTTTTTATTGGGATTGTTAGAGGTGACAAGCCCTCTATATTAAAACAAAAGTATGACTATTTTTCTTCATTAGTATAATTAAAAAGGCCGTAAGCATTGGCTGACTTTCAATCCCTTCGACCTGTTTCAACTTTGGCTAGGTTTAAAAAGTGAACCCCTTGGCCTGTTTATATGTAACCCAAATCAACCCGTTTTCACACAAATGAGTCAAAATCTATCGACTCCAACTGTTTCAACATTATAACAGAAAAAACTAGAGCTGATGCGCCATTTTTATTAATTTTAAAGTGAGAACTGTAAGTTTGTAACAAGCATAACTGATAGCATGTCAATGCGTTCTAATAAGAAGTGATAACCAAATCAGGAATATATTCACATACACTTTGGTTTACGATTCGTAAACTTCAGCAGTGTCCTTGCACCATCTTTAGTTTCACATGCGACTTTGGTCTTATACACGCCACGTATCCCTCGTTCAATGGCCTCTATGGTCAAGTAGAACATATACTTCTTGGGCAATTTATAGAAATTGCACTCAATGAATTCAGCCCCGCTGACCATTGTCTTCTTCTCTGTTAAGATACTGACAACATAGAATTTATTGCAAGACAGTTAGCAACAGAGACAGTCTCAAAACTTGAAAGCAGGTGGAAGGAATGTAACCATACCAAGTGACAAGATTTGTTAAAGGTGTCAACTGCAAATTTTCCAACTAAATCAACAACCATAGCATCCTCAACCGTAACTAAATTACGTATTGGTACACCCTCGCATTCATTTGCTTCCTGCGCCACATATGAAATATGTGAGGTACGCCAGAAACATGTATACGTTAGCTCAGAGTCTTGGATGTAGATGTATATAGATGAGAAAATAAAAAGAGGGAAGAAAATATAACAGATACATACAGTTCTATCATTGATTGTAAACTTATTCCAGAGGTTCTTCTCATCTTTGTTCAACGGATATCTGCCGTGGTAATTAGGGGATCTCCCTGAATAATAAAGACGCACACATATCCACGTTATCGTAGATTAGAAACTAACAAGGACTTAGCTTATTAATGATAGAGCGCAATGACAAAAAGATACTTATGTATTAGCTTATTAACCACCACCAAATGGTATAGTGGTAGTAAGGTCCTTGACTCCCCCAACAAGAGGTCAGGGGTTCTAACCTCACTAGGTGTGCACATTTGGAGTGGCTAGAGGTTCACATGTGCCGACTCCGGGCTATCGAAAAGGGTAGTGGCCCTGGGGGTCGGCTCACAATATCACGTCGGAAACCAGGTAACCCAAAAAAAGAATAAACTTATGTAGCTTTGTAATAATTTTTTCTAAAACCTTGATAAGAGATGGGAATACGTACAGGTTATCTTGATATCCTTCTTCGTTTTGGGTTTGGGCTTGGGCTTGGGCTTGGGCTTGGGTGGTGAAGGAGGAGGCTTGGAAACATAAGAGGCTTTGCGGTCGCTTCAAGGAAAGGGGGTATCAGTACGAGAACAAAAGGAGGCAAGATACCCATGAGAGTATATAATTAATTATCTACAGTTAAGATAAACAAAAATATAATGGTCTCAGATAGAGAACATACTATTTCCAAAAACATGGCAACTTTCTCATAAAAATCGAGTCCCTAACACAATGGCGCATCTCGCGCTTACATTGTTTCAGTTCGAGTTTTGCAGAACTGTTGTTGCTGTTTGATATGATCCTCACAAATTATTATCAATATTAAATAAATAATTAGTTTATTTACTTTCCTAATATTGTATTGTCTTAGTCAATAAGTTATCTGTTCTTATATATAGAGATAAAGGGCTATAATTCAATATGCAGAGAAATGTGATTATGTTTTATTTTGGTTTATTGTTTTCTTAGTTAATAGGGGAGTCGGTTTATCTCATTAATATAAGCCATCGGGGGGTCGGGTTATCCCATTATTATAGCCTATCTATCCTTTTATCTCTATAATCGATCCTGTGGAAACCTTGGTTTCCGGATCTTTTAAGCTACTAGGAATGATCATTGTTCATATGATTAACATAATCAAAGCGGAATTAGAACAACAACCATTAACAAGGTGTTTAGGCACAATAACACATGAATAAAACAATTGGGTTGCTAATTATATTAATAATCAACAACCACTAGACGTGTATACATTAATCCCACGTCTAGTGCAACACACGCTTTTAGGTTTACATTGTGAATATAAGATATGAAAAACCTAATAACCCTTGGTTCCTTTTATAGTGTAAGGACTAGGGTTTTACAAGAGATAAGAATGAATAAACATATAAATCTTCTATTTAAATAACTATATACAGAATATATCCTGCATATATATCCAAATAGAAGCTTCCAAAGGCTTCTTGTCTACGTTTCTGTCAATGCTTGAATTGTATGTGACAATGCTTGGATTGCTCTTGACAATGCTTGCTTCCATCAACGCCTAATTTGTTCTTGACAACGCCTGGAATACTCTTGTCAACGCTTAGACAAATGCCTTCATGTATTCTTCGTTTTTGAGTTTCTGCCACATCAACTTTTTGACCCAACAATCTTCCCCTAGTTGATGTCGGCAAAACTCTTTGTGTATCTCTTGTAAGTTGTACATGATCTTCAAATTGCTTCCCCTCAATTGTAGCATGTATGTCTTCCCCTTTTTGTCACATCAACAGGGAAGTAAACAATGTATGCAATCTTGAAGATTCTCCAAATGTAGGCTCTGTGTAATGATCTTGAAGAAAAAAATATAATATTTTTGATGTAGAAGTAAAATAACCCAACCTTGTGTTCCATGTCTTGTACTATCCATGTGATGAAGAACTTATACCCATAGCAAATAATAAGTAGACCTCGATCCCTTGTCAATATTCTCATCCTTTGTGAGACACTGAGCACGATAATGTAACTCCTTCAAGTGTTATGACAAGTCTTCGTCACCAACCATGCAAAGCACGAACAAGTTACCTTTAAAGTCCATGACTGGAAGTGCACGACTTTAAGATATGATAGAACACAAACTCGCGAAAATCTTCTTCAAACATCAAACTTACCATAAGAATTCTTCCCCTTAAGCCAACACCTCTTCATGACGAATTTAATGAAATAACATCTTTATACCATATGTAAAAGTTTTGCAACGGATAACTCTTTCACAAGGTTATCCCGATTACATAATCTAAAATATCCATCAAATTCCCATGAATAGTTGCTAACTCGCATTAAAATCATTAACCCCTTTTAAAAATATCCGAGCCATAAATATCAACTTGATATTCTGAATAAAAACGGAGATTCCATGTACCTTCGTGTGTAAATACCTCCTTTTTGTGTGCTAAAAACGTACCAATTTTCCAAACAACAGCCATTCTTTTTGTTGTCCAACATCTTTCTTTGTCCAAGATATCGACACTGTGTGTTGTCCAATATCGGACAACACTTGTCAGCGTTTGAAAATGTATATATCGGACAACAAGTGTCAGCGCTTCCCAACAACGCTTAACTTATTCCTGTCAGCGCCAACTTTGTACCTGTCAGCGCCTGGCCATCAGTGTCTGATATGTGTATAATGCAAGTTCGTTTTCTCAGTTCTTAACTAATAGAAAGTCCAATCAATATCAAATTTATAATTGTTTTTGGTTGTTCAAGCTTGCTTGGTAATCTATTGCTAATTCAAACAACACTAAGTAAAAATGAAAAAATATAAACCTACTTATACGTAAAACAAATTGCAAATTCCAAATTTTATTCAAGTAAAATATTAAAATGCAAAATATAAAAGTATAAGGACTGAAAATGTAATTTCTATGAAATGTAAATGCTTGAAATGTAAATTCTAAAAGTTATAAGGACTAAAAATGTAAAACAGTTAACTATAAGGACTAGACTTGCAAAAACTTTAACAAACTAACCAAATGTTAACAAACTAACAAACTTATAAACTGAAATTTAACAAACTAACAAATCCAGGGACCAAGTTTTGCAAATTCCACAAAATTAGAAAGATTAGCTAGGTTTAGAAACTGAATAGAACTCTAGGGACTAAAAGGCAATTAACCAAACTTTTTAAGTAAAAACGGGCTCAAAGAAAGAATAAGCTCGTTTGAGCTTATTTCTCAACCAATTAAGCTGAAACAACTTGCAAACAACTTCAAATCCAAATCAAGAAACGTGTGTTCAAGGATTTTAGCTAAAAGTCCAAAATAAGCAAAAGAGTGCTTATTAATAAGCTTAAATTAAGCTATAGCATATTCCAAACATCCACAACTTGATTTTATTGTCAAAACTGATTAAGCTCTTGATTTAAGGAAGGGGAAATCAAATTAGAACAAATTTCATCCAGTAATAAGCTAGATATCTGAAAATAAGCTCAAATGAGCTTATGTTGACCAAACGTTGACCAAATTTTGGAAAAAGCTCAAAATTTCAAAACTTCATATCCAATGCTAGCTAAATGGATTGGTGAAAGAAAACAGCTACTTTTATGAAGAGGATTAAGAGAACTAGCAAAACAGTAAGCCTTTCACATCAGAGAATGCAAAATGCTCAGACCTTAACTAATAAGCTGTTTTCTAGCTTATTTCTGAATACTGTAGAATTTCCTCTTAGAATGTAAAAGGTTATGATGTAAGCTATGACTAGAAACAGATTTGAGCAAATTTCATTAAGAATTGAAGGAGAACTAAGCAAATGAATTAAGCAAGTTTCTGAACCAAAACTGAAAACAAGTATAACCCAAATTTTTTGATTACCAATTGCCTGTTTGACTAAATTTATGACTTACAAATGACTGAAAACTACTTATTACCACTTAATGACTAGAAACAATCTACTTAACACCAATTTCTAGCACTTGAAATCTGATTAACAACTACTCCCAAACACTCCTTAAAAGGTTATGATCAAACTTTTTCAAAGACTTTTTGAGTAATGATTAAGACTGATTAAAGAGCTATAGCAAACTAGTTTAGGTAATCAAAATGAAAGCTAATGAGACTGAAATCAAGCAAGTTTACCAACTAGAACTCAATTAAGGTGATTAGCTAAAAAGTTACTGAAATTAAGCCAAAGACTACAAATCTGAACTCAAGTGAACAAGTATGAAGTAACTAAACTATAACACTCAAACACAATCAAACAACAACTGATCAAGTATAATCAAGCAGCCATCAAAGTTATCTAAGAAATGAGCAGGCAAGGACTTGATTTAGAGGAACATAAAACAGAAGCCTTAGAACCTATTGTAGAGGTCCTTTGGGAAGAAGAGGAGCGCTGAGCTCTCTTGCTCTAGTGATACCACCACCTATCACTAGCTATCAACTCAATTCAACAATCTAAACAGCTACAATTCATCAATCTGCCATGAAAACTTCAAGAACAATGGAAATGCTAGATTTCTGATCAAACAGCAACAAGTCTTCAACAAAGTCAGTTATGATCAATGTATGATCATAACAAACTTCTAACAGCAACAATGGAATCACACAATAGCAGTAAAGTAGCAGGAATTGAAGAACAGAATTTGGCGGGAAAACTTGAATTTGAAATTTTATTGATGAAATCAGTTACAAAAGGTAGTTACAAGGTTCTAACTAACTAACTAACTCAAGAGTTTGTCAGACTCTTGAGTAGTTAGGTGAAAAGGAGGGAAAAGGGAAAAGAGAAATTTAGAGAACTAGGTGTTTACAAAATTAAGCTACAAAGAAAAATGAGGTACAAGCTAAGTATTTATAGGCAAGAAAGGGAGATTCTGTTGGAGTTGTGACGTGTTTGAGCCAATCATCACTTGACACGTGGAAGAATTCTGCAAATCTTCTTTGAAGGTGATGAACTTGAATTGGGGGTTTTTGATTCAATGGATTATTTGTTAATTGGTTGATACCATTGGATTCGTCTTCAAAAATTAAGCAACTTTGATGTTTTGATCTTCTCTTGAAACGCTTTCTATCTCAAACCCGTTCCTGGAAAATATTTTGTTGAAAGAGAAGGACACGTGGCAGCTTCTTATTGGTGGAAAAAGTGTGTTGCGGATTGAAACTGTTATGATCTTGCATTAATTGTGACGGCTGTAGTGGGAATTTAATATTTGATCCGTGTGAACTCCTTTCTTGCTTCTGATTGGTCTATAGCCTTTCACTTGGATTAAACATTACAAAACTTTCCAAAGTTGGCAGATTAGGTCCCTTGACTTGGCAGATTGCTATTTAAAGCTAATATCTTCATTCCTTTGTCATTTTTGACCCTTCAACTTTGATTCTTCAACAAAATGGCCCTTTGACTTGAGTTGACTTTATAGTTGACCAAATTTGACTTTAATCTTGACTTTTCATAATTTGCACTTTAAGTCCTTCAACTTTCACAAATTGTCAAGATAGGTCCTTGAACTTCAAAGTCTTGTCACTTTTGATCTTCTTTTGTCTTTTTCATCCATTTGAGCTTGGTTTTTCCTTGTTTGCTTGAAATTGTATCCTTTTACCTACATAAGATCACACAAACACAAACATACCACATAACACTGCTTTTTACAAGATAAATGGGTATTTTGCTTCATGTTTTAGGGTTATTTGTTGATAAAAGGATATGAGTTTAAGCTCATATCAAATTCCCCTACACTTGAGCATTGCCATGTCCTCATGCAATATTATCTTTCAAGGCTTAAAAATTTACATTTCCCTCATAATTAATCCACCTTGGCCATATGAGATGCATCTACACTACTCTAAACTAGATGATGCATGATTTTGAATTTTAACAATGCAATGGATCAAAATACAATTCTATCTATATCTTTTTTTTATTTTTCTTGAAATGGTTTTGATGGAAATAACTCATAAAGAACTCAATGACTTGGATTAGGGCTTGGATACCATGGACACTTATCACCCTCAAGTTTCACTTTCCCCAAACCAAGCTAGTAAATGGAATCATTGCATTCACAAGTAAAAAGTGCATCAACTTATTCATGACAATTAAATGTGGAACCGGTTATTATTTGAGCAAATTGCTTGTGGGCAAATTTGTCATTATTCAAGCGTGAAATATAAGAAGTGTAAAATCCAAAAATAAGGAAGCACGGTTTTAATCCTAAGTAATCCTCTCATCCATTACTTGAAAAACCGCTCACAATTAATATAAGTCCGTTTTAAGAATAATAAGTCATTCGCCTTATGTGTAAAATCCTCATGCCATGCTTTCATAAGTAACTACACACTCGCTAAGGAAAGAAAAATAAAACTCACGCAATAATTTACATCCGCATCTTTTTGAGATTTTGGATCTTCAACCCCGCAACCCGTCAAGGTAATATTGGATTGGAGCAATCTATTGAATCCCCGCAACCCGTCAAGGTAATATTGGAACTCAATAGTCACTATAATTAACACCACACTGCCCCTCTTGGGAGTCTTGCATTATTATTTTTTTTTTCTTTTTTCTTTTTTTTTTTTTTTTTTTTTTTTCTAGCCACTCATTTTTTCATAAGCCGCTCTTATTTTTCTTTATTCCTCACCAAGAAATTTGCAAAGAAGAAAAGGAAAAACACCCGCTAAATATGGAGCATGACACAATTCTAGTACACATAAAACGTGCTAACTTAGAATCTTAAGACGTACTCATATCAACCATGAATGATTAGCCAAAAATGCATAAGAGATTACGAACCAATTAAAACCGTACTTGATTATTTATTAACAATTATATACAAGCGAAGAAAATAGAGGTCAAGAAGAGAAGGGTTTAGCCACAAGTAATTGCCATGAAGTCTATCTAGCCCTTTTACACTTGCTTCAACTCTATCATTTCCCATTCTCCACAAATTTAAAATTTCAAAGAATGAAATTGGTGGAAGCTTAGCCTAATAGACCAATGAAGGACTACATGGTTAAGGATACTAGCTAGAGAATGCTAAAATAAGCAAACTCGGGTTGAGTCAAAATATCCATGGCGGGCCTAATATGTCAAAGAAGTCTAAACTTGTTAAAACCATGTTTTATTATATTTTTTCCTTTTTATATATTTTTGATGAAAAATAAAAGAAGAAATATATACAATGCAAATGTGTTATGCAAATGAAAAATGATTGATGCAAAAATCATGAATGCATATTTTTGTGGCCAAAGTAGATCAAAAATTTGAAAAATGTTGAAAATTCAATTTTCCATGTTATCATGCAAGACAATGACAAGTTCTAGGTAAGGTCACTTCGATAGAAGACCCCCCTACACCTAAGCTAAACATTGTCCTCAATGTTTAAGAGCATGGAAGTATAAAAACTTCCCCTACACTTATGACAATGAATAGACTTTGCTTAACCCAAGTTAAGGAAAGGACTACTATTAGTGAAATCAAGTTTAAGCACAAGGTGTCAATGAAAAATCACTAAATTAACGAAGTGAACCGGATACAAGGGCCTCCTCCATAAGCTCCAAAGCATGAGATGAGTGAGCAACCCTACAAACAAGCATGAAGACAAAAGAAGGTCTCCCCTACACTTATCTCCAAATCTATGCCTTAATTTCTAACCTACAACACTCTAACCTAGTTATACGATGCTTGAGTTAATGAGTCTCTAGCTCGACTCGTCCCTCAATGAATTAATTCATGGGGAAAATGGGGACCTCTTGGACCATTTCAACGGAAATGTCCTCCCCAAAGTAATGCTTAACACGGTGACCATTCACTTTAAAATTTGGACCATCGGGTTGGGACAACTCAAGAGTTCCATATGGAAACACTTGAGCAATAGTGAATGGACCGGACCATCTCGACTTAAGCTTGCCCGCAAAAAGCTTCAATCTTGAGTTAAAGAGGAGAACCGGCTCTCCAACTTTGAACTCACGATTCTTAATCTTAGCATCATGCAATTTCTTAGTCTTTTCCTTATATAGCAAAGAATTCTCATAGGCATTGGCTCTCAACTCATCCATCTCATTGAGTTGATCTTTCCTATGTGAACCGGCTTGGTTTAAATCAAAGTTAGCCCACTTGAGAGCCCAAGATGCCTTATGTTCTAACTCAAATGGGAGGTGGCACGCTTTTCCATAGACAAGCCTATAAGGAGTACAACCAATTGGTGTCTTAAAAGCCGTCCTAAACGCCCACAAAGCATCATCAAGCTTATCCGACCAAGAAGCTCTATGCTCTCCCACCGTTCTCTCTAAAATTCTCTTTAAACCACGATTTGTGACCTCGGTTTGACCATTTGTTTGAGGGTGATACGCGGTAGAAAGTCTATGATTCACTCCATATTTCTTCATAACTCTTGTGAATTGATCATTACAAAAATGCGTACCACGATCACTTATGATGGCCCGAGGTACACCAAATCTAGCAAACAATTGTTTCAAAAACTTTACAACCACTCTAGCATCATTAGTAGGTAAGGCTTTAGCCTCCACCCACTTGGACACATAATCCACCGCCACAAGTATATACTTGTTTCCCTTAGAGGATGGAAAAGGTCCCATAAAATCTATTCCCCATACATCAAATATCTCACACTCTTGGATAAAATTTTGTGGCATCTCATCACGTTGTGTAATTTTTCCTTGTCTTTGACAAACATCACAAAATTTCACCATCTCTTGAGCATCCTTGTAAATGGAAGGCCAATAGTAACCCGAATCAAAGACTTTCTTGGCGGTGTAGTTAGGCCCAAAATGTCCACCCGTAGGTCCTTTATGACATGCCTCTAAGATTTTAAATGCCTCGGGCCCATCTACACACCGTCTAATGATTTGGTCCGCACATTGCCTAAAAAGATATGGATCATCCCAAAAGTAATACTTAACTTCCTTAAGAAACTTTTTCTTTTGTTGGTAAGTAAGACCCTCAATAAGCACATTGCCCACAAGATAGTTTGCAATATCCGCAAACCAAGGTGTGGCATCCTCTTGGGAAGAGATAGACATGAGCTCCTCTAATGGAAAGGATTCATTGATTTCTTGATGTGGGAAATCTCCTTGAAAAGGATGCTCAAGTCTACTCAAATGATCCGCCGCTAAATTCTCGGCCCCTTTTTTATCACGAATCTCTATCTTAAACTCTTGAAGCAACAAAACCCATCTCAAAAGCCTAGGCTTAGCATCTTGTTTTGTCATAAGATACTTGAGAGCGGAATGATCCGTATACACTATGGTCTTGGAAAGCACAAGGTATGGTCTAAACTTCTCAAAAGCATATACTATAGCAAGCAACTCTTTTTCCGTGGTAGTGTAATGAAGTTGTGCACCGGTCATGGTTTTACTCGCATAGTGTATAGGTTGGAAATGCTTATTAACTCTTTGTCCTAAGACGGCCCCCACCGCATAATCACTAGCGTCACACATAAGCTCAAAAGGTAATTCCCAATTTGGAGAAACCAAAACAGGAGCCTTTGTCAATTTTTCCTTAAGTGTCTCAAAAGATTCTAAACAAGCTTGGTCAAAAATGAAAGGAGCCTCTTTCTCTAAGAGATGAGTCATCGGTCTAGCTATCTTAGAAAAATCTTGTATAAAGCGCCTATAAAAACCCGCATGACCTAAGAAACTCCTCACACCTTTAACCGAGGTGGGTGGGGGAAGCTTAGCAATCACATCAATTTTGGCTCGATCAACTTCTAATCCCTTATTGGATATCTTGTGTCCTAAAACAATCCCCTCTTTCACCATAAAGTGACATTTCTCCCAATTAAGCACCAAACGTGTTTCCTCACAACGCTTAAGCATTCTCTCAAGATTGGTGAGACAAGAGCTAAAGGAGTTCCCAAATACGGAAAAGTCATCCATAAAAACCTCCATGGTTTGCTCTATCATGTCATGGAAAATGGCCATCATGCACCTTTGAAACGTCCCCGGTGCATTACATAGGCCAAAAGGCATCCTCTTGTAAGCAAATGTACCGTATGGACAAGTGAATGTGGTCTTTTCTTGATCCTTAGGGTCAATGGGTATTTGAAAATAACCCGAAAAGCCATCAAGAAAACAATAGTACTCATTTCCCGCTAAGCGTTCAAGCATTTGATCCATAAAGGGAAGCGGGAAATGGTCTTTCCTAGTTGCCTCATTGAGTTTTCTATAATCAATGCAAACTCTCCAACCGGTTACAAGTCTCGTGGGAATAAGCTCATTGTTCTCATTAGGCACCACGGTGATTCCACCCTTCTTTGGAACACAATGAACCGGGCTAACCCATGGAGAGTCGGAAATGGGGTAAATCATACCCGCATCTAAGAGTTTAATCACTTCTTTCTTAATAACCTCATGAATTTTTGGGTTAACTCTCCTTTGGTTTTGAATGGCGGGTTTATATTCATCCTCCATAAGGATTTTGTGAGTACAAAAATGTGGATCAATTCCCCTTATGTCGGATATTTTCCATGCTAAAGCTTTCTTATGTTTCTTAAGGACTTCAATAAGTTGCTCCTTCTCATCCTCTTTCAATTCCTTAGCAATAATCACTGGTAATTGGTCTTTTTCTTCTAAGAAAGCATATTCTAAGTGGGATGGAAGTTCCTTAAGTTCAATGGGAGGTGGACTTTCTATGGAAGGTTTTACTATGGAAGGTTCCTCAATGGTAATCTCTTGTGGAATAGGGGAAGGAATAGGGTCCTCATTGAGCAACTTTTGGATTGTAAGAATATCTTCTTCCCAATTAATAGGAGAATCATCATCACCAAGAAAGTTGGACTCAAATTCCTCCAAGAGGAAATCACTCTCTCCAAAAGGTGTTAAAGAGGGAGCAATTGAGGCCACGGTTTCAATATGTGGAATCTCATCACTAGCATTCTTACAAGCATCATGAAAGTGTTCATTACACACTTCATCTAGCACATCCATAATGTTAATCGTCTCACAAGGTCTAGACTCCTTAACCTCTTTTCTATCACAAACTTTCCCTAACTTAAACACCACTTTCTCATCCTCTACTCTCATAATTAATTCTCCTTCCGCCACATCTATCAAGGTACGACCCGTTCTCAAAAACGGTCTACCAACAATCAAAGGCACTCTAGGATCCATGTCATAATCGACCACTACAAAGTCGGCCGGAAAAGTAAACTTATCCACACCTACAAAAACATCTTCCGCTATACCTACGGGGTGAGCTATGGTTCGGTTGGCTAGTTCAAGAGTCATCCTAGTGGGGGTGAGCTCGGGAAGAGAGAGTTGTTTCCAAACCGATAAAGGCATGAGATTTATGCTTGCCCCTAAATCCGCCAAAGCCATGCAATTTTCAACACCGGGAAAATTACAAGGTATCAAGAAGCGCCCCGGATCTCCAAGTTTGGTTGGTAAGGTTTTAAGTAACACCGCGGAACAATTTTCATTAAGTGATGTGTTGGGCAAGTCAACCAATTTTTCTTTGTTTGAGAGCAAATCCTTGAACATCTTAGCAAACTTTGGCATATAAGCAAGAGCTTCCGCAAAGGATATGTTGATATTGAGTTGCTTGAACATCCTTAAGAAATTGGAGACTTGTATGTCATCTTTGTTCTTTAACTTATCCTTTTTCAACCTTGAAGGGTATGGAAGAGTAGGTTTGGGTGTAGGTGGAATAGGTGTTGTAGTGGAAGATTTGTCTTTGTTAGCCTCGTCATTGGGAAGTGTGGAAGGTGAAGGAGAAGTATGAGGTGGTTGAGAAGGTGTGTTTGAGTGAATAGGAGCATTTTGAGGAGGTGGAGTAGAAGGCTTATCACAAGTAGGAGCACAAGTGGGTTGAACAATAGTAGGTTTAGGAGGTGAAGGATCCTTTGTTGTTGTACCACTCCTTGTTGTAATAGCATTGACATTGGCCCTAGGATTTGTTTGTGTGTTGGAAGGTAAAGCTCCTTGTGGTCGTTGATTTAATGCCATGAAAAGCTTATTGAATTGGTCATTCATTTTCTTGTCCATAGCTTGTAATTTCTTTTCAGTTTCTTGATTCATCTTTTGCAAAAGATCCATTGTGTTTAACTCTTGTGGCACATAACCTTGAAAACCTTGAGGTTGGAAAGGTAAAGGTTGGGAGTTAAATCCTTGATTTGGTGGATAAAAGGTACTTGCTTGAGGTTGAAATTGATTTGGTGCCTTGTAGTTATTTCCTTGGTATGGTTGTCTTTGCCCTTGATTCCTTGCTAAAATTTGAGGAGGATTTTGTTGAATTTGGGTGGGTGGTTGGGGTGGAAAGCCGGGTGGAGTAAGGTAATTTTGGGATTTGTAAGAAAGGCTATTTGGATTGATGTTAGGCTTGAAGTGTTCACGGTGTTCCTCTTGGTAAGCATAGCATTCCCCTTGATAACCTTGCACCTTGTCACATTGTTCATAAGAGTGTGGACCTCCACAAGTAACACAAGAAATGGTGATGGCATTCACATTGTTTGAGGAATTGTTCAATGTCAAGCTCTTCAAGGCTTGAACTAACTCTTGAGTCATTTCTTGTTGTCCTTGTTTGACTTGTTGAAGGATCTCTTGGTGGTATTTAAGGAATTGGTTATCACAAGGTGTTTGAGAGGTGTTTTGGATAACATGAACTCTTTCTTCAAATGGATCGTTTGTTTGAACCATTGCCTTAGTCTCAATAATAGTCAAAGCCTCTTGGTATGTCTTGAAATGAATACTCCCTCCCGCGGAAGCATTTAGTGAATCTTGGTGGTGAGGTTTAAGGCCATTATAGAAAGTATTGATTTGGCTTAGATCATCCATTCCATGATTAGGGCATCGCCTCAACAACTCACTATACTCTTCCCAAGCATCACCAAAGGATTGACTAGGTTTTTGTGTAAAGCCCATAATCAAATTCCTCAAAGCCATAGTCTTTTGTGGAGGAAAGAATTTGTTCAAAAACTTAGTGGTAAACTCTTCCCATGTGGTGATACTATCGGGTGGTTGGGTGTCTAACCAATGCTTAGCACTCCCATCTAGTGAAAATGACACTAACAACAATCTAATGACATCCGGTGGAACCCCATTATGCTTAATGGTATTGCAAAGTGAAAGGAATCTCTTAAGATGAGCATGGGGATCCTCATTTTGTTTTCCATAGAAAGGTGATGCAGCAACCATATTGATCATAGATGTATGTAGCTCAAATGTGTTAGCGGGATAGTCGGGAATCTTAATGGCACTAACAAATCCATGAATGTTGGTTTGCATACGTTCAAACAAAGTACGGTTATCAACAGCCATGGCTCCTCGTGGTGGTGACAAAGCACGATTCTCGTGATCGGCTTGGTGGACGGTGGTGGTCTTACTCTTTCTCTTCTTCTTCCTTTTCGGAGGAAGAGGTTGTACACCAATCGGTATTTGTGCACGCCCGCGAGTGAGCATGCAACTCAATACGAGGAATGAGAGAGAAGCTCTCGTGTGACTTTGAAAAGAATAAGATTATCCTCTTCGAGTTTCGATATTAAATATCCACAAGAAAGTAACAATATATGTAATACTACTTTGGGTGCAAGACCCTCAATGAAGCTTTCCTTCTTAGAATACTCCCAAGTGAACGGGGGGTTAGGTGGCGCGAAGCACTTAAGTACCTATTGACCCTTAGATGGCATTTTATAGCACATCGCCTTTCTATTCACTTAAATGTTCGTATTCTTCGAATTATTGCTTATTGAGAGTATTTATCTATTCTTGCTTTATTTTGTTTGATCGATACGCGTGTCAAGGACCGGAGCGCCCCTCAACACGGTGTATTGCCTCGGCAATACTTATGGAAGATATGTAGATTGATTGTTCTTATACGTATACGTATGTACTTATAATAATATATGGAAAATATTTTTGTATTTATGAGTTTTTTTAAAGGAAAATACTATATGTACATAAAAACCGAGAGAATCCAATAATATATATTTTTGGGTGCAATCTCTTAGGAAAAAGATTGCTTTTTGGATTTTTTTAATTTTTTTGGTCAATTCTTTAGGAAAAGAATTGTTTTGTTAATTTTTAGTTTTTATATATTTTTATATTTTTGATTTTTATATTTGTTTTTGATTTATAATACGTAAAAATAACGTTCACAAAGTGAACGGATCCCAAAAGCCAATGAAAACCGTCAATCGATAGTCTCTCGTGTAGTCAAAGAACCGGCAGCGGCGCCATTTGATATGTGTATAATGCAAGTTCGTTTTCTCAGTTCTTAACTAATAGAAAGTCCAATCAATATCAAATTTATAATTGTTTTTGGTTGTTCAAGCTTGCTTGGTAATCTATTGCTAATTCAAACAACACTAAGTAAAAATGAAAAAATATAAACCTACTTATACGTAAAACAAATTGCAAATTCCAAATTTTATTCAAGTAAAATATTAAAATGCAAAATATAAAAGTATAAGGACTGAAAATGTAATTTCTATGAAATGTAAATGCTTGAAATGTAAATTCTAAAAGTTATAAGGACTAAAAATGTAAAACAGTTAACTATAAGGACTAGACTTGCAAAAACTTTAACAAACTAACCAAATGTTAACAAACTAACAAACTTATAAACTGAAATTTAACAAACTAACAAATCCAGGGACCAAGTTTTGCAAATTCCACAAAATTAGAAAGATTAGCTAGGTTTAGAAACTGAATAGAACTCTAGGGACTAAAAGGCAATTAACCAAACTTTTTAAGTAAAAACGGGCTCAAAGAAAGAATAAGCTCGTTTGAGCTTATTTCTCAACCAATTAAGCTGAAACAACTTGCAAACAACTTCAAATCCAAATCAAGAAACGTGTGTTCAAGGATTTTAGCTAAAAGTCCAAAATAAGCAAAAGAGTGCTTATTAATAAGCTTAAATTAAGCTATAGCATATTCCAAACATCCACAACTTGATTTTATTGTCAAAACTGATTAAGCTCTTGATTTAAGGAAGGGGAAATCAAATTAGAACAAATTTCATCCAGTAATAAGCTAGATATCTGAAAATAAGCTCAAATGAGCTTATGTTGACCAAACGTTGACCAAATTTTGGAAAAAGCTCAAAATTTCAAAACTTCATATCCAATGCTAGCTAAATGGATTGGTGAAAGAAAACAGCTACTTTTATGAAGAGGATTAAGAGAACTAGCAAAACAGTAAGCCTTTCACATCAGAGAATGCAAAATGCTCAGACCTTAACTAATAAGCTGTTTTCTAGCTTATTTCTGAATACTGTAGAATTTCCTCTTAGAATGTAAAAGGTTATGATGTAAGCTATGACTAGAAACAGATTTGAGCAAATTTCATTAAGAATTGAAGGAGAACTAAGCAAATGAATTAAGCAAGTTTCTGAACCAAAACTGAAAACAAGTATAACCCAAAATTTTTGATTACCAATTGCCTGTTTGACTAAATTTATGACTTACAAATGACTGAAAACTACTTATTACCACTTAATGACTAGAAACAATCTACTTAACACCAATTTCTAGCACTTGAAATCTGATTAACAACTACTCCCAAACACTCCTTAAAAGGTTATGATCAAACTTTTTCAAAGACTTTTTGAGTAATGATTAAGACTGATTAAAGAGCTATAGCAAACTAGTTTAGGTAATCAAAATGAAAGCTAATGAGACTGAAATCAAGCAAGTTTACCAACTAGAACTCAATTAAGGTGATTAGCTAAAAAGTTACTGAAATTAAGCCAAAGACTACAAATCTGAACTCAAGTGAACAAGTATGAAGTAACTAAACTATAACACTCAAACACAATCAAACAACAACTGATCAAGTATAATCAAGCAGCCATCAAAGTTATCTAAGAAATGAGCAGGCAAGGACTTGATTTAGAGGAACATAAAACAGAAGCCTTAGAACCTATTGTAGAGGTCCTTTGGGAAGAAGAGGAGCGCTGAGCTCTCTTGCTCTAGTGATACCACCACCTATCACTAGCTATCAACTCAATTCAACAATCTAAACAGCTACAATTCATCAATCTGCCATGAAAACTTCAAGAACAATGGAAATGCTAGATTTCTGATCAAACAGCAACAAGTCTTCAACAAAGTCAGTTATGATCAATGTATGATCATAACAAACTTCTAACAGCAACAATGGAATCACACAATAGCAGTAAAGTAGCAGGAATTGAAGAACAGAATTTGGCGGGAAAACTTGAATTTGAAATTTTATTGATGAAATCAGTTACAAAAGGTAGTTACAAGGTTCTAACTAACTAACTAACTCAAGAGTTTGTCAGACTCTTGAGTAGTTAGGTGAAAAGGAGGGAAAAGGGAAAAGAGAAATTTAGAGAACTAGGTGTTTACAAAATTAAGCTACAAAGAAAAATGAGGTACAAGCTAAGTATTTATAGGCAAGAAAGGGAGATTCTGTTGGAGTTGTGACGTGTTTGAGCCAATCATCACTTGACACGTGGAAGAATTCTACAAATCTTCTTTGAAGGTGATGAACTTGAATTGGGGGTTTTTGATTCAATGGATTATTTGTTAATTGGTTGATACCATTGGATTCGTCTTCAAAAATTAAGCAACTTTGATGTTTTGATCTTCTCTTGAAACGCTTTCTATCTCAAACCCGTTCCTGGAAAATATTTTGTTGAAAGAGAAGGACACGTGGCAGCTTCTTATTGGTGGAAAAAGTGTGTTGCGGATTGAAACTGTTATGATCTTGCATTAATTGTGACGGCTGTAGTGGGAATTTAATATTTGATCCGTGTGAACTCCTTTCTTGCTTCTGATTGGTCTATAGCCTTTCACTTGGATTAAACATTACAAAACTTTCCAAAGTTGGCAGATTAGGTCCCTTGACTTGGCAGATTGCTATTTAAAGCTAATATCTTCATTCCTTTGTCATTTTTGACCCTTCAACTTTGATTCTTCAACAAAATGGCCCTTTGACTTGAGTTGACTTTATAGTTGACCAAATTTGACTTTAATCTTGACTTTCCATAATTTGCACTTTAAGTCCTTCAACTTTCACAAATTGTCAAGATAGGTCCTTGAACTTCAAAGTCTTGTCACTTTTGATCTTCTTTTGTCTTTTTCATCCATTTGAGCTTGGTTTTTCCTTGTTTGCTTGAAATTGTATCCTTTTACCTACATAAGATCACACAAACACAAACATACCACATAACACTGCTTTTTACAAGATAAATGGGTATTTTGCTTCATGTTTTAGGGTTATTTGTTGATAAAAGGATATGAGTTTAAGCTCATATCAGTGTCTCATCCATGCCTTGTCAGCGTCACACCAACATCTATCAGCGTCACACCAACATCTATCAGCGTCTAAATAACACATGTCAGGGGGTAATAGATCTAGGGTTTTATAAACCCTAAATCATGATTTTATGTGAAAACCATAAACTGCAGTGAACTTTGACATCGAATATCTTCTTCATGAGAGCTCAGATCGAAGATCCCTTCGGTGAGATCCTAGACACAAGTGTCAAGAACCTACAGATCGAATTTCATGACGATCCAACGGTTAACGAAGAAGAAATCGCATTTTTACTATTACTGTTCACAGAAAACAGCATATGACCTCTGTTGACTTTGACGCTTAATAAATTTTTATTGGGGATAGATCTCGACAATCCCTCTGTTGGATATCTAGATATATGTGTGTAGAACACACACAAAAAATTTTGTGGCGATCCAACGGTTCAATAAAAAGCTATGGCCTTCTGAATGCTGCTGCGCACACAAAAACGTCCAGAAAAACCCTAGACAGATTTTTCTTCTTTTCACCATACACGAACACCTTGTTGGTCCTAGCATCACGAGCCACGAGGATCTGATACTAATTGTGGAAACCTTGGTTTCCGGATCTTTTAAGCTACTAGGAATGATCATTGTTCATATGATTAACATAATCAAAGCGGAATTAGAACAACAACCATTAACAAGGTGTTTAGGCACAATAACACATGAATAAAACAATTGGGTTGCTAATTATATTAATAATTAACAACCACTAGACGTGTATACACTAATCCCACGTCTAATGCAACACACGCTTTTAGGTTTACATTGTGAATATAAGATATGAAAAACCTAATAACCCTTGGTTCCTTTTATAGTGTAAGGACTAGGGTTTTACAAGAGATAAGAATGAATAAACATATAAATCTTCTATTTAAATAACTATATACAGAATATATCCTGCATATATCCAAATAGAAGCTTCCAAAGGCTTCTTGTCTACGTTTCTGTCAATGCTTGAATTGTATGTGACAATGCTTGGATTGCTCTTGACAATGCTTGCTTCCATCAACGCCTAATTTGTTCTTGACAACGCCTGGAATACTCTTGTCAACGCTTAGATAAATGCCTTCATGTATTCTTCGTTTTTGAGTTTCTGCCACATCAACTTTTTGACCCAACAGATTCGGTTCATATCAATTGGTATCAGAGCTGTTTCGATTCTAGGGTTTCAAAAAAAAAAACTGTTCATTTGTTACTGTTCAGCGGCTACTGTTGATCATCGGCTACTGTTCATAAAAAAAAAGTTGTTGTAATGGAATCAAAGAGTTTGGAAGAAGGGTTAATTGAGGTCATGAAGATGATGAAAGAGTTACGGTCCACGCTCTTGTTGCACCATTCTACACTAACAGAATCTATAAGACAGGCACGTCAAGATTGCTCATTGTGGATTGAGAAGATTCAAGGACTGATAAAATCAGTGAAGGAAGAGATTAATAAGGAGGGACAAGTCGATTCTTCAAGGGTCCAACTAAATCAACGAATTCCAAGATCAACGCAAGGCTGTTTTGGAATAAGTTTGTGGTGGCACGTGTCCGAACCAGAAAACCTAGAAAGCTAGGTATCTCACTTGGTCCTGGATTTGAAACTTCAGATTCACAAGAAGAATTACAAGTCTGCACAAGAAGGCTCAAACACGTATACCGAGACTACTTCTTGCTCTTGAAGCGCACAATGGGGATACAACGAAGAACTTGGGATCCCAGAATCACTACAGGCGACTTTTTCAAGACAACACCTTGAGGACAAGGTGTTTTTGGGGGCGGGAGTATTGATATGATCCTCACAGATTATTATCAATATTAAATAAATAATTAGTTTATTTACTTTCCTAATATTGTATTGTCTTAGTCAATAAGTTATCTGTTCTTATATATAGAGATAAAGGGCTGTAATTTAATATGCAGAGAAATGTGATTATGTTTTATTTTGGTTTATTGTTTTCTTAGTTAATAGGGGAGTCGGTTTATCTCATTAATATAAGTCATCGGGGGGTCGGGTTATCCCATTATTATAGCCTATCTATCCTTTTATCTCTATAATCGATCCGGTTCATATCACTGTTCCGCTTTAGAGACTTCCTAGCACTAACTACTTTCTGAATCACATCATACAGTTTCTTTGGAACTTCATATGGTGCTGTGATGCACAAGAATAACAATAATTAAGAAATAAAGGCAGTAGTTAATGAAGTTGTTGTTAGCATCAATGTCAGAAATTCATGCATACCTTCACGTGTGGGTGCTGATGATGTTTCCTCCCATGTCGATGATGATGATGATGATAATGATGATGATGATGGTGATGTATATGTTTCCAGCCATGAGGATGATAAATCGGGTTTAATATCCTCGAGTTTGAAAGGCGTAGTTGGTTTGTTTGGAGGTGGAGTCTGGAACTGAAGCAATGAGCAGAGTTAGTGTAATATACAGAATAGTGATACATAATTGTTAAGATAATAATAGGATAGAATTGGTGAAACACAAAATAACAATAATGATGTAAATTAGTGAAAGGTTAAACAGACAAATAACAAAACAAAAAATTAGAAAGAATTACTGGTAGGAGGCGGTATGCTGGTAGTGTATCTTTCAATTTCCTCATTATCTCGTCACGCCAAGACAATTTTGGGGTTTCAGATGGCGGGGCTGTCATGCATGCACAAGAAGAATAACAAAAATTGATTGAGAAATACAAGACTGGGAATAGTGAATGAAGTTGTTGAAGTTAGGTGGCGGGTAAGAGAAAAGAAAACCATGCATATATACTTGTGCTAGTAGTTGATACATCATGATTCTTTTCAGGAGGTTGCACCTGGAGCTGGAAGAAAAGAAAAAAAAGAAGAAAAATGATCATATCTTCTTTTATAGTATTTGGTTGGAAATTGGCAGGGATAAAGAAAAAAATGGGGGGGGGGGACTAGTAAGTAAATGTTTCATACTTTAGTGTTGTTGGAAACGGAATTGGTGGCATCGGCATTGATGATGTTGAGAAGTATACAATTTTTATACTGATATATCCTAACTCATGTATACAGGGACCACTTTTGCCATATTCATATTCATAAGGTAAGAAATGTAAGTGTTTATTTATATTTTCTATTGTTTGTAGCTTTATGTTTGTGCAGGGATTGATTTGTGCAATTATGGAGGACTGGAGGTGCACATTCATAGAAGTTCAAGCCCACATTAGCAAAGTAGTATAAATAGGATTTATCTGATTGTTTTTATTCATTCACTTCGTTTGTATAGCTAAATAAACACACATATACTCTCTCTAGTTGGTTAGTAAAGATCTCAATCTGTGACATCTTGTTTTGTTGATTCTTTCAGTTGTATTCGTTTGATCACAAACCCATATATTACATTTGAAGTAATAGTCTGAGGCAGTTAATAAAGGGGTGGTTGGTTGACTAAATCTGTTTCATAACAATCTTTGTATAAATTTCCACATGGTATTAGAGACAGGTTGGCTTTGATACAAAGATCTTGTTCGTTTTCAAAATTAGGGTTTTTTAAAAAATTGGGGGTTTTTCCAATTAAGGCTGATTTAAAGTGATTGATGGTAGAATCAGTTGATTCTTGGTGTTAATTGATTGTTCTTGTGGTCAATTTGTGATTTCACAAAATTAGGGTTTGAAAATTTTTGGAGGTTTTTGGGTATTCGTGTTATCTTGATAGATTATTCAACATTATAGTTGATTAATTTGGTTTTTTTGGTGATCTTGACTGAAAACTCTAAATTTCAGAAATTGGGGTTGTTCTCATCTGGTAAGGTTTGTATTAGATTTGTTATTTGTGTTCTTGTGTGTTTAATCTTGCAGGTTTAGCTTGATTTTGTGGTTGGTTTCCGCTGCGTTCTTGATTTAAGATCATCTTGATCTTAATTGGCTTTTTTGCTGGTTGCTGCGCGTGATAGTATCATCTCACGCTTATCTCTCTTTTTTATATCTGTTTAGTGGGTTTAGGTGTCGAAGGGAGTAATATTGTTTGATCTTGGATTTGTGGAGGTATAAGGTGGTGATTGTTGTTATTTCTTGTGAGGTTGGTTGTTTAGTTTGTTTATTGTTTTGTTAATATGGCTCCTGAAAATAAGAATAAAGAACAAGTGGGGGGCTCAGGTAATAATGAAATTGATGTGTTTGATCCACTTTATTTACACAGTAATGATACTAGTGGGCCTCTAGTTGGGTTTAAACTAGAAGGAACAGAAAACTATAAGATCTGGAAAGCTGCTATGACCAGAGCTATACATACTAAAATTAAATTGGGTTTTATAGATGGTAATATTTCTAGACCTGAGAATGCCGGTTTTTTGCAAAACCAGTGGGATAGGTGTAATGCTGTGGTGTTAAATTGGATTTTGGGTTGTGTTCACAAGATGTTTACATGGGACAAGTTTTTTCTAATGATGCTAAAACTGTTTGGGATGAATTAGAAGAGACATATAGTAAAAAAGATGCATCTGTTATATTCAATTTACACTATAAGATACATTCTCTATCTCAATCAGGAATGGTTTTATCTGAGTACTACCACAAGTTTAATGCTTTATGGAGGCAATATGACTCTTTAGTCAATTTGCCAGAATGTACTTGTGATAATTCAGACCGACTGAAAGCTCATAATCAGCTTATTAAGCTGATGCAATTTCTCATGGGATTAGACGAGGTTTATGCTCCTATCAGGAGTATAATCCTTACAAGTGATCCAATCCCTGATGTCAAGGGTGCTTTTGCTACTTTATCTAGAGATGAGTCACATAGGGGGATCTCATTCCCAAAGTGAGTCTAGAGGAAGTGGGACTAGTATTGCTTTTGTTGCTAGACCTAGTAATGCTAGACCTAATAATACTAGACCTAATAATACTTGGAATAATACTGGTTCTAATAACACTACTAATAATAGGTCTGGTAATGCTAGATCTAATAACAACAATAGATCTTCTTTGGTTTGTACTCATTGTAATATGAGTGGTCATACAGTTGACAGATGTTTTGAACTTATTGGGTATCCACAAAATTTTAGAAGAAATAATGGTGTTAACAGAGGTACTTCTAGTAACAATGTTGTTACTGGAAGTAGTGACCATGTGAATGTTTCATCTAAGACTTTTACAAATGAACAATATAAGTAGTTGATGGACTTGATAAGTAGTAAAACTGGATCTGAAAGTATTTCTGCAAATATTGCAGGTATTAATTGTGCTATTAGTTTTTGTTCATCCAGATTTTTTAATCATAATACTAAAATTAGCACATACAGTGTTTATATAGGTTGGATAATGGACTCAGGTGCTAGTCAGCATATGACTTTTACTTGTATTGGTATGTTTAATGTTGTTGATGTATCAAAGCTTGGTATGACAGTTGGACATCCAAATGGAACTAAAGCTTTGGTAACACACATTGGCAGTATTAAACTTACTGATTCCATTATTCTTCATGATGTTCTGGTTGTTCCAGGATATCAAGTTAGTCTGTTGTTTGTTCAAAGATTGAGTAAAGATAATAAGTGTCAAGTCATTTTTGATGAAAACTCTTGTGTGATACAGGATTCTGTGCTAAGGACCCAAGTGGGGACTAGTAGAGAACAAAATGGTCTATATTTTCTTAATACAGGTAAGAGAATTGAAAATCATAATGTTCATTTTTGTTCTTTGTCTAAATGTGTTTGGCATAATAGACTTGGTCATCCATCAGACCAAGTCTTGCATGTACTTAAGCAAAGATTGAACATAGATATGAAAAATGAAAGTGAGATTTGTGAGGTTTGCCATAAGGCAAAACAAACCAGAGAACCCTTTCCACTAAGTGAACATAAGACCACAGGTCTTGGCCAGATTGTTCATATGGATGTTTGGGGACCATATAGAGTCTCTAGTAGGGAAGGTTTTAAATACTTCTTGACTTTGGTTGATGACTATACTAGGGCTGTTTGGGTTTTTTTGTTGAAGGGAAAACATGAAGTCTTTGAACATGTGGTTGGATTTTATAATTTGATCAAAAATCAGTTTAATCAATCTATTAAGATTTTTAGGAGTGATAATAGAACTGAATTTTTGAATAATAACATGTTTGTTTTTTGTAAAAACAATGGTATTGTTCAACAGACTACATGTGCTTATACTCCTCAATAGAATGGGGTAGCTGAGAGAAAACATAGACATTTGTTAAATGTTGCTAGGTCTCTCATGTTCCAGGGGGAATTCCTCTGAACATGTGGACTGAGTGTGTTCTAACTGCATTTTATCTGATTAACAGGACTCCTAGCTCTGTTGTCTGGAAAAACACCATATGAAATGATTTATAAGACTGAACCTAATCTCTCTCATTTAAAATGTTTTGGTTGCCTTTGTTTTTCTTCTGTGCTTAATAATACTGATAAGTTTACCTCTAGATCTGAAAAGTCTGTTTTTATGGGTTATGCTTTTGACAAAAAGGATATAAGTTGTTTAGTCTTGAAATCAAAAAGTTCTTTTTCTCAAGAGACGTAAAGTTTTATGAAACTGTTTATCCTTTCAAAAACAAGTCTGAAAGTAAAGGGTTTCAATTTGAGGTTGAAAATATAAATAGTATAAATTTTTTTAATACAGATCAAGAGGATAACTTGTTAAATGATCCCTATGATGAAAAGAGAGATAATAGGACCGATAGGAGTGTGGGCACAGACCAAGTGTTGTCTGGAGGTACTGAAAAATCTAGTGATGCTAGAAAGAATGATGAGGGGCATTCTAATGATAGCACATTAGAAGAAGCCACCAGTAATACTTTGGAGAGTGCAACACTTGAAGATGATATAGATTCTGAGGGTGATGACACAGTTTATCAAAGTTTTAATGAACAGATTAACAATCCTATAATGGAAAGAGAGATTAGGAAATCTGTTAGAAAAACTAGTATGCCTGTTAAGCTTAAAGATTTTCAAATTAATACAAAGGTTAAGTATAACATTGATAATCATGTCAATTACTCTAAGTTGAGTATTGAACACTATATTTTTACTACTAGTCTTGATAAAATCCAAGAACCAAAAACATATGCTGAGGCTAGTAAAGATAATAGGTGGATTGAAGCTATGAACTTAGAAATGGAAGATTTAAATAGAAATGGTACTTGGATTATAACAGATCTTCCTCAAGGAAGAAAAGTTGTGGGGCATAAATGGGTTTATAAATTCAAATATTTTTCTGATGGGAAATTAGAAAGATTTAAAGCTAGAGTTGTAGCTAAGGGCTTTAATCAAAAAGCAGGCATAGATTATGAGGAGACATTCTCTCCTATTGTCAAAATTTTTACTGTGAGATGTCTTTTGACATTAGCTGTTAATCTGAATTGGCCATTATATCAACTAGATATAAATAATGCCTTCCTTTATGGTGAACTAGAGGAAGATGTCTATATGACACTTCCAGAATGGTATTTTGATAAGGATGACAAGAGAGTTTGTAAACTTGTTAAGTCTTTATATGGGTTAAAACAGGCACCCAGAAAATGGAATGAGAAACTTACTTTAGTTTAATTTGAGAATGATTTTGTGCAGAGTAAGAATGATTTCTCTTTATTCATAAAGAATAAGAAAGGTGTTTTCCTTGCTTATTGGTTTATGTTGATGATATTGTTATCACAGGTAACAATGTTACTGAAATTGAAAATGTTAAGAAAATTTTAAGTTCCAAGTTTATGATTAAAGATCTTGGTAAACTTAAATATTTTTTAGGTATTGAGGTTATTGAGTCTAATAACAGTTTGTTTTTAACTCAAAGAAAGTATTGTTTAGAGGTTCTTTCTGAGTTTGGTATGCTTGGATGTAAACCTTGTGGGACACCTATAGAAACTAAATTTACTTCTGTTAAAAACAAACCTGTTATTGACAAACCTTTAATAGGTATAAACAATTACCAGAAGTTGGTTGGTAAATTGATATACTTAACTCATACCAGACCAGATATCAGTTATGCTGTTCATGTTCTAAGTCAATTTATGCATGCTCCCATGGAATCTCATTTGAAACTGGCTTTTGGAGTCCTTAGATACTTAAAAAACTCACCTGGTAAAGGGATTTCTTTCACTAAAGGAAATCTTGAGCTTAATATCTTTGTTGATTCTGATTGGGCTAAATACAAAGTCACAAGAAGATCAGTGACTGGATATTCTGTTTTCTTGGGTAATTCTCTTATATCTTGGAAGAGTAAAAAACAGTCTATGCTTGCTAAGTCTTCTGCTGAAGCAGAATATAGAGCAATGAATACTGTTACTTGTGAGGTGATTTGGATTCTTAAAATTCTGACTGAGCTAAATGTTAATATCTCTCTTCCTGTGCCTATACATTGTGATAATAACTCAGCAATCCAAATTGCTGCTAACCCAGTTTTCCATGAGAAAACAAAACATTTTGAGATTGAGTTGTTCTTCTTAAGGGAGAAAGTTGCTGATGGTATTGTAAAGACTGCGAAAGTTAAGTCTGAGGACAATGTTGCTGATATATTCACTAAAGGCTTGAGTGTCCAGGAACATAACAAGTTTGGCAATAAGCTTGGTTTGTATGACATGTACAAGAGTTAGTCTATGGGGGGATGTTGAGAAGTATACAATTTGTATACTGATATATCCTAACTCATGTATACGGGGACCACTTTTGCCATATTCATATTCAGAAGGTAAGAAAGGTAAGTGTTTATTTATATTTTCTATTGTTTGTAGCTTTATGTTTCTACAGGGACTGATTTGTGCAATTATGGAGGACTGGAGGTGCACATTCATAGAAGTTCAAGCCCACATTAGCAAAGTAGTATAAATAGGATTTATCTGATTGTTTTTATTCATTCACTTCGTTTGTATCGCTAAATAAACACACATATACTCTCTTCTAGTTGGTTAGTAAAGATCTCAATCTGTGAGATCTTGTTTTGTTGATTCTTTCAGTTGTATTCGTTTGATCACAAACCCAGATATTACATTTGAAGTAATAGTCTGAGGCAGTTAATAAAGGGGTAGTTGTTTGACTAAATCTGTTTCATAACGATCTTTGTATAAATTTCCACAGATGGGGATGGTAGTTAGATAGTTGAGGACCTGTGGCTTTGAATAAAACTTCTTCCCGGTTGCAGTTTGCTTATATACCTTGTACTTCTTCTGTCCAGTTCGCGTAGCCACAGTCCATCCATCAGGTAGGTAGCCAATCAGGGGTAGCGGGAGTTGTTGATAATTTAGGTTTTTTAGAAGATGCAACCTTGACCTGAAGCAAAGAGCACAGTTAGAAGAGTCGTATACTGAATGATGATCTTAAATAGGATAAAATGTTTGAATGAATAATAAGTCAGAACAAGTAGAGCAAAAACAAAAACAAAACTCAAATAAGCAGAGTTAGAATGAACAATAATGATTATAAAGAATTCAGATAAGCTATTATTGACCAAAAACAAATCAACTCTAAGAAAAATCGATTATTGTAACTTTATTCAACAATCAAAACAAATACCCACTAATAATAATCAAGTAATCGAGTTAATAAAAAACAAGTAATGATAAACTTACAGAAGAAGACGACGATCTCCCCCTCTTTGTCGGAACCATCTCACGATTCGCTGTACTGAATGATCTTGTTGGCGGGCATGTTTGTTTTATCTTATAGGTAGGCCCGTTTGGGCTTATATTTTTGTGACTTTATGGGCCTTATATTAATTAATTAATTAAGATATTTATATAAATTCATATGTTTTCAAATCGGGAAAAGTTCAACATAAACCCTTACTTTAGCATATACCCAATCAACCAATCACAATCATCCATTTTTGTCGTATAACAAAAAAACTCGTTTTTTAAAAATTAAATATCTCACAAACCGTTAATCGTTACGTAAAACAAAACATACCACTGCAACGCGAATTAAATCATCTATCTATCAAGGGGCACATGTATATGCTTTCGACGAACTTTTTTTCGATTTTTTTCTTAAGTCACGTCTGAGAGAAATCATATATGATTCGTCATGAATCATATATGATTTTCAGAAAATCATATGTGATTCATATAGCGAATCATATATGATTTTCTGAAAATCATATATGATTCGTGACGAATCATATATAATTTTCTGAAAATCATATATGATTCGTGACAAATCATATTTTATAGCTTATTTAAAGACTTAAAGGCTTATAAAAGTTTATTATAGCCGCAATATTAGAGATTATATTATATAAGCTGAAATGAACTTACGTTATATAAACCAAACCAAACACCTCGTAAGACTCACTGAAAAAATGTGGGTCTTAAATATTTTCAGAGATGAGCTTTTAATATTTTAGACTAGATTCAAGGCCCGCCCCACGGGCGGGTTGTTTCACAGAATATTGCATGAGAAAATATGAAAAATCAAAGACATGAGAATAATAATTGTAAGGAATAAAATGCAATGATAATCAATGACATACAAACTTCAAATAAAAAAGGTGCAAAATAAAGAAATCTTGAGAAGTAAAACAAATGCATAAGTGTTTATAGAAGAACCGCTCGTTGGGCGGCGAGATTTAAGATTACGTTGAAAAAAAAACGTTTACAAACTGATAGTCTGATAGTTGTTCTATACTGTTTAGGTTGTTCCAAATATTGACTTATCATTTACATAATGAGCAACAGTTTTACTTAGTAATGCGAAACACCCCTAATGGGCAACATATTATTGTCATTAAAGATAGTTGAACAACATGATGCTATATGCAACCTTATTAATTTGTTGGACAATCCTTGTGTAGCAGCAATCACTTGAGCTTTTTCGACCTGTGCAGGGCTCATGGTAACATCATAACATTGCACCAAAATTTCTTGATAGGTACCTTGAGCTACATCCAATATCATACCCAACATCAACTATGGCATTTGGTTTCTTTAGGGGATCCTCTGTTAAGAAAAACTATGTTAGCGAGATCATAGACTAGAATCATGCGCTTAAGCAAGCCTTTTAAACAGAACTCTTCCATTCATTGCACAGAAAATTACAACAGTCAGGCTGTTATTAACATTCCAACGTACATACATCAAATGGGGAACATACAAACTAGCAAAACTTAATAGTTCATTAAATACTCATGCAGTTCTAATCTAGTGAAATTAAATTAGATACATACCAGAAACTGAGGCAAAGATAAGAGACTGTTCAATAGCGAATTTGAGCAGATTATTAGTAGTTCGACAACAACATAAGGTCATTAGAGAATAATGCGTGTGTTGTCCCATACGTCCAAAGACTCGTCATGAAATTCCTCTGTTCATTTCTTTAATCGTCTCCTAACATATTTTAAGATAGTCCTTGCAAGTAGCTGATAATAAACATATGAAATCTTGAGTGCAGTGTTGTCCATCTCACATGATGACCTGCAATCATGTCATAGTCAAGCAAAAGTTAAAGTTTGCTACTATTTATTACTCTATAATAGATTAAGAAACAAATGATACTCACATATTAGTCAATTTGAGTAGCACCTTCCTACTGTACACACACTTTAGAGTCGAGATGTGAAAAAAACCCGAACTCAATCCTTAATCTTTTGAACATACTAATACACCCAAAGTGGAAAACACCATGTCATGTAGAAGGGCCAAAAAAGATATTGGTGCAATATTATTATGCATCTTAAGTAAGAATTTCCAAGCATCCCCAAAAGCCTAGATATAATAAGAAGTTTACATAGAAATCCTAAATAAACCCAACATAAGCCGTGTGATTATGAAAATCATAAACATCACTGACAGGGACATGTGGATTGATCAATAAAGGTGACAATCATATTGTAAGCATTAATCTAAAAAGTTTGTTAGGTGTAAAATTAGAGACATAAAACAGGGCCATGTGCATCAAATAAAAAGGCATACCACATTTTCAAAATCACTTGCATGGTACCAAAACCAATCACAAAGATATACGCCATAAATACCCTCTTAATAGCCTCAAGGCCTGGCCGATGGTCGGGTTGCCTCAAGAATTACTGAATGAGAAGTTATGTAATATACTTTTTGTATAGCATAATAATAAATACCAATGTATAAATAAGAAATAGCAATCTTAAAAATAAGCATATTACTAAATAACACCAATTGAAAAAAAGAAATATAAGAAACAAACAAAATCATCCACCTAAATCCACAACTCAACATAAAACTTATACTATAACTTATATGAAACTTATAATCTAAACATAATTGTTTGACCAAAGACTGGGAAGCAAAGTTTCATTAACTTAATATATTTGCCATTGATTGTCAATTAATTACAAAATCCAAATCGAAAACATTCCGTTAAGCAGGAACTATCAATTTTCCATACCAATACAATGTAAGAGTAGATAACAAATGAGATTTGCTTGTTCTTTTAAAATTGAGATTGCGAAAAATTATTTGGCATTATTAAAGAGCTTAGATATCAAAACACACAAAGATAACAAAAGCAACTCATTAAATTACGATATGGCCACTGGTATATATCAAAGTAACTTAGGACCTAGTGTTACTATCCCAAACAATGAAAAACGTAAAAAAGTAACTAAAACGAAGTTCAAGTTAATAGAATAAAAATCCATTAATTAATCAATAAAAAATATATAGACACATATAGTAAATAAATAACATAAATATCGGTCCTTATAGGTTTCCAACACTGTCGTGTTGCTATGGTCGGTTAGGAAACAATGAAACTCTAGTTGACTCATGGGAAGGTTTTGACTCTTAATTTTTTTTTCATATGCCTACATCGTCAAGTGTTGCATATTTGTTAAAATGCTTAAGGAGATGGAATTTACCTTGGGCATTGATGCTGAGGGGTGCTGCTGTAACACTCTCAAAGTTCGTATCGGTACAGCGGAAGAGTCTTTTAGAGTGTTACGGGATAGCACAATAACTCCAATCATAGACAACACATAAAAAATGGTTGTGCAAGGTTCAACATTCATTCATTCGATAAAAATTTTTAAGTGTACAACAAGTCCCAAATTATACAGGTCATTAAGTTTACAAAACATAGATCGAATGAACATTTTTATTATTATGTGGGCCTTCAGAATCGATCTCCATCCGAATTACCTTCAAGCACCTGAGATAAAAACATGCAAAAATCAGATCAGCGAATGCCGAGTGACTTCATAGAGTTTAATAAAACCGTTATATAAAATAATCGTTGAAATCAGAACACAAGTATAATATCAGAAGTAAGTCCTCTATTGCTAGTCAGGCAATATATAAAGCAAAGCATACATCTTAAACCGTCCATGAGACCGTAGCCTCAATATTACTGTTATAGGTAATATTATTATCGTTATTAGCATCGTATCATGTCAGATATTTAGATCACATTGGATTATTATTAGCCGCATGACATTGTTACCTTACTATCACAAACAACGGGCCGCGAACCCGACAAACAATTTGCCCATCTAAGTTAGCGTATCGTCACAAAAATCACGTTATGTAAATCTTCTCATACATAAATTCGCTTACCAATCAATGTGGTACGACGGGGATCAACCGTCAAGGCGCGAACTAGGGTGATCGTCCCCAAATAGTATTATCATATGCATAAGCGTCTATCAAATCCCGGTAGTTCACAATTCATGCTAATGGGACTTTGAGTGACATAACCAAACTACTAATAATCTTTTTTATCTCTTTTATTGGGTCATCTCATCATTCGGGTCCATATCATTAAGCATACCATCGGGACTACTTGTGTTCTGTTTTTATCAAAAACTAGCATGTTATCTCCCTCGCGGGTTTACAAATCATTTTATAAAACATTTAAAAGAATGAGAGGCTATGAACTCACGTTGATAATGAAAGGCGGATTATCGGCTACGGGTATGCTTCGGTCACGGAAACCTATATAAATAATAATCGGTCTTAGACTTTTGTCCAATGACTTTATCAAAATAACAAATATACATATGATGATTTTGTACATATGATGATGATCAAGTGGGTTTATATATTCTTATTTACTCATTTTAGTGTTTATGTATTGGTAACTTTTTACTAGTTTACTTAGTTTTACCTATTTACATATTTTAGGTCCAATAAGCCTATTATAAGTTCATTAACTTGTATTAATCCATTTTATACTTGTATTATCAGTATATATACTTTACATGTTGGGCCCAGATGGGTTAAGCCCAATAAGTAATTTTTATAAGTTTTTAACTTATTTAGTTAAATTATTAGTCCAAATATGCTAACTTGGCTCGTTAATGTCCGTATGTCATATAGTTCGGGTTTATCGGTTTTTACTTGTATTAGGTACTTATATATCAGTATATGACTTTTAAATACTTTACATTAGACGGGTTTGATCGTCTAAGTTTTAATTGGCGAAAAACGTTAATTTTTACAGTAATAGCCGAAAAAGACGTAAAAATCACGTTTATAGTTTTTATAACTTATAAATCTTATTCAACTACCATTTTTATAAAATTTCCATTTATTTAACCTTATACATATTTATATAAATGAAATTTATAAGTTAGTGGGTTTTAATTCACATTTTATACTATATTATTTTGAGTGCTTATATAATACTATTAAACATTAATTTCTCAAAAAATGATTTTTAGTTTCATCTTCACAATTTTTATCATATCTTGAGTTCTATAAGGAGATAGAAGCTCATTTTTGGATGGAATAAACTTCATATTATGTGATACAAATAAGTTAGTTATAGCTACTGCTCATTCCATGTTTAAGTATCCTTAACTGTCCCTACAAAACAGACTATTAAGATTGGCACACTAATCTTGTTTTGATCATATCTCACTCATTTTGATGATTACATTGCATGGTCAACTCTCACATATGTATGACATCTAACACTTACTGTAAATAGATTCTACCATGCAATTTTATCAGTTTATAACTTGGTTACTTACTGTTTTTATACAGCCAATATTTTAAGCAAGATTTTAGCATTGTTTCTTATGGTTTTTCATCTTTTTAATCATATTTATCAACACTTGATCCCCACACAATATTTCTATCATCATATATTCATAATATAATTATACAATAAGAAAGAAAATACATTTGATCTTTACTAAAATAACAAGAGAAATGGAAAGGATGATCTTCTTTACCAACCAAGAAAATAACCTATTGTCAGAGTATTTTACAACCGCGTTTATGTCCAGTGGACGAAGAAGATGAACTGAGCGGAATCCTACTTCCGTAATTATATCTTGTTTTTGGATGACAATAACTTGATGAGCACCAAATATATCTCCAAGATCATCAACCACCAAGATTGTTTGTTGAGAAATTAGCCCTAGGACACAAGCAAATCACCTTCTTTGTTGTTAATATGACCACCAATCAATCAAGGCTTCAAGGTTTCTCCATAATATGAATAGATAACATAAGATTTGTGGCTAGATTTTATCAAATGGGGTGTTTGATGGTGAATGTGGGACGGCAATGGGGAGTGGGAGAGAGTATGTGTGAGTTGTTTTGCATGTGAAATGGAAGCAAATGGTTAAGTTTAGTGGTTTTGAGTTTTAGTGGAAACTTGTAGCTTACATGTTAAGCTTATGCTTACATGTGTAAGCTACTTGTTACAAGGGTGCCACATCAAGTGATGTGGTGTCCCTCTTGGCCGTCCCTTTCGTTAGTGGGGTGGGATAAACTTTTTTTGTCCCATCCCGCTAATTTACGGGTATTCCTCAATTCTAGTTTCCTTAATTTGCGTGCCCTCGGGTCGTTTTACGAAAAACGTTTTTATAAATTATGAATCAACGGCACAAAACGAATCTAATAAAAATTGTCTCATCAAAAACGAAGTTCAAAAACGTAAATACGTAATCCTAAGGTTTCCGGTTTAGTCGTAAAGGATGCTAAATTATGCACGTAAGCCCAAATTTAAATCCGTAAATTGTGAGTTCATCAACCAACACAAAAATAAGTTTCAAAATAATATACGAGAAAATAATTCACTACCTAAAAATGTTAGATTGTCACAGCTTTTCCTCCTAAAAGGGATCAACGTCCTCGTGATCCATTTCATTTTGATGTCCGTTTCTTATTGAAATCAAAGAGGTGCGAATATTTCTTCCACATTTCATCCTCTCGTTCCCAAGTAAATTTCGGTCCATGCTTTGAATTCCATCGGATCTTGACAATAGGTATCCGACTTTGTTTCAGTTGCTTTACCTCACGATCCATAACCTCTACGGGTTCTTCGATAAAATGCAACTTCCCATCTATTCGAACCTTACCCAACGAAATTTTCTCATCACTCACTGCTAGACATTTCTTCAGATTAGATACATGGAATGTGTTGTGAACACCAGGAAGTTCTGGGGGTAACTCTAGTTTGTAAGCCACCGGACCTACTCTAGATAAAATCTTAAAGGGTCCAATATAACGGGGATTCAATTTTCCTCGCTTTCCAAATCTTATAACGCCTTTCCATGGCGATACTTTCAACATTACTCGGTCACCCACTTTAAACTCCATCGGCTTCCGCCGCACATCCGCATAACTTTTCTGTCTACTACAGGCAGTCAACAACCTATTCTTAATCTGAACTATCATCTCCGTAGTCTCCCGGATCAATTCCGGTCCCGTGAGCTGGGTATCCCCAACTTTACTCCAACATACAGGAGATCTACACTTCCTACCATACAAAGCTTCAAACGGTGCAGCCTTAATACTAGAATGGTAACTATTGTTATACGAAAACTCTGCTAAAGGCAAATGTTTATCCCAATTCTTACCAAAATCTATCACACAAGCTCTCAACATATCTTCCAGTGTTTGTATCGTTCTTTCACTCTGCCCATCAGTCTGGGGGTGATAAGTAGTGCTCATGTCGAGATTCGTTCCCAAAGATCTTTGGAGAGATTTCCAAAAATTCGATGCGAATCTAGGATCTCGATCTGAAATGATCGATACAGGCACTCCATGCTTGCATACAACATTATCAAGAAAAATACGAGTCAGCTTCTCCAGTGAGAACTACTCTTTAACCGGAATGAAGTGTGCTGATTTGGTCAGTCCGTCGACAATGACCTAAATCGAGTTATTTCCAGATGATGTTCTAGGAAGCTTGGTGATAAAGTCCATCGTAATTCGCTCCCACTTCCATTCAGGAATCTTTGGTTGTTGAAGTAGTCCTGATGGCTTTTGATGTTCAGCTTTGACTCTAGCACAAGTCAAGCATTGAAGAACATACATAGCAATATCAGCTTTCATATTCGGCCACCAGTACAACTTCTTCAAATCATGGTACATCTTATCAAATCCCGGATGAATGGAATACTTAGATTTATGGGATTCTAACATAATCAAATCTCTTAAGCCTCCAAACTTAGGTATCCACATACGACCTCTTAAGCATTTCACTCCATCAGCTCTAATCTCTAAAGGATCTCCTTCTCCTCGGAACCCTTCATTAACAAAATTTTCTTTCTTACAGGCTTCTATTTGCGCATTTCTAATTTGCTCAGGCAAATTATTGTGCACGGTCAAGACTAGAGAACGTACCTTGATAGGCTCTCTATATTTTCTGCTTAATGCATCGGCAACAACATAGGTTTTCTTGGGTGATATTTTATATCATAATCATAATCACTTAACAACTCTATCCATCTTCGTTGCCTCATGTTCAGTTCCTTCTGATCGAGAATATACTGTAGGCTTTTGTGATCGGTGAATACCGTACACTTGGTGCCATACAAATAATGTCTCCACAACCTAAGAGCAAAGAGTACAGCTCCTAACTCAAGATCATGAGTAGTATAATTCTCCTCATTCTTCCTTAATTGCCTAGAAGCATAAGCTATCACTTTTTCTCGCTGCATCAAAACAACTCCATAACCTCTAAGAGATGCATCACAATACACTACAAAATCTTCACTCCCGTCGGGTAATGATAAAATTGGCGCACTACATAATTTTTGCTTCAATGTCTGAAATGCTCCATCTTCATCACTTCCCCAAACGAAAGGTTTATTCTTCTGGGTAAGCTTAGTCAAGGGTTTAGCTATTAAAGAAAATTCTTTAATGAATCGCCTATAATAGCCAGTCTATCCTAAGAACTGTCGCACTTCCGTTGGCGTTGTCGGTGCAGACCAATTCTTAATGGCTTTAACCTTTGCAGGATCAACATGAATTCCATCCTTGTTAATCACATGACCAAGAAATTGCACAGAATCTAACCAAAAATCACATTTCGAAAACTTTGCATACAACCTTTCATCCTTTAACAAATTCAAAATAATCCTTAAATGTTCTCCATGTTCATCCTCATTCTTAGAATAGATTAGAATATCGTCAATAAACACAATCATAAATTTATCCAAGTAGGGCTTGCACACTCGATTCATTAAATCCATGAAAACCGCAGGTGCGTTTGTTAACCCAAATGGCATTACTTGAAATTCATAGTGTCCATAACGAGTTCTAAATGCAGTTATAGGAATATCTTCTTCATTAAATGCGAAGTTGGTGATATCCAGACCGCAAATCTATCTTAGAATACACACTAGATCCTTGTAGTTGATCAAACAAATCATCAATCCTTGGTAAAGGATATCGATTTTTAATTGTCAACTTATTCAGTTCCCTATAATCAATGCACATACGGAAAGATCCATCCTTCTTCTTAACGAACAAGACTGGAGCACCCCAAGGCGACGAGCTCGGTCTAATAAAACCTTTATCAGACAACTCCTTAAGTTGTTTAGATAACTCCTTTAATTCAGAAGGGGCTAATCGGTATGGCGCACGTGCCACCGGTGCAGCACCAGGAATTAAATCGATTCGAAACTCTACTTGCCTTATCGATGGAAGTCCGGGTAAATCTTTAGGAAATACCTCAGGAAATTCACAAATAATAGGTACATCTTCCAATCGTTTCGCCCTAGACTCATTCCCGGTTACTTGAGCTAAGAATAACTCGCAACCGTTCCTGATGTACTTTTGGACTTTAATACATGAAACGATTTTCAAACGGGATTCACCTCGATTACCATCAATTACTAACGTTCTATTCCTAAGAGGAATCTTAACCTTCTTCTCTCCACATAAAATAGTAGCATTATTCAGCGACAACAAATCCATACCAATAATAATATCAAAACTACCTAATTCTATCAACATCAAATCAATCGGAAAGGAATAGTTCAAGAGATTTAGAGAGCATCCTTCTAATAGCTTATTAGTTTTCACTAATTTACCATTAGCCAATTCCACCTCGTAACTAGTATTTATCTCAACAGGTTCAATGTCAATAAGGGCACTAAATTTAGTGGATACAAAGCTCCTATCAGCACCTGAATCAAATAAAGCAACAACATAATGATTGTTGAGTAAAAACGTACCAGTAACGACATTTGGATCCTCTTTCTTCACCTCGAATGTTCCAAGTTGATAAACACCACCCTGGGGGTTTCTTCCAGGTACAATCGCTTTCAACTTGGGGCAATCCGATTTCCTATGACCTTCTTCATTACAGTTGAAGCAAATGGTTCCCTTTTTACACCTTTCAACCTTGTGTCCAAGCTTTCCGCAATTTCGGCACTTCCAGCAGTCGCCAGCATGCCTCTTGTTGCCACACTTAGGATGTTGGAAATACGTTTTTACGTATTTAGAAAGTATCGGTCACTCCAATAATATATTCAAGTAATAGGCTCGTGATCCAGTTTGTAAACAGTATAGTCCATATAGCCCACATGTAGGGTGGGCTATATATACCCCCTCCTAGCATGTTAGGAGGGGTGGATCTTTCATTTTCTCACTTTTCATTTTAATAAATTTACTCTCTCTCTATCTTTCTTTTCTCTCTTTTCTCTCTCTAGTTCATCTTCTTCCTCCTCCTCCTCCTCCTCCATATCCTCCATTTAAATCAATAGATTAATTCATAGATTACACAATCCTTAGAAATCGTAGACCTTCAATTGGTATCAAGAGCCATGGTTAAATCTTAGGATTTACGTTTTTTTATCTATTGATTTTCTTGTTATAATTTTTTATTTTTTATGAAATCTTTTCGTCTCATTTTTTTTCTTTCAAATCTGTGCAATCAGTGTTTTATAACTTGTCCAATCAGTTTTTATCAAATTTTTTAAATTAATCAGTTTTTTTTTAAATCTATCAATTTTGTCAATTTCTAAATCATCAATTTTTATTATATTTTTTTAAATAATCATTTTTTTTCAAATATCCGTATCAAATCTCTCAATCAGTTTTTCTAAAATCATCAGTTTGTTTTTTTAGATCTATTTTGTCCATCAGTATCAAATTAGTTTAAATTTGTCATCTTTTGTTTTATCAGTTTTTTTATATTTTTTTTTTAATTTTTTATTTTAATTTTATCAGCTTTCTTGTTTCTATCAAAAGTTGTCCAATCTCAGTTTTCTTCTTTATCTGGGTTGAGTCCAATCTCTGTCATCCAACTGTCATCCAATTTTACGAACAATTTTTTTCCGGATGAATAAGTTATTCCGGATGAACCGATTTTTGCAAAAACATTCCGGATGAACTGATTTTGTAAGTTATTCCGAATGAAAAGTTTTTTCAAAACATTCCGAATGAACAAGGTATTAAGTTATTCCGCATGAACCAATCTTGCAAAAACATTCCGAATGAAAAGTTTTTTTTCAAAATATTCCGAATGAACTTAGTTGTTAGAATTATTCCGGATGAACCGTTTTTGCAAAAACATTCCGGATGAACCAACTTTGTTAAATTATTCCTCATGAACAGTTGAATGAACTAAAAAAGATTCAAACATAACGGGAAATAAGACTCAACCACAACATCAACAACTCTCGTCAGACTCACTCACCCATAGACTCAACCAAACTCACGCTCAAACAAACACTCTCGTCTCACACCGACACACCAAGACTCAAGACGCGACACCACAAACCAACACTGACACCCCTCACACCCTCGACTCTCTTGAACTCGAACAAAGACCCTCGAGAATCCCTCAACCCTCTTTCTAACCCAACATCCCACATTTATCTACTAACCCAACATCGACACACCCTCAAAACATTTTCGACTCGACTCTACAAATCTTTTTCAACCAACAGTCTCGACTCCACAAATCATTTTCAACCCTCACCCTCGCTCACTCCTCACTCACACTCGAAGAACTCTCAACTCTCAACAAACCCACACCTCTCTCGACAACAAACTCACAGAATCATTCTCACAAAAACACAGACACGACACAAATGAAACTCTAACTCAGAATCACCCCACCCTCAGATTAGAACCTGACCCCAAACTGCACTTCTTGACTCGAACAAACTCAAAACCAAGATCTCAGATTCAGTTTTTTTGTGATTCAACATGCATGCCTAGATCATTTAAACATCAAGACTCACGAAAAACTAATCATCATTGATTTGGGTAAATCCAAGATTAATATTCGAAGAAGAAGAAAAGATTTATAACAAATTTGTTATAATCTAATCTTGTTTCGATTTATGTATCACATAAACAAAAAACCATCCACCCTCAACTCCAACACAAACTCACATACCAAATACACGACCTCATCACTAGACAGAAAGACTCGATAGATATCAAGATTAACACACATGCAACAAAAAAAAAGAACCTACCCGAGACCTAATTAAAGATCTTGAAGACATTTTTCTTGATCATTCCTGAGAAAATCAAAGAGACGGAGGGATCTGTGATTGAGTGGGGATAAGGATTTGGTGTTGTGTAGATTTTTGTTTGAGATTCATTTTGTGTTTGAGAAAAATAGAGAGTCTGGCGGTGAGAGAGTATATTTTGGTGAGAAGTGTGTGTCTTGGTTTACTAAATGTGAGAGAGAGACGGGTTAAAAAATGGGGCGGAAATAACAATGTTAGGTGGGCGGTGGAAACAATTTAATTGTGGCCACGTGTAGTCTTACCTTTTTTTTCATCAGATTTTTATTTTCTTATATCAGACTTTTTAATATCAGATTTTTATCAGATTTTTATCTTTTTATACAAAATGATGTTTTGTAGAATTACGTCTTTTAGGAAAAAGAGCGTAAAAATAGGGCAAGTGAGCACGACGATTTAGGAAAACCGTGTGTGAATGACCCTAAGTGAGTTCGTTCTCGAGGAGGCAAGTGCGTTGTGTGTTGAATTGATTAATGATTGGTGATTATATGATTGAAAAAGGAAGAAAGAAATGAGATTAGAAGAGAAAGACGGTTACGAAAACGAATTAAACTACGACGAAAAAGACGAACACGTAAAACCGTAAATAGTACAAAAATTAAAATTTTAACCTAAAAATTCCTAAAAATTACTAAAAATCCCCAATAATATTCTAAGAGTTTACAAAAAATCCAAACTTGTTAAAACCTTTTAATTAATTAGATAATGACTTTTTAATGCTAATTAAAGCCCTAAAAATCACAATTAAATATTAAAAAGCCCTAAACAAGATCTAATAGTTTGTAAACCTCAAAAATATCCTAATTAAACTAAAAACTATTTTTAAAAATTTTAAAACCAAATTAAACTATTTTTAAACACTTAAAAACTATTAAAATCAATTAAATCTTAAATTAATTCTAGAAAATAATTGAAAAGTCCTAAAAATATTTGGAAAGTGACAAAACTCCTAATTAAGTGTCCTTAACCTAGAAAAAATGAAAAAACTAAAAAAATCAAAATTCAATTTTTAATAATAAAATAATATTAAAATATTCAAAAAAAAATCAAAGTTCATAAAAAATTCTAACAAATTACCAAAAATCTTAAATAATGTAACTAAAACAAAAATGCAATCCAAATTTTCTGAAACCTATTTAATAATTTTATATTGAATTTTAAAGTTAGCTTAAAACCCTAAAATCTAATAAAATCAAAAATAAGCTAAATTGAAAACTTAAAAAGCTGTAAACCTCAAAAATATAATTCAAAACCTAAAAACTATTTTTTCAGATTTTTAAATAACCTTTTTCTATTTTTTAATGACTTTTCAAAATTATAACTTAAAATAATCCTAGAAAATTAATTAATAAAGGGAAAAATAAACTTTTTGGACAGAAAAGTCAAAAAACCTAATATAAACCTAAGAAAAATGCTAAACAGTCAAAACCTTAAGGAAATAAGCTAGAAATAGCTTAATTATAAGCTGATGGTTAAATAAGCTTCAAACCAAATACCACTTAAATATCAAACCTTGTAACCTTGTGACATAGAAAGTCACATAGATCACTGGTAAGACGCTTCACTCCTGCACGACAGGTCGAGCGCTCGAGCCCAGGCTATGGAGTCTTTTTGCAAAAACTTTTTCTTTTTTTTTTAACTCAAAACCAAGTACTTAATTAACTCTAAAACACACTTCAATCAATAAACAAACAAGAATCAAGCTCTAAAAATCCAGAAACGTGCCCAGATAAACTTTTAAGAACACAAGCAAGAGTACTTTCTTCACTTGTGAAAACAGAAACAAGAGGAGCTTGATTCCTTGATCTTTTAATGTTTTATTGGATACAAGGGGCACCCCTATACTCAGTTGAGTATAGGGAGTCTATGCAAACACAAAAACATAAAGGTCACTTAGCAAGAATCAATCAAACATGCATACTTCAGTTTCTGATATGCATTTGCAGGTAGGAGGGTGTTTTTCTGATGCAGTTGGCACAAAATCAACTTTCAAACCTTCAAATCTTGCACACAAGGTTACCCATTGACATACAAACCATAAACAATCCTAATCAAACCTCTAATCTAGCAAAGATCAAAGTATGATGGCACAAATCACATAAAACTGGCAGCAAAAGGGTTTCACTGAATTTTTGTGCTATTTTTCCAATTTAAAACATGCAATTGTGTTCAAAACTTGACCAAACTGAAACTTAAGCACACTAAACACCTAATAACAACCTAAGAGATGTGTCTAAACAGGTTTTAAGCTAAATTTCAAACATTAAACCAAACTTATACCCTAATCCAAACACCCCTTAAAAATTGAAAATCAGATTTTTTTCAAAGCAAATCAATTTAAAACTACTCAAAACTGAATTTAAACACCTCTAGCATGCATGTGAACCTAAGTTGAGCAAATTTGAGCACTTAAACAAACACTTAACAATCAATTATGCAAAATCAAGCAAAATCACAAGTAACTGAAAACTTAATGAAAACTTGAAAAAGGGAACAAGGATTCTACCTTGTTGGGCCTACATCCAGGCCCAACAATGGCTGCTTTGCCATCTCCATACAGACTGGGGTCTGTGCAGAACCTCTTTGGTTGTTTGAGAGCAAATGAAAATAATGATGATGATAATGGTTGATCTTGCTATGACCCTGCACACTCACCACCAATCAAGGACAGAGAACAAGTGAAGTGAGATTGTTATAAGGCAGATAAGCTATGAGCCAGCTTATTAACTAAGCTGCTTAGGGCTTATCTGACTGAAAATAATAAAACGGATTTTTGATTGATTTTCTTGAAACTTAAGTAACAATTATATCAACAAGGCTTTAACCCTCACTTAAGCTTGATAATCAACAAGATTATCAGGCTTATGTGATCAGCTTAAAACACTTGGACCCAATGCTTATAAACTTAACAACTTTTGTCACCAAACAGAAACTTAAACTGAAATTTTAAACTTGGAAAATAAAAATGCAAGAAATGTAAATGGGCTCTTTCTTTCTCGTCACAAACTCAGTACCAATTCATTTCATAAAACAAATGTGGTTTTACAAGGCCTTGACCAAGGAGAAAAGAAAAGCTAAAAAAATGAGCTAAGTCCTAATGGCTTTATATAGCCTTACACTTGTTCTAGAAAGCTGAGAACTATTGAAACCGTAATGAATGTAATTCCAAACTTGCCCTTCAAGATGCCAAGGAGATGCTGTTTAGATGCCAAATTTTGAAAATATCAAGAACCCATGTGATGATCTTGGCTTGTAGCTGAGATGCCAGTTGTGAAACGTTCATCTTGGACGTTCATCCATCCTTTGGGAGCACGAAATCCTTTTGGCACGTTGGATGAGTTGTACACATTTGGAGTCTTGTTCAAACTTGAGTAGGGGAGGGTCCCATGGCCATGTGGGGAGGTCGGGTGATGGGTTTCGAGGTGGGAAAGGGATGGGGGGTTGGTTAATTAGCAATCTGGAGGGTTATGGCTTAAACCCCTTTGGTTTGTGTAAATGGGGATTAGGGTAGGGTTGGTGGGCCAGTAATGGGTTATGGATCCGGGTTTGGTTGGTTTAATATGGGTGGGTAAAATGACGTGTCATGTGGGGGATTGGTGGATTTGGGTTTTTGGGTTTTATTAATGGGTTGTTGGTTTTTTTAGTTAAGTAGGATTGAGTTTTTGGCATAATCAGCCCCTCCCATTAACAGCATCTCTTCATTAGTTTTGCAAACAAGGTCCTTTGCCATTTCTTCGTTAGTCCTTGACCAATCTCACCATTAGTCCTTGTGTAGTTAAAAGGACATAACATGTAACTTTCATTAACTTCAAGGGCTGTATTTGATAATTCTTCAATCTTTGAGGATATTTCTTGTATAACTTGATTCTTGGAGGACCAAATTTGACAAATCTCTAAAGATGAGGGACCAAACTTGTACAATCTTCAAACTTCAAGGGCATTTTTGCAAAATCAAAACTCGGGCCCGGTTCATTGTGCGGCTTCGTTTCCCGTGTTCGTTTTTCTTTGTTCCTTGTGATCTTTTTGTCTTTTTCTCGATATCCATACCTAAAACATACAACAACGAATACAAGTATATTTTCCGGTATTTTGACGATATTTTAAGCGTTTTAAGCCCGATTTGGACGATGAGACTATGTATAATTACAGTCTCATCACTCCCCCATACTAAACCATTGCTGTGTCCCCACGCAATGCTAGAATTAAGTATCGTTGCACTTCCAAAATTCATTTTATGATGACATTTATTGAAGACATAAATTTAAATAAACTACTACACGCGTTTTAGACATAATGTATGGTTTTCATCACTATTAAGTGACTTTTGGGATCATAGAACAAGAACACGTGAATGCTTCGTTAGAAATAATTTCGTCGTCCTCGATTTTCACCCAATTCCATGCTAAGCGTGCAACGAGATCATTGTTATTATAAGTTAGCAACACGATCATATCTCATGAGTGTTAGTTACGAACCTAAACTCCCTTATTCCTACTTGGTATCTCTTATATTTTATTTTGTCTTAATGATCACGAGGATACATCATTGACTTATGCGTGAATAGAGATTAAGTCTAAAAATAGAGTTTTAACGGTGTAACCAAAATCATCGAATTAATAATTCATCCTAATAGACAACGATGTTAAAAAATTAAGTCAACAAGAAGGATCGATAAACACGGTTTTATAACGGTTTTGAACATGAGACTTATTACCAAGACTTTTATACGCCCCCTAACGGAAGGGCCTTATTATATTTGGTTTACCTCCATCTTTTATTCAACTTTGCCATGAAGCTTTTATTATGACTTCGGTCTTGCCTTGCCTTTTATTATCCACCTCATTGGTGGTTTTATTAGCCAAAGACGTATATCCTCACGCTAAAGCGAATTTTGGATCTTTAAAGCTTCGAAGATTAAGGCTTGATTCACTTTCAATTTGGGCATAGATTTTTCGGCCTTGTGGGGCTTCAAAATTTTGCTTAATTTAGGTGAGCACTTGAAATCTTATTATTAGGTGAAGCTTTCGATTATTCGGGTGCCAATACTTCAAAACCGTGACGCTGGCGATACCTTAATGTTTTCCCAATTTAATTACATGGAAGCTACTAAAACAAATTAGAAACCAACAATAGTGACTAAACCGCTAAATCAATATTTATTAACAATTTATTATGCAAGAGCGTGGGGAGAATAAGCTAATAATTACTACACATGAGATTGTGACGATTACGAGACTTATAAATAACTCTATCATTTCTCGTCCTCACTTAAGAGACTTAGCCTAAAAAGTTAAGGAATCGAAGCTAAGTGCTCAACACGCACGGTCGAGTCAAAAATTACTCTCATTCTCACCATCGGAAAACCTACATTCGTGTCTTAAACACTTATGGAAAATAAGAAAAATTTTAAAATTTGGCCATTTTTAGCCTTATTTGCAACAAAACGATAACAAAAAGATGAAATTTTGGATTCGGTGTTGACGTAAGCAAGGTGAAGTATCTACTCACCCCCAACTAAAACTAAACATTGTCCTCAATGTTTCGAGTCTAGGGGTTGGAAAACCCCCATACTAGAGACGTAGTCGAATGCTTAATCTAGCATGAAAAGGGTGTAACCGTTAAATTAATAGCCGTTTATGAAGTGTGCTAAAAACCTAAGGTTAGAACATCAAAGGATATATCATGTGGATATCGAGAAATTCTTCAAAGCAACGATTGAAGCTCGAGTAAAACGAACACGAGATGCTTCATCGCGATGATAAGGACCTAGATTACACAATCACAAACAACCACGGAACAAAGGTTGGAAGGGCACAGGTTCCTCATTACACTATTAGAAAGCAATAATATTTACATGGATAAGCATGGGTCTCCCCCACGAGGCACCTTGTTTTTGATAACCGAGTCAAAAGCTCGACTCGAATCCCCATAAATGTGATCATTTAGGGATAATCATGGTTCGGTCATTTTTGGTGGGACTTACATGTAATCAAGGCCCAAAAGCAACCGATAATAAAGGCAAAGCCTTTATACCGGGATCAAAGATCGTGTCCTCACATTTTGTTGAAAATAAAACATGCAAAGCCGGAGGATACGTCTTGTAAGGAAGAAAACTCCCTACGACGTAGGTAAACTCATCATATCCGAGGGGATGGGTAGGGATACTTTGAAACGAAGGTAAAATTGAAAGAGAATTACTCAAAATTGGAGTTTCAAAATTTCCCCCCGGATCGAAGGCAAAAGCCTCATTAAAATCCTCATTCTCATCGAGAGGCGGTCCATCGGTGAACCCCTCGAGAATGGAAACGTCATGAGTAGAAAGAGTAGTCTCAACCGTATGAGACGTCGGGAGGGTGACTAGCAAATCCGGCTCATCGAGTTTAGAATCCTTAGAATCCTCACTCTCGATGTCCTCGAACGTCTCATCAAAAAGAGGATTTACGTCACCAAAAATGAACGCGTCATCAAATTCGAATAAAGGGTTCGAAAAGATTTTAAAATCGGTATTTTGAATATCCTCGTCGATTAGTGACTCGTCATCACTAGCGGAAAAATCATCGTCATTGAAAAGCGGGTTCGAAAAAGTCGTTGATTCTCTTCCCGAAGTGTCAATGGGAGAGACATCATCACAAGAAATCGATTCACACTCACTATCGTGATTTGCCTCGTTAGAATCTTCATGGAAAAATTTATCGAGAGCAAAATTACTTACCTCATCTTCGAAGAAAACCGTAGGCTCACTTTGGATTGGAATAGGGATCTCGACACTAGGATTAGTCCTAAGATTCGTCTCCCCCATACTTAGAGAGGCATCGGTTTCCGAAGTGGGTATAGGAGTAGTTTTTCTATGATAAGGGTCGAGATTGAAAACATCGCTATCATCATCGTCGTATTGGTAATCATATGGAATCTCAAGAGACGTAGAGGCATAAGTATCAATATTTGACGCTTGCACTCGTTGCTTTTCCATTTCAATCTCTCCCCTTATACTTCTAAAAATGTCCATCACACCTTGCAAGAATTCTTCTTCATGGTCTTGTAAGAAAGCGCCAAAGGAATTTTGTCTCTCGTTACTTGACTCATGAGAATTTTGGTGTTCGAGATCGTATGGTGGGGCCTCAAAATTATCAAAACCGGAATTATAGTATGAATTGGGTTCATTATAATGCATTGGTTGGCAAGAATAAGTATCGTGAGGCCCCCCACAATTGTCGCAACACGGATTTTGAGAAAAATACGGTTCGTTGTGTGGATAAAAATTCCCATTGTTACAATTGTAATTCATATCTTGTGGAGGTGATTCGTCAAATCCATTGAATTGGTTGTCGAAAGACGTATTTTGATTCATCGGTTGACAATCATATCCATAATGAGGTTCGTTTCCACAATTCTCACATGAATATGACGGTGTGTATTGCGAAGATTGGTCATAGAAATTAGGATTCGGTTTGTGGTCATTATAGTTATTCGTACAACTAAATCCGAAATCGTGCTCCAAACCGCAAAAATCACATGAATAAGACGAGGGCGGCTGTGGAGTATGGTCATATGATTGGAATTCGTAACCATAGGCGTTTTGATTCGTTTCATCGTCTTGATTATTATCACAATAATAAGACGAATCATTCGACGAATAAAACGAAGACGATTGGTGACCTTGGTCGTATGATTGAAATCCATCACCATTGTTGTTTTGAGGAGAGTTGTAGATATAACCTTCCCTTCCTCCTAAGATCTTGCAATTATAACAATTACCACCATCGGGCGGTCCTCCACAATATGGACACAAATAGTAACCATCATTCGACATGATGTAACGCGAAAATCGTAATCGAGAATTAAACAAATTAGAGGGTTCAAGAAGAGAATTATGAAAATAGAGGGAAAATGAGAAGATTATTTTTGTGTTTTTGGTTTTTTAATTTTTTTTGGAATTTTGGTGTATTACGTAGAAATTAATCTACAAAAATTATCCACTAATCAAAGGTCTCGATTAATGAATCCAAGAAGAATGAAGGTAATTACGTGAAGCAAAAACCCTCGTCGACTTTGAAACGTTGGCGGAACGCCAAAACGTTTCGAGGTTCAATAATTAAAACTCACAAAAATAGATTAATAATACTTGATGTGGCAAACCCCTAATTAATCGTCACTTTCAAAATACGCACAAGCGAGCGGAGAAAACGAGGCGGCGCGAAGCACTTAAGAGCCTTTTTTCCTTAGGTCGTGAAATACAACCGCCTTATACCCACCTTATAGTTTGTATTTATCGAGATTAAACCAATTAAGAGTATTTATCTATTTTGCCTTTGACTTTCGTTTGAATTCGATACAACAATAGTGACCGGAACGCTCAACTATTGAGGTGCGATTTCTCGCGTATTTGGATAATTATTGTGTGTTAATTGTTCTACGTAAATACAATATATTATGGACAATAAAAACGAGAAAACGATTTTGTGTTAATAGAGTTCTATTTAACACGTATTTATTTCTATGGTTAATAATATAGAAAAATAAAAAGAAGTATTTACGATAAAACGTAAACACTCAAACAAACACGATAAATAAATATGGCTAAACACACCTCCCCGGCAGCGGCGCCAAAATGATGTTTTGTAGAATTACGTCTTTTAGGAAAAAGAGCGTAAAAATAGGGCAAGTGAGCACGACGATTTAGGAAAACCGTGTGTGAATGACCCTAATTGAGTTCTTTCTCGAGGAGGCAAGTGCGTTGTGTGTTGAATTGATTAATGATTGGTGATTATATGATTGAAAAAGGAAGAAAGAAATGAGATTAGAAGAGAAAGACGGTTACGAAAACGAATTAAACTACGACGAAAAAGGCGAACACGTAAAACCGTAAATAGTACAAAAATTAAAATTTTAACCTAAAAATTCCTAAAAATTACTAAAAATCCCCAATAATATTCTAAGAGTTTACAAAAAATCCAAACTTGTTAAAACCTTTTAATTAATTAGATAATGACTTTTTAATGCTAATTAAAGCCCTAAAAATCACAATTAATTATTAAAAAGCCCTAAACAAGATCTAATAGTTTGTAAACCTCAAAAATATCCTAATTAAACTAAAAACTATTTTTAAAAATTTTAAAACCAAATTAAACTATTTTTAAACACTTAAAAACTATTAAAATCAATTAAATCTTAAATTAATTCTAGAAAATAATTGAAAAGTCCTAAAAATATTTGGAAAGTGACAAAACTCCTAACTAAGTGTCCTTAACCTAGAAAAAATGAAAAAACTAAAAAAATCAAAATTCAATTTTTAATAATAAAATAATATTAAAATATTCAAAAAAAATTCAAAGTTCATAAAAAAATTCTAAAAAATTACCGAAAATCTTAAATAATGTAACTAAAACAAAAATGCAATCCAAATTTTCTGAAACCTATTTAATAATTTTATATTGAATTTTAAAGTTAGCTAAAACCCCTAAAATCTAATAAAATCAAAAATAAGCTAAATTGAAAACTTAAAAAGCTGTAAACCTCAAAAATATAATTCAAAACCTAAAAACTATTTTTTCAGATTTTTAAATAACCTTTTTCTATTTTTAATGACTTTTCAAAATTATAACTTAAAATAATCCTAGAAAATTAATTAATAAAGGGAAAAATAAACTTTTTGGACAGAAAAGTCAAAAAAACCTAATATAAACCTAAGAAAAATGCTAAACATTCAAAACCTTAAGGAAATAAGATAGAAATAGCTTAATTATAAGCTGATGGTTAAATAAGCTTCAAACCAAATACCACTTAAATATCAAACCTTGTAACCTTGTGACATAGAAAGTCACATAGATCACTGGTAAGACGCTTCACTCCTGCACGACAGGTCGAGCGTTCGAGCCCAAGCTATGGAGTCTTTTTGCAAAAACTTTTTCTTTTCTTTTTTTTTTAAAACTCAAAACCAAATACTTAATTAACTCTAAAACACACTTCAATCAATCAACAAACAAGAATCAAGCTCTAAAAATCCAGAAACGTGCCCAGAGAAACTTTTAAGAACACAAGCAAGAGTACTTTCTTCACTTGTGAAAACAGAAACAAGAGGAGCTTGATTCCTTGATCTTTTAATGTTTTATTGGATACAAGGGGCACCCCTATACTCAGTTGAGTATAGGGAGTCTATGCAAACACAAAAACACAAAGGTCACTTAGCAAGAATCAATCAAACATGCATACTTCAGTTTCTGATATGCATTTGCAGGTAGGAGGGTGTTTTTCTGATGTAGTTGGCACAAAATCAACTTTCAAACCTTCAAATCTTGCACACAAGGTTACCCATTGACATACAAACCATAAACAATCCTAATCAAACCTCTAATCTAGCAAAGATCAAAGTATGATGGCATAAATCACATAAAACTGGCAGCAAAAGGGTTTCACTGAATTTTTGTGCTATTTTTCCAATTTAAAACATGCAATTGTGTTCAAAACTTGACCAAACTGAAACTTAAGCACACTAAACACCTAATAACAACCTAAGAGATGTGTCTAAACAGGTTTTAAGCTAAATTTCAAACATTAAACTAAACTTATACCCTAATCCAAACACCCCTTAAAAATTGAAAATCAGATTTTTTTCAAAGCAAATCAATTTAAAACTACTCAAAACTGAATTCAAACACCTCTAGCATGCATGTGAACCTAAGTTGAGAAAATTTGAGCACTTAAACAAACACTTAACAATTAATTATGCAAAATCAAGCAAAATCACAAGTAACTGAAAACTTAATGAAAACTTGAAAAAGGGAACAAGGATTCTACCTTGTTGGGCCTACATCCAGGCCTAACAATGGCTGCTTTGCCATCTCCATACAGACTGGGGTCTGTGCAGAACCTCTTTGGTTGTTTGAGAGCAAATGAAAATAATGATGATGATAATGGTTGATCTTGCTATGACCCTGCACACTCACCACCAATCAAGGACAGAGAACAAGTGAAGTGAGATTGTTATAAGGCAGATAAGCTATGAGCCAGCTTATTAACTAAGCTGCTTAGGGCTTATCTGACTGAAAATAATAAAACGGATTTTTGATTGATTTTCTTGAAACTTAAGTAACAATTATATCAACAAGGCTTTAACCCTCACTTAAGCTTGATAATCAACAAGATTATCAGGCTTATGTGATCAGCTTAAAACACTTGGACCCAATGCTTATAAACTTAACAACTTTTGTCACCAAACAGAAACTTAAACTGAAATTTTAAACTTGGAAAAGTAAAAATGCAAGAAATGTAAATGGGCTCTTTCTTTCTCGTCACAAACTCAGTACCAATTCATTTCATAAAACAAATGTGCTTTTACAAGGCCTTGACCAAGGATAAAAGAAAAGCTAAAAAAATGAGCTAAGTCCTAATGGCTTTATATAGCCTTACACTTGTTCTAGAAAGCTGAGAACTATTGAAACCCTAATGAATGTAATTCCAAACTTGCCCTTCAAGATGCCAAGGAGATGCTGTTTAGATGCCAAATTTTGAAAATATCAAGAACCCATGTGATGATCTTGGCTTGTAGCTGAGATGCCAGTTGTGAAACGTTCATCTTGGACGTTCATCCATCCTTTGGGAGCACGAAATCCTTTTGGCACGTTGGATGAGTTGTACACATTTGGAGTCTTGTTCAAACTTGAGCAGGGGAGGGTCCCATGGCCATGTGGGGAGGTCGGGTGATGGGTTTCGAGGTGGGAAAGGGATGGGGGGTTGGTTAATTAGCAATCTGGAGGGTTATGGCTTAAACCCCTTTGGTTTGTGTAAATGGGGATTAGGGTAGGGTTGGTGGGCCAGTAATGGGTTATGGATCCGGGTTTGGTTGGTTTAATATGGGTGGGTAAAATGACGTGTCATGTGGGGGATTGGTGGATTTGGGTTTTTGGGTTTTATTTATGGGTTGTTGGTTTTTTTAGTTAAGTAGGATTGAGTTTTTGGCATAATCAGCCCCTCCCATTAACAGCATCTCTTCATTAGTTTTGCAAACAAGGTCCTTTGCCATTTCTTCGTTAGTCCTTGACCAATCTCACCATTAGTCCTTGTGTAGTTAAAAGGACATAACATGTAACTTTCATTAACTTCAAGGGCTGTATTTGATAATTCTTCAATCTTTGAGGATATTTCTTGTATAACTTGATTCTTGGAGGACCAAATTTGACAAATCTATAAAGATGAGGGACCAAACTTGTACAATCTTCAAACTTCAAGGGCATTTTTGCAAAATCAAAACTCGGGCCCGGTTCATTGTGCGGCTTCGTTTCCCGTGTTCGTTTTTCTTTGTTCCTTGTGATCTTTTTGTCTTTTTCTCGATATCCATACCTAAAACATACAACAACGAATACAAGTATATTTTCCAGTATTTTGACGATATTTTAAGCGTTTTAAGCCCGATTTGGACGATGAGACTATGTATAATTACAGTCTCATCAGTTATATATCAGATTTTTTTAATATATCATATTTTTCTTTAATATTTTTGATTTTTAATATCTTTGATAAAAAATATCAGATTTTTTTGGGATTTTTCTTTTAAAGTTGGTTGCTTGTTCGAGTTTTAACGTCACAAAAAGACGTGACAACGTGACAAGATTTATTTGACGAGACCTAGAATTTTTTCTTTCATTTCTCATCGAACTTTCAATGGAACCGTTGAATTCGACACTCCAAGAGGGAGACTTGCATCAAATGCAAGACAAAGCTAGAGAAAGTGGTATAAATTCATTTCAAATGCTTCAGTATCATCTAGTTACTCTTTCACGACTTCAAGGAGGGAGCGAATTTGTGACACTCTTTGGTCAAGCTCGTTACATATTTATCGATTCACTATTCCTCACTTTGACCCAACTCGCCGAGCAACTCCGCAATGAAAACTTTAATCACTCTGCATCGGCACTTGCATATAAGGCTCTTGTGACACAACTCACGCCTTTCCTCCAATTCAATATCATCACGCCTGAAAGTTCAGTGATTTGCCAATCATTTATTCGAGATACACATATCGAGCTTCGAGTTTTCCGTGATACAATTTTGAAACTCATGTCATCGGTCTCGTCTTCGATTTATGAAAGATCTCGACTTCAGCAAGGGTATGATAATGGAGTGCAAGACTCTTCGATGCAAGAGGAAATTGGTCATACGGTTGAAAACTTGGAGCCTATCGATGCCAAGAGCACGGAATCAGGAGGAAAACATGATACCAGTGGCATGTCAGGGAATGTTCACGAGATCTCTTTTCATGACACCTTACCCGTTTATGACGAAGAGCCTGCAAACATGGTACAATGTAATGTTGTTTATGATGTATATGCTGATGATATGCCGCATATTGAGAATTCTGAACCTAATTATGACAAACATGGGATGGAAACGAGTGATAGCAATACCACTTCTGATTCATCCGATGTAATTCATAATGGGGGAGAGATTGTTCAGAATGCTATAGTACATCATGATAATTGTATTATAACTACTTCATTGACTGCTTCTGATTCCAAGATTAGAGAGCTCGAAACGATTGTAGCTCAACAATCAAAAGACCTTGAGGATGCCAAACTTGAATTTTCTAAGAAAACGGACAAATTTGAAACATACTTTGAAAAACTTGAAAAGTCAAACGTTGTTCTTGAAAGAAAATTGGATCAAAAAGTTTTAGATTCTAAAGCTGAAAAGGATAATATTTTGAAACAAATTCAGTTACTAGAGTCTAAATTGGCATCCCAAGATAGATTGCTCAAAGAAAATGAAACGTTAAAAGCTCAACTTCAGGAAAAGGTTTTTGCTATAGCTGCGTTGAAAAACGAATTAAGGAAAAATAGAGGACTTAGCGTGGACACTAAGCTTGAAAAACCATCAATCTTGGGGAAACTGCCTACAAATTTGTTCGTCAGACAACCGACTATCAGACAACCTACTGCATTTAGATCCGAGCGACCACAATCCTCAAGACCGCGGTTTACCTCCCAAGTTGGTTTGGTTCATCTTTCTAGACCAGTCACTCCACCAACTAGGTCCAATGTGACTAAATCAGCTTCAGCAAGACCTAATCACATGATTACTTCTAGTTTCTCTAAGAATAGTTCAAAGAACACGTCTAGAACAAGTTCAAATGATGTGCGCCATGATTTTGGTCAAAGGGAAGCTATTCAAAAGACACATGTAAGAGATAGCAATGTCCAACCTAGTCAGATGCCTTCTAGATTACCCAACACTGCTAACCATAGCATGTCATCTCCTAGGAGCATCGATCAATCATCTAGGAATTACTCGGACATTAAATATGCTACTTGTAAAACATGTAGAAAATGTGTCTTTACGGCAATTCATGATTCTTGTGTCAAGAAATTACTTGATGAGGTGAACTCCCGTGCTAGAATTAAGTCCCATTGGATAGCTAAAATCAAACCTTTTGGTAAAGTTTGGCGCCCCACTGGTAGAACTTTCACTCTTATAGGAAACGAGTGCCCTTTAACTAGGATAGTCTCCGATTCTACTAAGACTACTAAGGAGGAAACTGATAAAGGTGATACTTCACTTAAGCCTAAACTTAAGGTTTTCTATAAAAGGAAACGTTTGCCAGCTAAGATAAGTGAATCATCTACTCAGGTCATCTCTGACACAAGTAAAGCCAACCATGAACCCCACGTGCTTCTAAAATAGATATCGCTAACCCATGCAAAAGTATACAAACTCCTAATGAGAATGCAGGTACCAAAGTTGATGTTCCAAAAGAACGAAGCGGTCCAATCGTTGTATACCGTTCAACTAAGGACACTCTTAGAGTTTGGTTGCTGAAGAAGCAGATATCGGAGAAACAAGTGTCTCAGGGAATTCATGGTTAAGCTTAACAAAGGCTCACATTCAAATCACAATCTGTGTCCCGTGCTTCAAAGAAAGGAAAGTTTATCGCCGATGATAAACTTATCCTAAAAACGAGAAATTCAGTTTTCTCGGGCATGAGCTTATATAAAAAACATTCCAAGTTTTTAAGCTCATGCATAATGGCTTATGGACAAATTATAGTCTGTGACCCGTTCTTCAAAGAAAGGAAAGTTTATCGCTGATGATAAACCTATCCTTACAACGAGAATTTAATTTTTCTCGGGCATGAGCTAAAATTAAAAACATTCGAGGTTTTTAAGCTCATGCACAATGACTTACAGTTAAATGTCATACTGTAACTCGAACTTAAAATAAAGGAAAGATTATCTTTTATGATAACTTATACTCTTAACGAGAAATTAACCTTTCTCGGTCATGAGCTTGTATTAAAACATTCGAAGTTTTAAGCTCAGAAAGGAAAGTGTATCTTTTAAATAAGAGAACTTTTCCTCATAACGAGAAATTAACCTTTCTCGGTCATGAGCTTTCCGTTAAAACAGTCAAAGTTTTCAAGCTCATGAAAACGATTTCTAAGTAAATGTCAGCTTAGGACTCGTCCGTCAGATAAAAGGAAAGTTTATCGCCGATGGTAACTTATCCTTACAACGAGAAGTTTACAACTTCTCGGACTTCATCTTTCTTAAGATATTCAACATTCTTAAGCTCAAGTAATTGTTTTTCAAAACTTGGAACACAATTTTTCAAGAATTTCTCAAAAGATTTTTCTAAATCTTTCAAAATTGTGTGTTCAAAAATGTTTTGATAAAACGAGCATGTCTTCTGGAATCGATAATATTTACGAACCTAGAAATGTCATTCAATAATGACACGGGGTTGTAAATAAAGTTCGAGCAGAAGTTTAAAAGATTTAAAACATGCTCCATATGGTTTGCTATTATTTCCGATAGTAACCCGCTTTTCACATTGAAGTCAATCATTTCACCGGAAAGCTTTGACTCTACAATCCGAAGGTATCAACTCCACAATCCAAAGTTCGTTGCAATTGATATCTACATACTAGACGATGCGACTGCTTAAACGACGACTACAGCTCTTTAAGTAGAACACGGGTCAACAATTGAGGGGGAGCAATTGTCCAGCATTCAGAATCTTTGATGCCGAAAGTGCCATAGTTCATAAGTTGGTGTCAAGACAACGATATCCATTGTCCATGTGGTGTTAAGGGGAAGATAATTTCAGAAGTTACGAGGAAGACCAACATTCGTGAACAAGAACCATGTGCTTCTTTCATATGATGTTCTCCATCATTCAGGTCCAACCTCGTAAATTGCTAATATTGTGAATTCATTATCATATATGATCTTTGCACGTGATAAATACCTTACACTTGTGTTTAAAAGGTATTTAATTTACGTTTCAAGTAGACCCTCATTAATTTGAGGGGGAGCTTGTGTAACTCATGAAGATACTTGGCTTTGCATTTTTCTTCCCAAATTTTCTTAAAATGCTACTAAATCAATTGATATTAAAAACATCGATTGTGTTAATATTTTTAATACGGGGGAGAAAATGTGATTTAATATGGGAAATGATTAATTACAAATGGTTTGACTTAACGTGCTAGCTCATCCCGACATGTGCGAAATATTTTCGGATATCGTGGCATATGTTAAGGGGGAGCAAAATGGATTTGCACTTCAAAATGGATTTCATGGTGACATACACTTACCCAAAACATCTCTATTCACGACGGTGAAGATTGTGGTGGCATAAGGATGGTAGGATAGGTTAAAGTCCAATGATTCCTCTAGAACCGGAGGAATCTTCCCAAGGACATTCCATAGCTAGAAATAGTAGTCCTTAGGAAAGATAGAGAAAGATTGTGAATGTAGCTGAATGCCGACCAAGTACTTAAGTTAGCACTGGAACAATCACAACAAGGTGCTAGTGATGACGTATTGGTAAGCATTGAAGGGGTTGAAGAATGAAAAAGAATTGTAAAGATAAAGGGTGTAAAGAAAGAAGCCCTCCTTACAACTTAGGCAGAAACTGGGTCAATACATATGCTATTAAGATCATTGTTTAATGATTCTTGATATTGAAGACAGACATCATGGACCCAGTGATGCAAGGCACAACCCATCCCAGCTAGCTCAGATATCTCTCAAAAGATATTTGTTTTAATCACACGGAGACAACACATTATCTATTGATTTATTCACTCCGAATAAATTGGTATTGAAAAGGTGGCACTCCTCTCCAGCCTCCGATCACTAAAATCCAAAATGCACGATCGAGTCTAGAGCCATTTGAGATCATCATATATCTCATTAGGACACACTTTCATAATTCCTTGCTTCTTCACACACTGTGAAAAGTAAGAAAGTTCTTAAGAGTCCTACGTAAAATCTTCATGATCTTGCCTGAACATCCGAGTAATACGAAAGTATTTACAATGAAGATGGAAATCCTTCTTGAGCGAACGTTAAAAAGCTCATGGTAGGTGCTTGTGCGATTCTTTATGAATCAAACTTGTGATAACTGGAAAGCAACAGTGGTTTAAACTCTTGAATGGATTTAAACACGTTCCAGGCCTCTACGCAATATCTTAGTGATCTTGCCAGAACATTCAGAGTAATACTATTAAGTATCTACAGTGACGAATGGAAATCCTTCTAGTGTTAACATCAAACAGCACTTGGTAGGTAACTTGCAAGATTCTATATGAATCAAGCTAGTGACAACTGGAAAGTTACGATGGTGCGGTTCTTAATTGAACTTCACTTGTTCCAGGAACATGAATTGACGGCTTCAAATCATGCGGATAATATTATCCAAATGATTCACTCTTTACGTTCGCAGTCAGCTTTGGACGATAGAGTAAAGAGAATGGGTTTACCCGCGAAATCTTGTCAAGGAGGTTCTTTACTGAAACTACCTGCCACAAGTACGATATTTAATATCGTCCAACGGTCTTCACCGACCAGAGGTAAAATGCTACCGAATTAGAATGAAATGTTCAAGGCCATTTCATCCGTGTATATGGTTTGTTGCTAACTGTCTTATGCAGCGTAACAAGAAGGTGGCTGATACTAGCTTTTTGCTTGGGTTCGGATTTAGTTCTCGGTATCTCCTCGAATTGATTCACGATTCTAAGTGGAATGATTTGTTCTTGGTTAATAAAAAGGTGTTGGTTTGTTTATCTATTTTAAACTAATAACAAATAAATGTAAAAGGCGTTGAGCAAATTTAAAGCTTTAAAAGATTAAACTAAATTGACGAGTTAAACCTAAATGTTTGAAAACTTAAAGACTATATTAGAAAAATAATTGAACACTTAATAGAAACTAACACTTGGAGACTTTATAAAAACAAGAAATTCAAACCATCGGAATATGCTAGAAGCGAGTGATCAGAATAATGGACGAAAATGATGCAATCGGAATGTGCCAAAAAAATGTCCAGATCGGAATATATTCCGATCTATTGATCGGAATGTTTCAAATTGGGGCAATCGGAATAATAGCAAAATCAACCTGACCGGAATATGAAAATGAAACTCAATCGGAATATGGAATAAAGAAGTCCAAATCGGAATGTAGGCAAAAGTGTGTAAATCGGAATATCCCAAAACCCTTTTCCGATCTAAGTGATCGGAATAAAGGGGGTGTTGATCGGAAAGTTCCAATCGGAAAAGGGTTTACACCCTTTCCGATTTATCCCTTTGATCCGAAACTTAAGCTAGGTGATAAGCTATGTGAATAAGCCAACACCACAACTAGAACGAATCTAATATGAAACAAATCAAATAACCTCAAATAACAACTTGTCTAAACTTAAAATAAGCAATCTTATAAACCAAACAATAAAAAGATGAACTTTTTATGAAAACTTTAAAAAGTAAATAAGCTAAACTTACAAATAAGCCAATAAGCACAAAGATCTTAAAGCTTATTCGTATAGAAACTTAAGGAAACATAGAAAGATTAACTTTTTAAGAACGAAAACATAGATGAACAACACGGATCATAAGTAATTCGTACAAAAAGTGAATCAAAATCAAAGAAAGGTAGAATGAGATTAAAGATTAAAAGCTTGAATTTAAACTTGATTAATGAAAGAAAACAATACAAATGTTTAATCTTGAAAGATTAAAAGAAAGAAAGATGAAAACTTAGTGAGAGAAAGTTTAGAACTTTCTCTCTCTAAAACTAGAGAGAATGAAAAACTAAAACTAAAACAAAGACTAAACACCCTCCTAATGTGTATTAGGAGGGTATTTATAGGGAGAACGGAAGGAGTGCATGTGTTGCATCTTCTTTCTTTCTTCACGTCTTCTCGACTCGATTTAATTCTTTGTCTTTTCACGACATCGTCTCGGGATTAATTAAACTCGTCTTAACATTTCTTCATTTATTTAGACTCGAGTTCTTCGACTTCATTAAACTTCCGTCTTTAGACTTGTTCTTCGATAAATCTTCAGAATAGGTCTTGGACTTCCGTTCTTTTTGCACTCTTGATCTTTTGACTTCGTCTTTTCCTGTTTTCTTTGATAAAAGCCCGTGAAAGCCCGTGTTTTCTTCCTTTTTAATCTTTTGGTCCTAAAACACAATAAAAACACAAACCACGCATAATTCCGACTTTTACGACATAAAATACACGTTTTGGTCTTGTTATTATTGAAAATAAGTGGTAAAAGGATAAGTGTTTTCACACTTATTAAATCCCCTACACTTGACCATTGCAATGCCCTCATGCAATGCATTAATTTTAAAGCACGGTTTATATTTTCCATCATAAATAACCTACCTTGGCCTTTATTAAATTCTAAACATAAAAAGATAAAAACAAGTAAAGAAATTAAAGACTTACATTGGGTTTTGGCAGCCATGAACGTTTATCATCCTCAAGTTTCACGTTCCCCATACCAAGCTTACAAACGAGATCATTGTTATTATAAGTTAGCAAACTAACATGAATTCATGTGGGCCAATTATTCACTTAGACTCCCTTATTCCTAGGTGTATCTCTTATATTTTATTTTTGTCTTGAATGATCACGAGGATGCATTGTTTGACTTATTTCGATAGTTATTTAGGCCGAAAATAAAGTGAACGATTTAATCAATAGTTAGCTAAAGGACAAAATCTTTTAAAACTGCTTCTCGGGACCTCATAAAGTTCATATCTTGGCATAACTCGCTTCACGATTTGAGACCTTTCTCGGACCGATATTTGGCAGCGACTTCATACTTCAAATCTTTGAGAGACGTTCTTGAAATTGTGGTCTTCTCTTCATAATAGGAATTTCTTCACTTGAAGTTTTGAGAGATTCTTCATCTTTGGACCACGACTTCTTCATTTTTCTCCAATCTTTATTTCGGACTTTGATATACAACGATCCGCCTCCTTTTAGGACTTGGATCTATTTATCCTCATACCTTGTTAGGGCCTTTTTGGATAGACTTCTCCATGATCTTTAGGGGAGTATTTGCTTTTCGTCGTATGTCTCGATCCTTCATATTGATTTTCGATAAATGATTCTTCACATCACTTTTTGGATCTTTAGCAACAAAATGTAGCCCTCATGCCTTGTAAGGGCCTTTTCGGACTCGCCAATCTTCGCATCCCGCTTCAATAAGTTATGCCTTGGCTATGAACTCTAATCCGTATCGAGCAACTTTTAAACGATCTTGGGCTAGAAGCTAAGTAACCTTTTAAATCGTACAACCTTATTTATTGCAGATATATTTATTAACAAGCGAAGGGATAATAGGTTTATAATTAACTCACATAAATTCACGAAAGAACACCAAACTTATAATTGACTCTATCATCTCTCGTTCTCCACAGTTTAAAATATCAAGTAATGAGACTCGTGGATGCTTAGCCTATTAAACCAAAGTTTTGGGTTTTCGAGTCATCTATAGGATCTTGCAATTTCTTAGACTTTTTCAAGCTTAGAAATCGCATTTTAAAGTTCCCTTGATAAACAACTCTCTAGGATCAATTATAGGAACTTGCGAAAAGTTCTTGTTCTTAACCCGTGAGAGTTAAGACTTTCGCGTTTTATAGCTCCCTAAATAAAGGCCTTGCAAAACTTGACTTAAACACGTTAAGGATACTAGCTAGAGTAAACTTAGATAAGTAAACTCGGGTTGAGTCAAAAATATTCATGACTAAGAAAAATTTAAAACCACTTTATTAAAATTTATTCTAGTAAGGAAAGAAGATAAACATAATAAAGGAAAATACCACTATACAACTAGGTCAAAATAGATTAAAATTTTGAAAAATGTCGAAAAATCAAATTTTCCGGTTAAAATGAGGGCAAATTCATGGAAAAGACCACTTACTTCGATAGAAGTCCCCCCTACACTTGAGATAAACATTGTCCTCAATGTTTAAGCATGTGGGAGTAACTCCCCTACACTTAGGACATTGTGCACTTTGTTTAAATCTTGCTAAGGAAAGGACAACTAAAGTGAATTCAATGTGAACATATTAAATATGAAATATTGAATCACAAGAGTTTAGGATAGAACCGGGAAGATAGGAACACGGTATCACGGTTCGTCAAAAGTCATCAAGAGGCTCTTTGAAGCTTTAATCCCTGCACAGCACAAGAAACAAGACAACAAACACATACGGGGCTCCCCCTACACTTATTATGAAAGCAGGAAAGGATAGATCACGGGTTGCCTCCCGAGAAGCGCTTGTTTTTGTTCACCAAGTCACGAGCCTGACTCGACCTAATTTAGTTCATGGGGAACGTGGTGAGGGATGGAATCATCTCTTGAGAGATGTCCTCACCAAAGTACAGCTTCAAACGCTGGCCATTCACCTTGAAATTGGGCCCATTTGGATGAGAAAGCTCAATGGTCCCATATGGAAAGACTTTGGCGACGGTGAATGGACCAGACCAGCGGCTCTTCAACTTGCAAGAGAAGATCTTCAATCGAGAGTTAAAAAGCAAGACTTGATCACCAACGTGGAACTCTCGGTTCTTAATCCTTGCATCATGGATGATCTTGGTCTTCTCCTTTAGATCAGCGAGTTCTCAAAAACTTCATTCCTCAGTTCATTTAGCTCGTTGAGTTGAATATTGCAATGATCACCGGCTTTGTGGATGTCGAAGTTAGCCCACTTCAAGGCCCAGTGCGCCTTATGTTCCAGCTCGATGGGAAGGTGGCGTGCTTTCCCGTACACAAGACGATAAGGTGTACAACCGATCGGGGTCTTATAAGCAGTATAGAAAGCCCACAGAGCATCATCTAACTTATCGGCCCACGCGGCACGATGCTCTCCCACAGTACGATCCAAAATTCGCTTCAATCTACGGTTGGAAATCTCGGCTTGCCCATTGGTTTGGGGATGATAGGCGGTGGAAAGACGGTGATTGACACCATACTTAGCCATGACTCTTGCAAATTGATCATTACAAAAATGAGTCCCGCGGTCCCTGATAATAGCACGAGGAATGCCGAATCGAGCGAAAAGCTGCTTTAAAAAGTTCACAACCACCCTCGCATCATTCGTTGGAAGAGCCTTAGCTTCAACCCATTTAGAAACGTAGTCAACGGCTACAAGGATGTACTTGTTCCCTTTGGAGGATGGAAATGGCCCCATAAAGTCGATGCCCTATACGTCAAAGATTTCACATTCCTGTATGAAATTTTGAGGCATCTCATCTTTATGTGTGATCTTACCTTGGCGTTGGCAAGCATCACAATGCTTAACCATTTCGTGAGCGTCACGATAAATGGTGGGCCAATAGAATCCAGAATCAAACACTTTCTTAGCGGTGTAGTTGGGACCAAAGTGACCACCGGTGGGTCCTTTATGGCAAGCAGCGAGGATTTGCAAAGCTGCCGGTCCATCAACACATCGACGAATGATCAGATCAGCACATTGTTTGAATAGATAAGGGTCATCCCAAAAGTAAGTCTTAACATCATTCAAGAACTTCTTCTTTTGTTGGGATGTTAACCCTTTGATGAGGATACTACCCGCTAAGTAGTTTGCAATGTCGGCAAACCACGGGGTGTCATCAAGATTGGGATTTATAGACATTAAGGTCTCAAGGGGGAAAGAGTCATTGATCTCTTTGTTCGGATGATCCCCTTGAGATGGATCCTCAAGTCTGCTCAGATGATCCGCGGGTAGGTTTTCAGCACCCTTCTTGTCACGAATTTCAATGTTGAATTCTTGAAGGAGTAAAACCCAGCGAAGAAGTCTTGGCTTAGAGTCGTGCTTAGTCATCAAGTACTTCAACGCGGAATGGTCCGTATATACGATGGTGGTGGATAAAACAAGATAGGGGCGAAATTTTTCAAAAGCATAGACAACAGCTAAAAGCTCTTTTTCGGTTGTCGTATAATACAATTGAGCCCCCGTCATAGTTTTGCTAGCATAGTGGATTGGTTGGAAGTGTTTATTCACTCTTTGACCCAAAACCGCACCAATAGCAAAATCGCTAGCATCGCACATCAATTCAAAGGGCAGCTCCCAATTAGGGGTAACCAAGACCGGTGCCTTAGTTAGCTTATCCTTAAGAAGATTGAAGGCTTCGATACACTCTTTAGAAAAGATAAAAGGAGTATCTTTTTCCAAGAGGTGGGTCATCGGGTGAGCGATTTTAGAGAAATCATGAATGAATCGACGATAGAAGCCCGCATGACCCAGAAAACTTCTCACAACCTTCACGGTTGAAGGTGGAGGTAATTTGGCTATGACATCTACTTTAGCATGGTCGACTTCAAGACCGGCTTTAGAGATTTTGTGTTCTAGCACAATGCCTTCTTTTACCATAAAATGGCATTTTCCCTAATTCAGAACAAGGCGAGTGTCTTCGCACCGCTTAAGCATACGTTCCAAATTGGCAAGGCAAGAAGAGAAGGAATCCCCAAAGACCGAGAAATCATCCATGAAGACTTCCATGGTTTGCTCAACCATGTCATGGAAGATAGCCAACATGCACCTTTGGAAAGTCCCGGGGGCATTGCATAAGCCAAAAGGCATCCTTTTATAAGCAAATGTTCCATAGGGACAAGTGAATGTTGTCTTCTCTTGATCTTGGGGATCGATGGGTATTTGGAAATAACCCGAGAAACCATCAAGAAAGCAGTAATATTCATTATCCGCTAAACTTTCAAGCATTTGGTCCATAAAAGGTAGAGGGAAATGATCCTTTCTCGTGGCATCATTGAGTTTGCGGTAGTCTATACAAACTCTCCACCCAGTAACAAGACGGGTAGGAATCAAGTCGTTGTTTTGATTGGGCACAACGGTGATTCCGCCTTTCTTAGGCACATAATGGACTGGACTAACCCATGGTGAATCCGAAATAGGGTAAATCATACCCGCATCAAGAAGTTTAATAACCTCTTTTTTGATGACTTCATGGATTTTAGGATTCACCCTTCGTTGGCTTTGAATTGTGGGCTTAAAGTCGTCCTCCATGAGAATTTTATGTGTGTAAAAGTGAGGATCAATTCCGCGAATGTCGGAAATTTTCCAAGCGATAGCTCTTTTATGTTTTTTCAACACGGCGATAAGTCGGGCTTTTTCTTCTTCTTTCAGGTCCTTTGCGATGATGACCGGTAACTTCTCGTTGTCTTCAAGGAAAACGTACTCAAGATGAGGAGGTAGGTGCTTAAGCTCAAGAGTAGGAGGGTCCTCAATAGATGGTGTAACTAACGATGGATCATCATTAGTCACCTCTTTAGGAGAAGGAGGAGAAAACGGGTCTTCATTGAGAAGTCTCTCAATAGTACGAATGTCTTCATCCCAATTGGTGGACGAATTATCATACTTAATATCGAGAGGACCCAAGCTAGCTTCGAAATCATCCAAGTCACTCTCTCCAAAAGGAGTCAATGTCGGAGCAATTGAGGCAACGGTCTCAACATTGGGTAGAGAAAAGAGAGTACTTTTGCAAGCATCATGAAAATGTTCTTCACAAGCTTCATCGAGAACATCAATAGCATTAACACTCTCATATGAATAAGGTTGCTTAGAAATCTTACCCATGTTGAAGACAATTTTATCGTCACCAACTCTCATGATTAATTCGCCCGCGGCTACATCAATGAGAGTGCGACCGGTCCTCAGGAAGGGACGTCCAATGATTAATGGAACACGAGGATCCATCTCGTAGTCAACGACAACAAAATCCGCCGGGAAGGTGAATTTGTCAACGCCAACGAAGACGTCTTCGGCTATCCCCACTGGATAAGCAACCGTACGGTTGGCTAATTCCAAAGTCATTTTGGTAGAGAAAAGAGAGTACTTTTGCAAGCATCATGAAAATGTTCTTCACAAGCTTCATCGAGAACATCAATAGCATTAACACTCTCATATGAATAAGGTTGCTTAGAAATCTTACCCATGTTGAAGACAATTTTATCGTCACCAACTCTCATGATTAATTCGCCCACGGCTACATCAATGAGAGTGCGACCGGTCCTCAGGAAGGGACGTCCAACGATTAATGGAACACGAGGATCCATCTCGTAGTCAACGACAACAAAATCCGTCGGGAAGGTGAATTTGTCAACGCCAACGAAGACGTCTTCGGCTATCCCCACTGGATAAGCAACCGTACGGTTGGCTAATTCCAAAGTCATTTTGGTGGGGACTAGCTCGGGGAGAGATAATTGCTTCCAAACACTTAAAGGCATTAAGTTTATACTAGCACCTAGATCGGCTAGGGGCATGCAATTCTCTACTCCCGGGAAGTTGCAAGGAATCAAGAAGCGACCCGGATCACCAAGTTTGGTGGGTAATTTCCTTAAGAGAACGGCAGAGCAATTCTCATTAAGTTGGGTCTGAGCAATGTCAAGAAGCTTCTCCTTGTCACTAAGAAGATCTTTAAACATCTTCGTGTATTTAGGCATGTGAGCGAGAGCCTCGGCAAAGGAGATGTTAAAATTCAATTTTTTAAACATTTTGAGAAAGTTTGAAACTTGAATATCATCCTTGCTCTTTTGCTTCTCTTTCCTCAACCTTGAAGGATAAGGTATATTGGATGAAGAAGAAGGCTTTAGGGGAGTAGGATCACTCACAACCACGGGTGGTGGGGTAATGGGGGTAGAAGTAAGAGATGGAGAAATTGGGGAAATAGAAGGATGAGGAATAGGAGCAGGTGATTTGTTTTCCTTAGTCACAGTCACCGGTGGAGGTATAGGAAGCTCGGGTTCCTTGTTACCTTTGCTGTGAGTGGTGATTGCTTTCATCTCCCCTTTTGGATTTGCAACGGTGTTACTCGGAAGAGTACCCGAAGAAGAGGGTTGATTACCTTGGAAGAAACTAGCCATCATGTTCCTTAAGTCATTCGTTTGACTTTCCAAAGTGTTTCTCATATCAGCTCTCAGATCGTTCCCTTGTTTCACCATGTCTGCTTTCAAGTTGAGCACTTCCCGCTGGAGATTGTCCACAATCACATCATTAGTCCTCATGTAGGTTCCAATATCTTGGGGTAATGCGGTGGGTTGGTTGGGAGGAGCATTATAGGCGGGTGGTTGATAAGCAGGTTGTTGGTAAACTTGGTTGTTTCTTTGAGGTGGATATGGTTGTTTGTGAGGTGGTATGTATGGTGCACGAGGTTGTTGTTGTTGTTGAGGAGGGCGATTCAGGTTTTGTTGTTGGTTTGGGTTGTTAGGAGGAAAACCGGGTGGTGAGAGAAAGTTGTTAGAGCGGTAGCTAAGCAAGTTGTGGTCTCCTTGAGGACGAGCTTGATAAGCGGCCGGAGGATAGGTACCGTATGCTGCATTCACATTCTCAGAAGGGTAGTCTTGGGTGGTAGTACAAGTGGTGTAAGAGTGAGGACCACCACATATTTCACATGGTTGGCTAACATCATTGACTTGAGCGCGTGAGCGTTTTTAGCGTTGATGCTGTTGGTGTTGCTAGCGGTTTGGGCGGCAAGCGATTCAAGAAGCGTAGTGATTTTGTCAAGTCGCTTGTCGCTGTCACTAGTACTAGCACTAGCGACATTGGTCCGAACACTTTTGGTTTGCATACGAGACTTATTTTCAATAATATCCCAAGCGGCATTAGAAGTCTTAACCAAAATATTACCCCCCGAGGCACTATTTAGTGAATCTTGGTCATTCATGCTTAAACCATTATAAAAAGTATTAATTTGGTGCACTTTGGTAAAACCATGTTGTGGGCACTTTCTTAAAAGATCTTTGAAACGGTCCCAAGATTCACTAAAAGACTCATCGTACTTTTGTTCAAAATTGATAATTTCATTCCGCAAAGCGGTAGTACGAGAGGGTGGGAAAAAGTAGTTTATAAACTTGGTCTCCAAATCCGTCCACGTAAGAATACTTTGTGGCGGTTCCTTAGCAAGCCAATGCCGGGCTTGTCCCTCTAGGGAGAAAGGAAAAAGTTGCAAACAGATTACCTCTTGTGGAACACCATTGAATTTGACCGTATTCGTGAGTTGCAAGAATCTCTTGATGTGGTCATGAGGATCATCAATGGTACACCCCAAGAATGGTTGAGCAGAGACCATCTGGATAAAGCCGGATTTGAGCTCAAAGTTGTTGGCTGCAATCGCGGGTATGACAATTGGATTATTGTTTCCCTCCACATGTGCTTGCAGAAGTTCAATCATCGGGCGATTGTCCGGTAGAGGCTCATTGTTGTTGTTATTATTGTTGTTGAGAGGTGGGTTGTTATTGTTTTGAGGTGGGTTATTGTTGTTGTTTTGTACACCGGCCATGTCTAAGTCTTCGAGAGGCTCGGGATCTTGATAAGACGTTGATCGTGTACGCATGTACCTGCAAAAGAACTAACAAAGCAAAAACAAAGCAGAAATATTTTTGGTTTTTATGTTTTTTTAATTTTTAGGATTTTTGAAAATTTTATATTTTTTAGGGTTTTTTGAAATTTATTATGAAAAAGTAACGTTCACGGGGAACGGATCCCAAAATCCAAGTTCTCACAAAAAACGGTTAATCTTAACGAGAAGAGCCGGCAGCGGCGCCATTTGATACTAGCTTTTTGCTTGGGTTCGGATTTAGTTCTCGGTATCTCCTCGAATTGATTCACGGTTCTAAGTGGAATGATTTGTTCTTGGTTAATAAAAAGGTGTTGGTTTGTTTATCTATTTTAAACTAATAACAAATAAATGTAAAAGGCGTTGACCAAAGTTAAAGCTTTAAAAGATTAAACTAAATTGACGAGTTAAAACTAAATGTTTGAAAACTTAAAGACTATATTAGAAAAATAATTGAACACTTAATAGAAACTAACACTTGGAGACTTTATAAAAACAAGAAATTCAAACCATCGGAATATGCTAGAAGCGAGTGATCGGAATAATGGACGAAAATGATGCAATCGGAATGTGCCAAAAAAATGTCCAGATCGGAATATATTCCGATCTATTGATCGGAATGTTGCAAATTGGGGCAATCAGAATAATAGAAAAATCACCCTGATCGGAATATGAAAACGAAACTCAATCGGAATATAGAATAAAGAAGTCCAAATCGGAATGTAGGCAAAAGTGTGTAAATCGGAATATCCCAAACCCTTTTCCGATCTAAGTGATCGGAATAAGGGGGTGTTGATCGGAAAGTTCCAATCGGAAAAGGGTTTACACCCTTTCCGATTTATCCCTTTGTTGTCCCTAATATATGATGATTCTAGCACACGAATTTATGAAAGAAAGAAAGATAGAAATGAGATGAATTTTAGAGAGAGAAAGTAGTGAGAGAAAGTAGAGAGAAATGGTTGGAGAAACTTGTGAAATATTAGATTAAGAAGAAAATGAAATGACCAACCAACCTCTCCTTACATGCAAGGAGAGGTTTATATAGCCTTGCCTACATGTGGCATAATGGGATATATGATCATGGGCCGGGCTTTCCTTTTGGGCTTTGGTTACTTATTAATGAACCTTAGCTTAAAGTTAAGCCCGTAATAACACGACTAATATACTACCTATTACAACGTTCTAAAATACGATACATATTAAACATATGACCGAGCATTCTTGTTTGGCTCAATATTTTGAGGCTAACAATCTCCCCCAATGAGAGGTCAAAAACCTTGGTCATTTAGGAAGTTTGTAGAGATTACTAATCTCGCCATAAATGAGTCTTGAACGTGTAATCGTAGCCTTGTTCCTTCATGCTGTGATCTTTGAGCCTTTGTCGTTGTCTTTCGACTTTGTCTTTAAGCTTGAGATCTTCAAATCATCCTTGACTTGTCTTTGCCATCTTGCGATCTTGTGTCTTCATCCACATGCTCACACTATTAATTGTTGAATATGTCTTTAGGCTTGAGTATGTGGTTTCTGAATCATTGACTTTGCTGTGTACACCGTGACGCCACCTTCTCGAGACAAAACATAGACACGGACTGAATGGCTTTGACATTCGTCCTAAATCGGTAGCGTTTTACCTCCGGTCGGTGAAGACCGTTATACGATATTAAATATCGTACCTGTGATCAGGTAGATTCAATTAAGAATCTCCTTGACAGGGTTTCGCGGTTGTACTAGCCGTTCTCTTTACTCGACCGTCTCAAAGCAAGACTGCGAACATAAAGAGTGAATCAATTGGATAAATATCCGCTTGATTAAAGTCGTCAATTCAAATTACTAGAACAAGTGTGATTCATAAAGAATATTACCATTGTTGCTTTCCAGTTGACACAAGTTTGATTCATAAGAATCTCACAAGTCACCTACCGTAGCGCTGTTTGATGTTGACGCTAGAAGGATTTCCATTCGTCACTCTGAATATTAATGAATATCACTCTGAATGTTCTGGCAAGACCATAAAGATATTGCGTAGAAACCTGAAACGAGTTTGAATCAATTCAGAATCAAACCACTGTTGCTTTTCAGTTTTGCACATGTTCAATTCATAAAGAATCTTGCATATGACCTACCGTAGTGCTGTTTGATGTTAACACTGGAAGGATTTCCACTCATCATTGTGAATACTAAGTAGTATCACTCTGAGTGTTCTAGCAATATCACAAGGATATAGCGTAGGACTCTCTTGATCTTCATCCGTGTGTCCTAACGAGATTTGATTGATCTCTTGGCTCTAGACTCGATTTGTGCACTTTTAGTGGTCGGAGGCTGGAGCAGATGCCACCTATTCAATATCAACTATCTCGAAGGAGAAAGTCAATAGTAGTCATGTTGTTCTCCGTGACAATAAAACAAACTTCTTTTGAGAGAAGCCTGAGTAGCTAGGAAAGTGTTGTGCATATATCACTGGGTCCATGATGAGTTTGTCTTCATGATGAGTTGACCCGGTTTCTGCCTAAGTTGTATGGAGGGCTTACTTCTTTAGACCCTTTATCCTTACATTTCTTTTTCATTCTTCAACCCCTTCAATGCTTACCAAGACATCATTACTAGCACCTTGTTGTGATTGTTCCAGTGCTAGCATCAGTACTTAGTCGGCATTCTGCTACGTTCACATTCTACTCCATCTTTCCTAAGGACTTCTAATAATCTATTGGATTGTCCCTGGGAAGATCCCTCCGGTTCTGGTTGGATCATAGGACTTAAACCTAACCACCCTTTTGACACCAATAACGTCGTGAATTAAAGATGTTGTGGGTATTTGATCGTAACCATGAAAACCACTTTAAATTCTAACAAAGTGTTTGAAAAACATTTAACACCTTGCTAGTTTTGTCGTTTTAGAAATGCTCCCCCTTCACATGTTCATCGATAATCGAAAGTGTTTCGCACATGTAGGTAAGAGTTAAAGTGCTTGAGTCTTATATTAGATCACATTTTAATCACATTTTCTCCCCCTATCTCTAATATATAAAATCTTTTGATATTAGAGATACCAAATTTGATTAAAATATATTTTGAAAAATAGTCTTGAAATCTCCGGGAGAAAGATGTGTTAATCTTTTGCATGAGGTTAAAATTCTCCCCCTCAAAAATTGATCCAATTGAATTGTCATTGTGAGGATATGATCCACATTTCGCTTTTTGAGGATGGGAGTTGTTGAACACACAATTTTTGAAAGATTTTGAATATCATTGAAAAATTCTTGAAAAAATTGTGTTCAACGCTTTTTGAAAAATCAATTCTTTTTGTCGAAAGGTTTTTCTAAAGCATAAACTTGAGTTCATAGACTTTGAATGTCTTGACGAATCCACTCAAGTGTAAGAAGATTTCTCTTCTTTTGCTGAGGGTAAGAGTAATAAATCGTACACTCCCCCGTGAATAGCGATCCGGGTTGCAATCTGAAAGTGATTACAAGCCATTGTGTTGAGCTCAAAACGTTGAATGTTTTGTGACAAGCTCAACCCGTGATAGATTGCTCTATCCGTTGTTTGGAAATATTGTCCAAAATAGACAATTTCCTTTATTAAAAGAAGAAATGACATGTTTTAAAAAATATTTACAACTTTCATTCGAGCTTTATGTACACACCCGTGTCGTTATTGAGCGACATTTCTAGGCACGTCCATATTATCGATACTGAAAGACATGTCGAGAAGAATATTTTTGGATTTTGAAAGATTTTTAATTTTGTGTTTTGATTTTATGTGTTTTATATTTTTGTATTTTGCTTTTTCAAAGATATTTACATGTTGATGTTTGATAGATAAATCAAGCAGGCACCTTTGCCAGAATCTCCAGGTCTGCTGGAGTCAAACGTCTCATACCAATTTGCCTAACGAGGTACTCAAACCTATCTTTCGACAGAGCTTTCGTAAACAAGTCGGCTAATTGGTAATCCGTTCCAACAAAGTATAATTTAACGATACCTCTTTCAACTTGTTCCTTTATGAAGTGGTATCTGACATCGATGTGCTTCGTGCGGGAATGCTGTACCGGATTGCAGGAGATGGCTATGGCCGACTTTGAGTCACAGTACATAGGTACTTTATCAAAGTGGAAGCCATAATCCGTGAGTTGTGTTCTCATCCAAAGAACTTGAGCACAACACGCAGATAGAGACACATACTCTGCTTCGGCTGATGAAAGTGACGTGTAATCCTGCTTCTTGGAAGACCATCCCACAAGCTTATCTTGACCTAGAAATTGTGCACCACCAGAAGTACTTTTTCGTGTATCAAGACACCCTGCATGATCAGAATCTGAATAGGCCGTTAGAAAGAAACCGGTTTCCCTCGGATACCAGAGTCCCAAGTGAATGGTATTCTTGAGGTACCAAAAGATCCGTTTAACCTCCTTGAGGTGCTTTTCAGTGGGTCGTGCTTGATAACGTGCACAATAACACGTAGCATGTGAAATATCAGGTCTGCTTGCTGTCAAGTACATGAGGGACCCGATCATGGAACGATATCTCGTTTGATCTATGGGTAATCCCTCCAAGTCAGCATCTAGCGATGTGGTTGATAAAGGTGTCCCAACGGGGTCACATGAAGTCATACCATGCTTTTTGATTATCTCTTGACAATACTTAGCTTGGTTTATAAAGATACCACTTGGGGATTGGTGAACTTGAATTCCTAGAAAGAATTTTAGTTCGCCCATCATTGACATTTCAAATTTGCTGTGCATTACTTTTTCAAACCATTTTGAAAGTTTTGGGTTTGTAGACCCGAAAATAATGTCATCAACATAAATTTGCACAAGCAAAATGTCATCCGCATATTTATAAGTGAACAAAGTTAGATCAATGGAACCTTTTGAGAAACCTTTGGATACCAGAAATTTTGAGAGCTCGTCGTACCACGCCCTTGGAGCTTGCTTGAGTCCATATAGTGCCTTGTGGAGACGATACACCTTGTCAGGATAATGAGGATTGACAAATCCTTCCGGCTGCGTGACATAGACTTCTTCCTTCAAAGGACCTTTAAGAAACGCCGTCTTTACGTCCATTTGATAGACAGTGAATCCCTTATGTGCAGCATAAGCAAGGAAAATCCTGACCGCTTCCATGCGAGCAACTGGTGCAAATGATTCATCAAAATCAATTCCCTCTTTCTGGCCATACCTCTTAGCCACTAGCCTAGCTTTGTTCTTGATGATCATATTCTCTTCATCCATCTTGTTTTTCCAGATCCAACGAAGATTTAATGGAGTCACATCGTATGGTCTGTCAACAAGTTCCCAGACTTTAAGTCTTTTAAATTGTTGAAGTTCATCCGTCATCGATTCAATCCAAGCATGATCAGCCATGGCTTCTTTGATGTTTTTCGGTTCAGCCGTACTCACGGCGAGTGCGAACATACAAACATCGCCATCGGTGGTTAGTTGTCGTCTTGTACGAACGGGCTGTGAAGGGTTTCCAATTACGTGAACCAAAGGATGATCTCGGGTCCAATGATGTGTTGAAGGATGTCGTTGATAGAACGTATGCATATTTGACGGATCAACATGGCGAGTAGAAGACTCTCCAGTTTCGTGTACCGTTGTACCGAATGGGTTGTGAAAATCGTCATCATCAGATAATGTACCGTCTGCTTGATTTGTGTTCTCTGGAGCAATGACAGTAGTTGTGGATGTTGTAGGATCGATTGTTGAAGTTATATTCTGAGGAGGTAAATCTGCAACAACCCGTGTTGAAGTAGATGAAGTTGTATCCTTTTGTTGATGATGATCGGTATCATCATTCGTATCATGAGTGACAGCGGAAGACTTCGATGCAACTTGTCTCTCCCCCGTGAAATATTCATCATACATTGGTCCATATAACATTTCCAACTCTTCAAGTGTCGTGTCCACTGTCATATCTGCTCTAGGAACATGTTCAGGAACCAGCTTTGAACTTGACGGTTCATTGTTGTGGTCTTGAGTTCCGAGTTCCGTGCGGTTGTGAACGGAAGTCGTTTGTCATTATGGATCGGGACTTAAACTGTTTTGTTCAAGTGCCATTTCTTGCAATTCATCAAATCTGATATGAATAGTCTCGACTATCAATTTTGTTCTCTTGTTGTACACTCTGTATCCCTTAGACTGAGTTGCATACCCCACTAAAATGCATGCATCACCTTTCTCTTTCATCTTGTCCAGATTTTCACCATCTCGAATAATGTAACACGTACATCCAAAAACGTGAAGGTGTTTGAGTGAAGGTTTGCGATCATTAATTATGTGATATGGTATCTTTTCGTGTCTTGGGATAATTAAGGAGCGGTTTTGTGTGTAGCATGCGGTTGACACGGCTTCGGCCCAAAAGTATAGTGGAAGTTTTGAAGCGGATAATAATGTTCGAGCAGCCTCAACTAAAGTACGGTTTCGTCTTTCAACAACGCCGTTTTGTTCGGGTGTTCGAGCAATAGATGTTTCATGTTCAATTCCTTCAGCTTCAAAAAAATTTCTCAGTTTTGAATTCAAAAATTCAGTACCTCTGTCAGTACGAACCACTTTAACTTGAGCTTGAAGAACACGTTGTATCACTTTAAGGAAGCTGGTGAGAACATCGGGTGTTTCATCCTTGGACCTTAAGAAGTGAGTCCATGTGTACCTTGAGTAGTCATCGACATTTACCATAACGTATTTCTTCCCATTGATACTTTGAACACACATGGGACCACACAAATCTATATGAAGAAGATCTAACCGTCCTTTAGAGCTTGGTGTAGTCTTTGTCTTGAAACTACTCCGTTTAGCTTTACAAAGCTCACAAGAAGAACAAAGATGATCTTTGATGAATTTCAAGTTAGGAAGGCCTCACACAATATCTTTCTTGGAAAGCAAGTTGATGGTATCGAAGTTAAGATGAGATAAACGTTGATCCCATAACCAAGCTTGAGTCGTTGAAGCTTTAGCCATGAAACAGATTGGAGTTGAAGATGTGGAGTCTTATAGTGAAATAGTGTAGAGATCAGTACCCCGTGTTCCGGTAAGTAAGTCATTCCCATCATAATCACGAACAAAACATGTCTTTTTTCTAAAAGCAACCTCCAAATCCGCATAACAGAATTGACCAACCGAGAAAAGATTGTGATTGAGCCCTTCGACGTAGTAAACCCTTTTGATAGTGATATTCCCCTGAACCAAGTCTCCATATCCTAGGATCGGTGCAAATTGATCATTTCCGAATCGGACCGTACCCAGGAACTTCTCCACGAAGTTAATTAGAAGCTTGAGATTCCCCGTCATGTGCTTCGTGCATCCGGAGTCTAGTATGAAGAGAATTATTTTGATCACCTGCAGAAGAATTAGAACACGATGGAGCAGTTGCTAAATTGGATTCCATGTTAGTTGTGATTTCCGATGCATTAGTTTCCCTAGTTTCATCACTTAGATGCACACTAACGCTCGTAGTCACATTTTCTGTCCTAACCTTAGGCATCCATTTATATCCTAGAGGACATTGATTAGCAAACCACCATTTCCAAGGCTTGCTAGCAGATTCATATAATTCCCTAATTCTGCTTCTAGGGTTCTTAGTGGTGGAGTTTGATGCAATACTTTTCTTAGGGGGGTTGCACCAGAATGGTTCACTTTACGTTTGGGTTTTCTAGCACTAATAGGCATCACAGTTTGCTTCTTAGTTAGAGTTTCTATGCCTTTGGCATTATTCGAAACACACATAGCATGATTAGCATTAGCACACTTTCCATATTTCACACAAACAAACTTAACTTTCATAGCATTCAAAGTCGAATCATTCAAATCGTCATTACACGCGATTACAAACGTTTTATTCTTAGAAACATTGAAAATCCTAGGGTGGTCTTCTACTTCCTTCATCTTCCCTTGACTTTTGTTTTGCCAGACCTTTTCATTCATGCGAGTGCTCTTAAGCTGGGGCCGGCTAACACTAGCAGTGGGGACTACTCCTGTAGTAAAAGACACACGTCTATTAGTGTTTCTAGAAGTCTGAGGTGATTGACTTTCTTTGTTTTGTGTGGGTTTAGTGGCCAGTCTATACATCCCTGGTTTAACCACATTTGTGTTCTTAATGCTTTGTGATCGAATATGTGTTTTGGGAGTGTTTTGTGGTAACCTATCCTTCCCATCCGTCTTGGGGGCAAACGCAGGTTTTGTAAATGCAGAATTAGAGAAAACAGATGGTTTTCCCAAGACAGAGGGTCTAGTCACTTTTTGAGCATTGGGTTGTCTTACAACAGGTTTCTTAACACTAGGTTCCACAATCTTCCCACCCATCTTAGCAACGAGTTTCTGCAACTCTGCTATCGCTCTGTCCCTGTCTTGTAACTGAGCTTTCAACCCTTTAATTTCCAAATTCTGTTCGTTCATTTCTCGAAACGTTTGGGAAAGTTTTTCTTGCAATTTATTATCATGTGGAAAACTACCAACGTCTTTTTGCAAAGCAAGTTCAAGAGAATGACAATGTTTTTGAAGGAAATCAGTTTTGTGTTGAAGTAACTCAAAAGCCTTTTTATCAACATTTTCTTTATGTTTCGAAAGCTCAAGTTCAAGACGCTCACACTCTTTGATTTTATCAAGATATTTGCATGCAACATCAGAATATTCATCAATATCAGCACAAGATTGAAGAGTAACACACAAAATATCTTTGGAGAGACATTCTTCTAAGAGTAGATCATATTCGTTTGAAAATTCTAATTTGTCATTTTGAAGGTCATCAATTTCTTTTTCAAGCGACTCAACATATTTCAACTCATCAAACATTTCAGACTGAATTAAATTTTCAAACTCAAGAACATGTTCTTTTATTATCTTCGTATTTGGTATTAAAAGTTCTTTCACAAGCACAGTTATGTTGTGAGGAATCTCGGTTTTCCACTTATCCTTTTGACGTTTCTCCCAATCGCTTTCACCAATTGATTGAACATTATTAACGTGGTGTTTAAGAAAACCAAGTATTTTTCTACTTTTGCTTTTAGAAGCATCTAGAGGCAAATAGTTAATATATTTAAAAACATTAGTTTTCCTCTTAGTGCCAAAAGCTTTTTTCCATTGAATTCTTTTTTGTTTGCATTCTAAAAAGAATTCCTCACGAGACTTATGTTTTTGTGGAGTGAAAAGACCATAAAGACTATTTTCATAAGCATAGTTATATGGTTTCACAAAATCTTTATTGACCGGTGATCTACTCTCCTCATTCCAAAGGGACGTCTCTTCACTATCGAGGTTAGCTACAGGGCAATCATGATCGGTCCATTCGGACTCGTCAAGATATAAATGGGGGTTTGCAGCTTGAGCTTGTTCGAGGTACTTGGGGGTGGCAAAGCTAGGTTGACCCTTGAAAAACGACCGAGGTGCTATCATTCTAACGGTTTGAATAGACTCATGTGTATTATAAACAACTTTTTTCAAAAAATCGACTTTTTCTTCGAGATCCTTTACTTTTTCAGTATCTTTGCTTTGTCTATTTTTGAAATCTTTTTTTAATGTTTCAACCTCTTGTTTCTTCTCGTCAAGAATTTTAGCAGAATCGGTGGTGTTCATAGAAAGCCTCTGTTCAAGTTCATTAACTTTTGTTGTGGCAATATTTTACCGGGGTGAAGTCCCTTTTACCCAAAAAAAACTTTTGTTGTGGCAAGGTACGTTTTTTGACGTTCATCACTTAATAAAACATTAAATTGACGTTTTTCTTTAGTTAACAAAGCAAGAGCTTCATTGTATTTAATTTCAAAATCGTCCTTTTTAACGTTGATGACACGACTTTTGTACCCCTCAAGCTCGTTGGTCTTTTGAAGAAGCTCAACCCTATAACTATCAATAGTCTCACTAGATTTTATAAGAGCGGCTTTGCATTCTTCAAAGTTTTAAGTGAGCGCTGCGTTTGCCTTCTTTAATTGATTTTGATTCTTTCTATTTTCATTGACATCTTTTTGTAAACTAGCAATTAAATTAGCAAGCGCGACACGCTCCTCGTCATCATACTCATTTGCACGTTGATCATCCTCAAACTCATTATTGCACATGTCTGATGAATCGGGTGTGGTATTGCTATCAACCGTTTCCATCATACACGTGTCAGTAATTGTTGTTGGTAGATCACTATGCTCATGTGTATCACCAAACACATTATATTCAGCATCATCTTGTACCTTATCAATTGGCTCGGTATCAAAGATAGGACCATTGTCATCTTCAGTGACGTTAAGGACCTCATGAATCTTTGCCATGTATGAATAATGTGCCTCGAGTTCTTGGTCGGAGAGTTCATCATCTGTGTCGTCAAGCATTTCTCCTTCCTCAGCTGATAACTTTATTCCAGCTTCCATTTTCTTGCACAGCAGCATCTTTTCCTTATGATAACCATAATCTTTAACCCTCTTTGGCTGCCTGCATTCCCTAGCCAAATGCCCAAAGCCTCTACAATTATAACACTGAATCCCACTTTATTGCACAACTTGAGTACCAACAGTTTCCTTATTTCCAACAACAGTAGCCACCCTCTGATTATCATACTTAGGTTGTCGATCATACTTTGGAGGACTCTCAGCACGTCTTCGTGTGTCATACCTTGGAGGACTCTGTGCATGGGTGTTCCTCGAGTTTGAAGATGTTCGAAGGTTGTTGTTGGTGGGTTTGTAGATTTTCTTATATTGCTTCATAACGAAAGCCATTTGTTGCTTGAATTCCCTATCCTTTTGAGCTATTTCTTCATCACTGTCTTCTTCGGATGATTGCTCAGGTGTGGGTGATGGTGCTCTTGCAACTTCTTTGCCTCGGGATCGTATTGGAACATGTGACTTGGAGACAATGGATGATCGTGGTGATGATGATTGAGTAGAGTAGGTCTTTGAAGTACGGGAGTGATATTCTGGGTAATGTTGAGTGGTAGACACTAAAGCAAGTGGATTGGAAATCTTTGCAACTCGTTCAGCTCGAAGTTCATTTGCCTCATTTTGAAATTGTTTCAAGATGTCAAAGAGCTTGTGATATGAAACTTCGTCTAACTTTTGTTGTTGTTTCACCAAGGTGACAAACCGTGTCCACTCTGGTTGAAGTTGCTATAGAAATTGGACATTGACTTGCATGGTGGAAACTTGCAAGTTGTTTCGGGTCATATCATTCATCATCTTGTAGAATCGGGAGTAATAAGAATCAATTGATTCCCCATCCTTTGATGTAAACTTGCCAAAGTTCCAAAACATCTTAGTTTTCACATCTTGTTTGTTAAGTGATTCACCTTGTTGCAATCTTTCAATAGCCGTCCACATTTCTTGAGCAGTAGGACATGCGTCAACCGTAGAGTAAATTTCATCTCCAATGCCACTGAGAATTAAGTAGATTGCTTCCTTCTCTGCATCAAACCACGCACGGTTCTCTGGGGTGAGGTCGGTCCTCTTTTCATCACGTTCATATGCGGGTTGTGTGTCACTTGTGTCTGTGGCTGGTACTGCAGGAACTTGAATCCTTGAGAGTTTATAGGGTCCTTCCATAATACATTGCCTTAAAGCATCACTGTTAGGTTTTGTGTCAAGGTAACATATAAAACAGGATTGCCATTGATCATATCGACCCGACACTAGCATTGGTGGTCTTTCCTTGTTACCTGCCACCATTATGTTGTTGTTCGTCACACGGTATTCGGCAGTAGAATCCATCTCAATATTCTCTGAAATGATGAATCGAATGTGGATCTTAAGTAGTTGTGTTGTGATTGTGTGGTTGTTGAAATTCCGAAAATTGCGATTTTTTCTCAGTCCGACAATAAATTCCTCAGTCCGACAAAACGGTAGACCTAAAAAACTTGTAATCACCAAATTTTGAAATCGAGCTAGAAATAGCCTAAAACTAGTATGGAAAAAATTTGATTTTACTTGACCTAAAAATTTTAACTCTTTTTTTTTTTTTTTTAATCTTCGTGTAAACTACGTTCTGAGACTAGTCTAGATAGTGGCTAAGTCTAAAAAATACTCGAACAAAAATTAGATGTCCATCGTAATGTCACCCATCGCACTATGAGATCGATCTCTGATCGCACTCTGATCGTAATCCTTGATCGCAGTTGGATCATACTCTGATCGTGGTCTGATCGTACTCCTAGATCGCAGTTGGATCGTACTCTGATCGTAGTTTGATCGTACTCACCTATCGTACTCCAGATCGCACTCTGATCGTAGTCTTGGATCGTAACAAGTGATCGTACTCTTGGATCGTACTCACTTGATCGTACTCTTCGATCGTACTGGGTGATCGTACTCACAGATCGTAGTGAGTGATCGTACTCACAGATCATACTGAGTGATCGCAGTAAGATCGTAGTATTAGATCGTGACTGTGGATCGCAAGTAGAAACCCCCAGGGTTTATGCAATCACAAAATCAGATCGTACCCAAAAAATTAAGCCGAGACTTAAGAGCAACAAGAAAGAATGGATTTTTGCCTTGGAATTCGTGATTCTAACCAAACAAAAGTAACCAAAAACTTACCACGCGTATGAAAGATGAGAGATGAAAGGAGTATGATTTAGAGCACGAAAAATACAAGAAAAAACTTGAATCCGAGTAGATTTTATTGTAAAATCACACGAATTAAGTAGTAAAGCAACAACGAATCACAAAAACTACCCCATGGCGATTGATACCAATTGTTTTCCCTAATATATGATGATTCTAGCACACGAATTTATGAAAGAAAGAAAGGTAGAAATGAGATGAATTTTAGAGAGAGAAAGTAGTGAGAGAAAGTAGAGAGAAATGGTTGGAGAAACTTGTGAAATATTAGATTAAGAAGAAAATGAAATGACCAACCAACCTCTCCTTACATGCAAGGAGAGGTTTATATAGCCTTGCCTACATGTGGCATAATGGGCTATATGATCATGGGCCGGGCTTTCCTTTTTGGCTTTGGTTACTTATTAATGAACCTTAGCTTAAAGTTAAGCCCGTAATAACACGACTAATATACTACCTATTACAACGTTCTAAAATACGATACATATTAAACATATGACTGAGCATTCTTGTTTGGCTCAATATTTTGAGGCTAACACCCTTTGATCCGAAACTTAAGCTAGGTGATAAGCTATGTGAATAAGCCAACACCACAACTAGAACGAATCTAATATGAAACAAATCAAATATCCTCAAATAACAACTTGTCTAAACTTAAAATAAGCAATCTTATAAATCAAACAATAAAAAGATGAACTTTTTATGAAAACTTTAAAAAGTAAATAAGCTAAACTTACAAATAAGCCAATAAGCACAAAGATCTTAAAGCTTATTCGTATAGAAACTTAAGGAAACATAGAAAGATTAACTTTTTAAGCACGAAAACATAGATGAACAACACGGATCATAAGTAATTCATACAAAAAGTGAATCAAAATCAAAGAAAGGTAGAATGAGATTAAAGATTAAAAGCTTGAATTTAAACTTGATTAATGAAAGAAAACAATACAAATGTTTAATCTTGAAAGATTAAAAGAAAGAAAGATGAAAACTTAGTGAGAGAAAGTTTAGAACTTTCTCTCTCTAAAACTAGAGAGACTGAAAAACTAAAACTAAAACAAATACTAAACACCCTCCTAATGTGTATTAGGAGGGTATTTATAGGGAGAATGGAAGGAGTGCATGTGTTGCATCTTCTTTCTTTCTTCACGTCTTCTCGACTCGATTTAATTCTTTGTCTTTTCTCGACATCGTCTCAGGATTAATTAAACTCGTCTTAATATTTCTTCATTTATTTAGACTCGAGTTCTTCGACTTCATTAAACTTCCGTCTTTAGACTTGTTCTTCGATAAATCTTCAGAATAGGTCTTGGACTTCCGTTCTTTTTGCACTCTTGATCTTTTGACTTCGTCTTTTCCCGTTTTCTTTGATAAAAGCCCGTGAAAGCCCGTGTTTTCTTTCTTTTTAATCTTTTGGTCCTAAAACACAATAAAAACACAAACCACGCATAATTCCGACTTTTACGACATAAAATACACGTTTTGGTCTTGTTGTTATTGAAAATAAGTGGTAAAAGGATAAGTGTTTTCACACTTATTAGTGGCATTGCGGTGTACAATCCAGAAGAAGTCGTCACCACATGCTTATACTACATACAATTAGTACTTCAACAAATTCAAGAAAGTCTGAAGGTCAAGTCTTCCGCTGTATCAAACTCTGAAGCTTTCAAGAATTTAAAGGTATAAGTATGTGGAACATGAAGTCACGAAGAGGCGAATATCACAAGTGATGAATGCACAAGGTCAAGGCAAGGAAACATGCTCAAGACTTAAGTCAAAGATCACATCAAGCTTATTCACAAGAACAAGATCGAAGACTCAAGCATAGATGCTAGGTTTAAGATTTTGTAAAATGGTGTGACCTCCCTTAGGGGGGAGATTGTTGGAAATACGTTTTTCCAAGAAAAGTCTCGGTCACATCATTCGTAGCATAGATCACGAGATATAGACTATTTAGGACATTGTAACTTGGAATGACCTCCCTTAGGGGGAGATTGTTGGAAATACGTTTTTACGTATTTAGAAAGGATCAGTCACTCCAATAATATATTCAAGTAATAGGCTCGTGATCCAGTTTATAAACAGTATACTCCATATAGCCCACATGTATGGTGGGCTATATATACCCCCTGCTAGCATGTTAGGAGGGGTGGATCTTTCATTTTCTCACTTTTCATTTTAATTAATTTACTTTCTCTCTCTATCTTTCTTTTCTCTCTTTTCTCTCTCTAGTTCATCTTCTTCCTCCTCCTCCTCCTCCATCTCCTCCATTTAAATCAATAGATTAATTCATAGATTACACAATCCTAAGAAATTAGACCTTCAATCATCTATCATCGTTGCGCGGTGTGTTGTTGGTAAGAGCATTTGCATTCCTCTTTCTTTGGTTCTGACGGCGATTGAAATTCTCCCTATTATCACCTCTATCTACACGATCACCATCACCCTTTCTTTTCTCACCAACACGGGCTTCATCTTCCCTATCCTGAATTATCTGTCCAATGAGTTGGTAAGCCATTCGAACAACATCATCAATGGTCAGTGGTTTCGATGATTTCACGTCCCCCCCGGATATTCTTGGTCAACCCTTTAATATATTGTTCAATTTGGATCTCTTCGGGTTCCACCAATCGAGGACACAGCAAGGCCAACTCATGGAATCGGTTTGTGTAACTATCAATGTCCACACCTTTCATTCTCAAATGAATCAACTCTTGTTCTAACCTAATTATCACACTACGAGGACAGAACTCCAAAGTCATCCACTTCTTAATTTCAGCCCAAGGAGTAGCATTAGCAGCATCAATACCATGAAAGCAATTCTCCCGTTCCACCAAGTCAACGCACGAACTTTAAGAGTAGCCATAGCAAAAGTCACTTTATCTTCCTCCTTACACTTAGTAATCCGAAACATCGACTCAATCTTCTCAATCCACTGGCTTAATCCTACAGCACCTTCAGTTCCATTAAAAGGTAGAGGTTCACACTTCATGAACGTCACATAAGTACAGCCACCAACTTCAGGTGCATTAGTTCCAAGTCCTCCTATATTTCCTCCAGCATTAGCATTCACATTATTAGCATTCACATTCACATTAGTACCACCAATTCCACTACCGCCAGCTCAACTACCGCCAGCTCCACTACCGCCAGCTCCACTACCGCCAGCTCCACTACCGCCAGCTCTACTATCGCCAGCTCCACTACCGCCAGCTTCATTTCTAGCATTTGCCATAAATTCAGTCATAGATGCGGTAACTTGCTCCGTAATAATCCTACGTACATCATCCTCAGTCATAGCTTTCTTGGGCGGCATAGTTCTATAATTTCACAATTTCAAAGTATTAAGCATTCACCCAACAAGGGATTCATATAATATGGATTGAATTCATAATCAAGATACAAATAAGGCACAATATGGAATTCAAGACAAGATACACATTTCATTGGATTTGAAACGAAAGCATTGTCTTAATTACATCCCATATCAAAGTTCTAGCACTATACATACTCAAAATTCGTGCCAGATCTACTAACAAGTCGGTTCAATCAAAGTTACAAAAGGTACAAAAGATACAAAGGTCACTACTAAACACAGACTGGTCTACTGAGAACCGCCGGATGGTCCATCATCCATCGTCTTCTGTATCTTTGTCGGACGATCACTAGACACATCTTCAGCTGGGCGCTTGTGGATCACTCCTCTTTCAACCATGTCAGCATAAAATCTACTATTCTAACCCACATATATATTCAACTCCTTCTCAGCTTTCTCATGCATCGCACGAGCTACATTCAACTGAATCTCCATAGAGTTCACCTTTTTCTTTATTGCAGCAAACTCACCACTTTCTAACATAGATAACCTCCTAAAAGCCTCATTCAACCCACGCTCTACATCAGTCAAATCCAAACTAAGCAATTCCCGCTCTTTCTCACCAACCTTAGTCTTCGACTCCAAATAAGCAACATGAGTCTGAACAACACCTAGTCCAACCTCTGTCATACTACTCTGAGCACGGGAAGCATCTAAATCACGTCTCAAGGCCCAAGGTGCAAGACCATCAATATGAGTAGCCTCTTGAACACTAGACGACTCTCCTATCACACGTCTACAAGTAGCAATATCATCAGTACCGTCAGGTGCATTATCATCCTCATCCTCCTCTGATTCAGAATCAGATTCAGACGATTCAGACATTTCATCTCTAGGTAGCTCAACCTCAGAATCAGACAAACAAACTGGAGGGGGTAAAGGGCTCGCCCTCTGGAACATCATAAGGGTAAATAAGCTCGGCTTCCTCATCATCATCAACCTCATCGTCTATACCTATATCCTCCTCGACATCCTCATCGTCAACCTCATTATCTAAATTATCTATCCCAATCTCATCATCATCATTCTCAATATCAACATTATCAATCTCATTCTCTACCATATCAACCTGAGGGGCAATCTGATCTCCTAGTCCTATCTCGGGCTCGGGATCCTCAAATGGTTCCTCCTCATCATCATCCATATCATAATCTACTAAGTCTAAATAAGGGTCATCATCTACATTAGGTTTGGGAATAGCATGGTTCTCTACAGGAATATTAGGGTCAGCCATGACAATCTGCATTTATATATATCTCGTATTAGGATAACATACTTATTAAACAATTACATACTGAAATCACGATATATACATATATATAAATTAAATTATATATATCAAAATATATATCTTCTCAATAGGGCTTGTTGGTAACGTCGGAGATCTTTGGCACCGTTATAGTCAAAAGATTTTTCAAATATTTTCTCAAATGTTCATAGTTAAAAGATTTTGAAAAGTTTTGTTCAAAACCTTGGTTTTTAAAATCTTTTGTTCTCTATAACGAGAGCTCTGGTACCAAACTGTAACACTCTCAAATTTCGTATCGGTACAGCGGAAGAGTCTTTTAGAGTGTTACGGGATAGCACAATAACTCCAATCATAGACAACACATAAAAATGGTTGTGCAAGGTTCAACATACATTCATTCGATAAAAAGTTATAAGTGTACAACAGGTCCCAAATTATATAGGTCATTAAGTTTACAAAACATAGATCGAATGAACATTTTTATTATTATGTGGGCCATCAAAGTCGATCTCCATCCGAATTACCTTCAAGCACCTGAGATAAAAACATGCAAAAATCATATCAGCGAATGTCGAGTGACTTCATAGAGTTTAATAAAACCGTTATATAAAACAATCGTTGAAATCAGAACACAAGTATAATATCAGAAGTAAGTCCTCGTATTGCTAGTCAGGCAATATATAAAGCAAAGCATACATCTTAAACTGTCCATGAGACCGTAGCCTCAATATTAACATTATAGGAAATATTATTATCGTTATTAGCATCGTATCATGTCAGATATTTAGATTACATTGGATTATTATTAGCCGCATGACATTTTTACCTTACTATCACAAACAACGGGCCGCAAACCCGACAAACAATTTGCCCATCTTAGTTAGCGTGTCGTCACAAAAATCACGCTATGTAAATCTTCTTATACATAAATTCGCTTACCAATCAATGTGGTACGACGGGGATCAACCGTCAAGGCGCGAACTGGGGTGATCGTCCCCAAATAGTACTATCATATGCATAAGCGTCTACCAAATCCCGGTAGGTCACAATTCATGCTAATGGGACTTTGAGTGACATAACCTAACTACTAATAGTCCTTTTTATCTCTTTTATTGGGTCATCATATCATTCAGGTCCATATCATTAAGCATACCATCGGGACTACTTGTGATCTATTTTTATCAAAAACTAGCATGTTATCTCCCTCGCGGGTTTACAAATCATTTTATAAAACATTTAAAAGAGTGTGAGGCTATGAACTCACGTTGATAATGAAAGGCGGATTATCGGCTACGGGCGTGCTTCGGTCACGGAAACCTATATAAATCATAATCGGTCTTAGACTTTTGTCCAATGACTTTATCAAAATAACAAATATACATATGATGATTTTGTACATATGATGATGATCAAGTGGGTTTATATATTCTTATTTACTCATTTTAGTGTTTATATATTGGTAACTTTTTACTAGTTTACTTAGTTTTACCTATTTACATATTTTAGGTCTAATAAGCCTATTATAAGTTCATTAACTTGTATTAATCCATTTTATACTTGTATTATCAGTATTTATACTTTACATGTTGGGCCCAAATGGGTTAAGCCCAATAATTAATTTTTATAAGTGTTTAACTTATTTAGTTAAATTATTAGTCCAAATATGCTAACTTGGCTCGTTAATGTCCGTATGTCATATAGTTCGGGTTTATCGGTTTTTACTTGTATTAGGTACTTATATATCAGTATATGACTTTTAAAAACTTTACATTAGACGGGTTTGATCGTCTAAGTTTTAATTGGCGAAAAACGTTAATTTTACGGTAATAGCCAAAAAAGACGTAAAAATCACGTTTATAGTTTTTATAACTTATAAATCTTATTCAACTACCATTTTTATAAAGTGTCTATTTATTTAACCTTATACATATTTATATAAATGAAATTTATAAGTTAGTGGGTTTTAATTCATATTTTATACTATATTATTTTGAGTGCTTATATAATACTATTAAACATTAATTTCTCAAAATCTGATTTTTAGTTTCATCTTCACCATTTTTATCATATCTTGAGTTATATAAGGAGATAGAAGCTCATTTTTAGATGGAATAAACTTCATATTATGTGCTAAAAATAAATTGGTTATAGCTACTGCTCATTCCATGTTTAAGTATCCTTAACAGTCCCTACAAAACAGACTATTCAGATTGGCACACTAATCTTGTTTTGATCATATATCACTCATTTTGATGATTTCATTGCATGGCCAACTCTCACATGTGTATGACATCTAACACTTACTGTAAGTGGATTCCACCATGCAATTTTATCAGTTTATAAGTTGGTTACTATTTTTTTATACAGCCAATATTTTAAGCAAGATTTTAGCATTGTTTCTTATGGTTTTTCATCTTTTTAATCATATTTATCAACACTTGATCCCCACACAACATTTCTATCATCATATATTCATCATATACATATACAATAAGAAAGAAAATACATTTAATCTTTACAAAAAATAACAAGAGAAATGGAAAGGATGATCTTCTTTACCAACCAAGATTATATCTTGTTTTTGGATGACAATAACTTGATGAACACCAAATATATCTCCAAGATCATCAACCACCAAGATTGTTTGTTGAGAAATTAGCCCTAGGACACAAGAAAATCACCTTCTTTGTTGTTAATATGGCCACCAATCAATCAAGGCTTCAAGGTTTCTCCATAATATGAATAGATAACATAAGATTTGTGGCTAGATTTGGTCAAATAGGGTGTTTGATGGTGAATGTGGGACGACAATGGGGAGTGGAAGAGAGTATGTGTGAGTTGTTTTGCATGTGAAATGGAAGCAAATGGTTAAGTTTAGTGGTTTTGAGGTTTAGTGGAAACTTGTAGCTTACATGTTAAGCTTATGCTTACATGTGTAAGCTACTTGTTACAAGGGTGCCACATCAAGTGATGTGGTGTCCCTCTTGGCCGTCCCTTTTGTTAGTGGGGTGGGATAAACCTGTTTTGTCCCATCCCGCTAATTTACGGGTATTCCTCGATTCTAGTTTCCTCGATTTGCGTACCCTCGGGTCGTTTTACGAAAAATGTTTTTATAAATTATGAATCAACGGTACAAAACGAATCTAATAAAAATTGTCTCATCAAAAACGGAGTTCAAAAACGTAAATACGTAATCCTAAGGTTTCTGGTTTAGTCGTAAAGGATGCTAAATTATGCACGTAAGCCCAAATTTAAATCCGTAAATTGTGAGTTCATCAACCAACACAAAAATAAGTTTCAAAATAATATACGAGAAAATAATTCACTACCTGAAAATGTTAGATTGTCACAGCTGCTATTTAGGAAGTGTGATCAGATCGTGGAAGATGCATTATATCTTAATGGGTTACTTAAATTGATGATTTTGCTGAAGAAAGATATCCTATATGGTCGTATTGGATAATCGATTAGCTTTTTTCTCTTTGTATATTAGCATCTATACATGTTTGGTGGTAACAGGGTATACATATATACTAGAAAGCTGATGCGTAATTCAGAATATGGATATGAAATAGATGAAGTGTAGTATTGTCAATATTCCATCTTGTTTGTGACAACATCTGCAACTGTTAAAAACTTAGTTTTATTAAAAATTATCAGCAAGTTTCCAACACAATCACCTATGCAAAAGATGAGAAAAAGTATTTGGCATACCCTTTTGATAAAATTGTGTATAACTCCTCTTCTTAAAATAAAACATTCAGGTTGAGACTTCCGTTCAAAAATTACCATTTTGCATACGCAATCTCTAACCCCTTAAAACCCTGAGGACACCATATCAAACCTCATTAAACTCAACAACATAAGTTATGGATTCAAGATAAATGTAGGCAATGAAAATTTCAGTGATGAGTATTAAACATAATCACACCACTAAAAAAAGCTTGCAATAAGGGGGTGTTTGGATTTTCGTTTCAAAAAAATGATCATTCCCTTTAAAGTGAATTTCACATTTATCAATTTTGCGGCGCTTCCCAAGATGATTTTAATAATCTTAAACCTTCATAACCAAAGACACGTATGGCTAAAACTAATGGGATGCTTGTGACTCCTATTAAGAGCAACGTCGTATTGTGATATTTGTATTGCAAGTTTCAACCAACTACAATCATGCAATCAATATAAGTAGACGACACACTTGTATTTATAATGATTCACTAAAAGGAGAAAAAATTGAACACAAAGTCCAATTCTGAAAATATATACAAAGACAAATACATCGAGATACGATAAATAGTGTAAAAAAGCGTATGCACCTTGAACTTGAGGGCTGCTTGATTCAGCATCAGTCAATAAATGGAGATTAGCAGACTGTGAACTTGTTGCAGCATTTACCTCAGATGCTCGTGAACCAAATTCCAGATTACACCTTTTCTTATCAGTTGTTAAACGCAAGGCCTGTATTAATGGGTCATAAGAAAAGAAAAAAAAATGTTATATACAAATATTATTTTTGGGAAATATGTATTGGAACAAATCCAATGTGTACTAATACAAAATAATTTACCTTGAATCACGACAGTGCTTGATGCAACACCTTTAGTCCTAATACCATGGGTCAATAAACGAACATCAGAATGCATCTCTTGCAGATGGCCAAAAGCAACACATGTCATCATTTTAAGAAGCATCTATCAAAATCACGATGAGGAAAACTTGGGTCAATAAAGTTGATTATAGACATGTCAAAATGGGTTATACTCTTTGGGGTTGAAGCTTAATATCTCTTTGTAACTTAAAGCATTATAACACCTATTTTTCAACCTTTGTCAGAAAAAGGCAGACTTGTCAAGATTACAAATATTTCAGATACATGGCCATCATTTCTATCAGGGTTACAATACTTTCTTTACTTTATAATACGGTTACTCCTTGATGTGGTAAAAATAAACGTGGTTACAAAGTCACGTTATCGGGCCAAAGTTCTTTGTTAATTTTTTCACTAATCTTTACTTCTTTTTCAAATTAGTAATTATCTATTTGTATTAAATAATATACCCTGAAACATTAACTTCAAATCAAACAATCCTTGCAGAATCTATGTGATATTTAAATGTAAATTTCGAATGATCGTTGATTAATAAAGACATAAATTCAAAAATTCCATCACAGAGTGGGGTTCTTGTTGTTTGTAACGCAAAAGAAAAAGGCTATAAAGGTTGATATAATAAGTTATTTATATCTATCATCAAATATTTTAAGATTGTAGTACAAACACATGAACAAATGTGATAGTTTTAGATCAAACCTCTTGTAAGTCAGATTCAGTATCATTTGGGTCACTTCAAGCGTGTAATTCTTGGCATCTTGAAAAAACTTTAACATCATGCATCATGGGGTCAATGTCACGTAATAATATCATTTTCTTGTCCATTGTTTGAACTACATATCATCCAAATCAAAGTTAATGAGAAACGATATTTATCATATAAAATGAGTAATATGATTTTCAAACCTAAACAATTTGAAACTTGAGAAACCTAAAAAATATATACTTGTTTATGCTTTGAAGGATAGAAGATAATGAGGTGTGTGATATTCGTATATTGATCAAATCTGCTTCCTATATAGAAAGAAACAGGTTAAAAGGTTTTAAAAATAATTAGTTTATGATACTTAACAAAGGTAAGGATTAGATGGAATTAAATTTATGCTTATAATCAAGAGAATTCATTAATTCTTTGAATTAGGAGCGTCTTTTTAACATATCTTTCAAACCTTGCGATAATATACTAAATTTTCAAAACTTTCACAAATTTAACCTTAAATTAACCAAAATCATATCATGCAGTTTATAAGCATAAATGTAAACACTAATATACTCACAACAACTATAATAACATATCAAAAAATACAAAATATATACACATAGCATAAGAACATAAACTTAATAATCATACGAAAGGAAATCAAATCATACAAAATATATACACATATCATAGAATACAAACCTACAAATCGTAATAATCATAGAAAACAAAAAAATAAAAAATCTCAAAACTTAAAAATATAAAACTAACCTATAGCATGAAAGGAATTAATGCATAAACTGTTGTACAAATGGATGTTTTATTGTAACAATAACAAATTCAATCCACTAATATATACAAATATCTTAAAAATTATCAATAATAAGGATTAAATTTACCTTTCCCATACTGCGTTTCATTTTAGATCCATGAAAATATGAACTTCAATGATATCTAAATATGATTCAGATCTATGATTCAGTAGTTGATCCTCTTATTTGATTTAATTAATATATGTGATAGGAGTTGATGTATTTTGGATCTATGATTAATATATATGATTCAGATATGAGAGTGAAACTGCTACATATGCATTCGGGGGTTGTTTATGATTCATATATGAGAGTGAAAACTGCTACATAGGCATTCGGGGGTTGTTTGAAACCTTATTTTTGTGTATTTGATTAAGAGGATATAGGCATTTTTGGATCTATGATTAATTTTTGTGTATTTGATTTAGAGGATATAGTAGTAGTTTTTGGGTGAAGATATGAGAATGAAAAACATAGATCCGAAAATAGGTATTAGGGGTGGCTAAAGGTGTTATTTTGATCTAACGGTTTTAAAAAATAGAGTGGCCAGGTGTCATTTTTATAGAGGTTTTAGAGGAAGATCAAAAAAAAAAAGAAACCTTGTTTTATATAAGAGGTAGATGGGTCAAACAAGCTTTTTCTTAAAATTATAGACGCTTTTAGAATATTACTGGAAATCAACTTGATTAGAACCAAACCAAGCTTAGATAACTCGAGTAAACTTTTGAGACTAGTTCGGGTATCAAATTCTCGGCTCATAAAGCTACGAGCTTACTTTAGCCAGCATGCATATAAAAGGCTTTATGAAAGCAATCAATCTCTGATATAAGCTGTCAGAGAAATGTTAAACTCAATTGATTATTGTAACCTTAGTAAAGGCATGGAGTGAAGCTGTTCTTAGCCGAGTCGAGCTCAAGAGAATTGACTGCATTAACGCTCAAGCCGCGTGCAAGTCGAGTTTCAAGATCGACTATTAGAGTCGAGTTGAGTTTGGAGCTCATAATATCACAATGTCAAAATATCAAAATATCACAATATCAAAATAAAAAAATAAAAAATGATTGCGTCAACAACAGGGATCCAACCTGCGCGGCTCATAAAACTACGAGCTTACTTGGGTTAATATTAGCATGGATTTTGTGTTGGGGCTACCTCGTACTCAAAGGGGTAATGATTCAATATTTGTTGTTGTTGATCGTTTTTCTAAGATGGTTCATTTTATTCCTTGCAAGAAGACAACAGATGCAGTTAATGTATCCTAACTTTTCTTTAGGGATGTGTACCGTTTACATGGTTTACCTTCCTTCATTGTTTCTGATCGGGACACCAGGTTTTTAAGTCATTTTTGGCGTAGTTTGTGGAAGATGGTGAATACTCAACTTAATTTTAGTAGTGCTTATCATCCTCAAACTGATGGGCAAACTGAAGTTGTTAACAGGTCCTTTGGTAACCTGTTAAGGTGTTTGGTGGGTGATCATGTGAAGGCATGGGATCAGAAGTTGTATCAAGCTGAGTTTGCTCATAATCATGCTGTTAATCGGAGCACTGGGTTTAGTCCATTCCAGGTGATCTATTCTGCTCAGCCACGTGGTCCTCTTGATCTTATGACTCCTCAAGTTTCTAGGTGTGTTCCGAAGAAAGTGAAGGATTTTGTTGAGGGGTTGCATGATGTTCATAAATCTGTTCGTGACAACTTGGTTCGCGCTAATTTGAAGTACAAGCAGGATGCATATCAAAAGAGGAGACATGTTGACTTTGAAGTAGGAGACTTTGTGTGGGTTGTCTTGACTAAGAATCATTTTCCAGTTGATGAATAAAATAAGTTGTCTGCTAAGAATATTGGTCCAGGGGAAATTGTGGATAAGATGAACTCAAATGCTTATCGTTTGAAGTTGCCAAGCCATATTCGTTGTTCTGATGTTTTTAATGTGAAGCACTTGTTGCCTTACCATGGTGATTCTTCAGATGGTGATACAGCTGGGAATTCGAGGACGAATTTTTCCTATCCAAGGGGAATGATGGAGGCCCAAGTATTGAAGAACGGGCTCACTTGTTTCTAGAGGCCCGATATCGCGTGACGAAGAGGGGTTTAGTAAAACGAGCATAACTTTTGCATCATAAGTCCGTTTTCAGCCTCTGACCTTTCAAAACGCGCGTAAAAAGGAGGCGGACGACGCTGTAAACACCTTTTAGCTGGTTGCGGATTTTCTAACGCCCGAAAATCCTTTTTACTATTATTTTTTTATATATTTATGTTTTTCTCACTTTCAGTTGGACTTTTTCTTTGGGCTACGGTCCAGCCCATTGAATTTTTAGGTTTTTCTTTGTTTGCAGTCATTATTTAATGAATATGCTGTAACCCTAGCAAGACAATTATCAGTTTAATAAAAGTTAAACCACTGGTCGTTGTGTTGCCGTGTTTTACCCTAATTTTCAGGCATTCTTTAGAATCGATGATTATTAGCAGAATTGTTTTTGGCATTCTTTTTGAATCAACAGATCCAATTACCTATATTTGCTACTTAGTTTTTTAGTCTACATCAACTATCTAGACTGTAATATACAAAATATCATGGTTATAAATAACGTGAGTCGTGACGTGACGACATGTTCAAGCTACACGTTTTAACGGCTAAAACAAAGTTTTAGCGTTTTTAAATTGTGGTTTATAGCGGCTCAACATATAAACATATTTATGTGTTTTATCATATTTCTAATATTATATTTATATTTAGTTCATAATAAATATTGTATATAATAAATAAAGTTAGAAAATTTCCCTTACATGTAATAATAATTATTTTTTAGAGTTGAATTTAAAAGATTACCGCACCTCATGTTATAGTGTCTCTTAACATGTTGCGTAGCGTGAAAATTGTGTCTCAAACTTTAGCGTGCCATAATACGAGTCTTTGCGAGCTATTTAAAACTATGCAAAATATACATTATAATTCTTCATTATTATAGGCAATCTTTTTTAACACATATCATTTGTCATTGCAACATTTAAACGACTAGGTCTTACGTTAAAAGCAAAATTCTTTTGGGAGGTAATGGCAACAAAGTTTATAAATGCATATAATTAATACATAAGTATTAAATAGTGAAACGAATCTAATTTGTTTTTTAGTTTAATTGTTGTGCAGTCTTTGCATTGACATTCGTTCTTGTTTTCTTACTTGAAAGCTTCAAAAACATTCTATTCAAACTATCAAATTAAAGGTTGTACAGTTTGGCATGTTGCATTCATTTTCATATTTAAAGTTACGATATTATTGACTCAAAATGTCTGTTTTACACACATAAACAAAGCTTTGAACTATTTATTGGTGGGTACACATTGAATTTACATTCTATAAAGTTTATAAGTGTCCAAATGGAACCGTTTTAAACATGTTGTGATTGAAAACAATATGTTCAAGTTTTGACTTGTATCCCGAGGTATCCATGTGTTATTGATTCGGTTATGGTGTGTCTGTGTCGAACGAGATGGAACTTGACCCACGCATGTTGCTGCTCTTACTGACCGACCGAGGACCAGACCGAAATGGTGCAGTCCAATCCGGTCCGGTCAGTCCGATCTAATTAACGGTCTTAAATGTTGGAATTCACTGTTCACCCAAAGAGGACACTTAGTATCACGATCATCCGAATCTTCTTTCAGTTTTCGGACAGAAATCCGATCGTTGTATACATTGTCTTTTAACGATAACATTTTGACTAACGTCATAACTACTACCACGAAAATCATCTTGACACTTGGGAGTATTAGAACCATCTGTGTTCAATACCAGTCTACTATAGTTAACAATAGTTGACACCACAATAAGCACTTTAGATACTACGATAATAACGAAATGAAACAACTAAAGGCAATAAAACATACCGCAACGAGTAAAAAGCATAGCCAACTATGGTCTGAAAATCAACGGTCGACAGGGCTAGTTTAATGACATGATTTGGCTAAATCAGCTGTCGACCTAACTAGTTTTTGTTGCTGCCAGAAATTCTGACAGCATGCTTACATTAGGCCCAAAAGACCAAGCTTTTACATTAGATCTACTATTTCAAATAATGAGGTGAGGCAAATACTGTGGGTTATGATAGTTGAAACCACCATCCTTGGTCTTCTTCCTACGCACCATTCTAGTAAGCTTGTAGAAGTCTTGAGGATCAGAAGAACCATCTACAGAATTAATCAAAATCGAAACCTCAATATATTAACACCTGGACAAAAAGTGAGACATAAAACATCCTAATGTTCAAACAACAAGAAATGGATGAGAGACTAACCTTGCACAGTTTCATACTCGCCTTCGGATTCCATTTGAGGTTTGACCACGTTTGCTGCATGAATTGAAGAATCAACGTCCTCGTTGGTCACGGCTATGTTGGTCACGGTTGGCACCCCCTTTGGGTCCAAGCCACCACTCCATAGGCCACCACTCCGAGCTCGTTGGTCACGGCTATGTTGGTCACGGTTGGCACCCCTTTGGGTCCGAGCCACCACTCCATAGGCCACCACTCCGAGTGTTGGAACCTCGTAAGGTAGAGCTAGCTCTGATACCAATTGATACGAACCCATCCCATACTAGGCTCGTAATCGGTTTATAAGTCCCAAGCGTAGAACTCACTCAAAAAGCTAGCTTTTTTGAGGAGCGAACACCTGGACATTATAAACCATCAACCATTCCCATACATGGCCGATGTGGGATCATAACATAAGGCATCAAGAAACAGAACACCATAATAAAGTTTGTATTTATGTAGCTTACATAAACTGCTATATGGTTTTTATTGGGATTGTTAGAGGTGACAAGCCCTCTATATTAAAACAAAAGTATGACTAATTTTCTTCATTAGTATAATTAAAATGGCCGTAAGCATTGGCTGACTTTCAATCCCTTCGACCTGTTTCAACTTTGGCTAGGTTTAAAAAATGAACCCCTTGACCTGTTTATATTTAAAAAATGAACCCGTTTTCACACAAATGAGTCAAAATCTATCGGCTCGAACTGTTTCAACATTATAACAGAAAACTAGAGCTGATGCGCCATTTTTATTAATTTTAAAGTGAAAACTGCAAGTTTGTAACAAGCATAACTGATAGCATGTCAATGCGTTCTAATAAGAAGTGATAACCAAATCAGGAATATATTCACATACACTTTGGTTTACGATTCGTAATGGTAAACTTCAGCAGTGTCCTTGCACCATCTTTAGTTTCACATGCGACTTTGGTCTTATACACGCCACGTATCCCTCGTTCAATGGCCTATATGGTCAAGTAGAACATATACTTCTTGGGCAATTTATAGAAATTGCACTCAATGAATTCAGCCCCGCTGACCATGTTGTCTTCGTCTCTGTTAAGATACTGACAACATAGAATTTATTGCAAGACAGTTAGCAACGGAGACAGTCTCAAAACTTGAAAACAGGTGGAAGGAATGTAACCATACCAAGTGAGAAGATTTGTTAAAGGTGTCGACTGCAAATTTTCCAACTAAATCAACAACCATAGCATCCTCAACCGTAACTAAATTACGTATTGGTACACCCTCGCATTCATTTGCCTCCTGCCACAAGTATGAAATATGTGAGGATACGCCAAAAACATTATACATTGGCGCAGAATCTTGGATATAGATGTATATAGATGAGAAAATAAAAAGAGGGAAGAAAATACAACAGATACATACAGTTCTATCATTGATTGTAAACTTATTCCAGAAGTTCTGCTCATCTTTGTTCAACGGATATCTGCCGTGGTAATTAGGGGATCTCCCTGAATAAGAAAGACGCACACATATCCACGTTATCGTAGATTAGAAACTAACAAGGACTTAGCTTATTAATGATCAGAGCGCAATGACAAAAAGATACTTATGTATTAGTTTATCAACCACCACCAAATGGCATAGTGGTAGTAAGGTCCTTGACTCCCCCATCAAGAGGCCAGGGGTTCTAACCTCACTAGGTGTGCACATTTGGGTTGGCTAGAGGTTCACATGTGCCGACTCCAGGCTATCGAAAAGGGTAGTGGCCCTGGGGGGTCGGCTCACAATATCACGTCGGAAACCAGGTAACCCAAAAAAAGAATAAACTTATGTAGCGTTGTAATAATTTTTTCTAAAACCTTGATAAGAGATGGGAATACGTACAGGTTATCTTGATATCCTTCTTCGTTTTAGGTTTGGGCTTGGGCTTGGGCTTGGGCTTGGGTTTGGGTGGTGAAGGAGGAAGTTTGGAAACATAAGAGGCTTTGCGGTCGCTGCAAGGAAAGGGGGGTATGAGTACGAGAACAAAAGGAGGCAAGACACTCATGAGAGTATATAATTAATTATCTACAGTTAAGATAAACAAAAATATAATGGTCGCAGATAGAGAACATATTATTTCCACAAACATGGCAACTTTCCCATAGTAATCGAGTCCATAACACAATGGCGCATCTCGCGCTTACATTGTTTTAGTTCGAGTTTTGCAGAACTGTTGTTGTTGTTCCGCTTTAGAGACTTCCTAGCACTAGCTACTTTCTGAATCACATCATACAGTTCCTTTGGAACTTCAGATGGCGCTGTGATGCACAAGAATAACAATAATTAAGAAAGACAGGCCGTAGTTAATGAAGTTGTTGTTAGCATCAATGTCAGAAATTCATGCATACCTTCACGTGTGGGTGCAGATGATGTTTCCTCCCATGTGGATGATGATGACGATGATGATGTTTCCTCCCATGTGGATGATGATGACGATGATGATGATGATGATGATGATGATGATGATGATGATGATGATGATGATGATGGTGATGCATATGTTTTCAGCCATGAGGATGGTAAATCGGGTTTAATATCCTCGAGTTTGAAAGGCGTAGTTGGTTTGTTTGGAGGTGGAGTCTGGAACTGAAGCAATGAGCAGAGTTAGTGCAATATACAGAATAGTGATACATAATTGTTAAGATAATAATACGATAGAATTGGTGAAACACAAAATAACAATAATGATGTAAATTAGTGAAAGGTTAAACAGACAAATAACAAAACAAAAAATTAGAAAGAATTACTGGTAGGAGGCGGTGTGGTGGTAGTGTGTCTTTCAATTTCCTCATTATCTCGTCAGGCCAAGACAATTTTGGGGTTTCAGATGGCGGGGCTGTCATGCATGCACAAGAAGAATAATAAAAATTGATTGAGAAAGACAAGACTGGGAATAGTGAATGAAGTTGTTGAAGTTAGGTGGCGGGTAAGAGAAAAGAAAACCATGCATACCTGTGCTAGTAGTTGATACGTCATGATTCTTTTCAGGAGGTTGCTCCTGGAGCTGGAAGAAAAGAAAAAAAAAGAAGAAAAGTGATCATATCTTCTTTTATAGTACTAGCAGGGTATCCGCGCGTTGCGGCTGCGGGTACCTGTAATTCAAGTTTAGGCGTCACAAATTAAAAAGACAAACTGGTTAATTGAAGAATAATAAGAAAATGATCATAGTCTGACTTGGTTCATCGGTTTGTATCGAGCTCTCGTGGTTATCTCCGTTCCGATTTCTTGCGGTTATCTTCGTTTCGATAGATATTCTGGTTTTCGGTTAAACCTACTGGTCTTGTGCGGTTTTAAATGCATATATATCACCAACATGTAGATTATATGAAATTTTGTGTGTTTTATTAGTTGTACAAATGTATAATCACATGTATATTTTATTTTAAGGGTATTTTAAAAAAAATAGTATTAATTAGCTCTTTTAATACATTAATTAATCCGTACTTGTAACGTATGTTTTATAATTTGTATTAATTAACATTCATTTTAAGAGTGAATTAAATATTTGTACCATAAGCTATATAATTTGTAATGCTTAATATCTCAAAAAATGGTTGTAATGTTTAATTAATTTGTACAGTATGCTTAAAAATATGTATTACTTAAAAAAATTAATGAGGAGAGAGATAACTAAATGCTTTATATGTAGTATAGATATAGATATAGATTTGGTTGGAAATTGGCAGGGATAAAGAAAAAAGGGGGGAGGGGAAAACTAGTAAGTAAATGTTTCATACTTTAGTGTTGTTGGAAACGGAATTGGTGGCATCGGCGGTATTAATGGGAATGGCAGTTAGATAGTTGAGGACCTGTGGCTTTGAATAAAACTTCTTCCCGGTTGCAGTTTGCTTATACACCTTGTACTTCTTCTGTCCAGTTCGCGTAGCCACAGTCCATCCATCAGGTAGCCAATCATGGGTAGTGGGAGTTGATAATTTAGGTTTTTTAGAAGATGCAACGTCGACCTAACCCAATGAGCACAGTTAGAAGAGTCATATACTGAATGATGATCTTAAATAGGATAAAATGTTTGAATGAATGGTATTAAGCCAAAGCCTCAAATAATAAGCCAGAACAAGTAGAGCAAAAACAAAATTTAAATAAGCAAAGTTAGAATGAATAATGATTATACAGAATTCAAATAAGCTATTATTGACCAAAAACAAAAACAAAAAATAAACTCGAAAAATCAATTGTGTTTGTATTTTGAGCAATCAATCAATCGGCTTATTTTTCCTGCTTATTGGAATTATACAACTAACTTTTCTCAACAATCAATACAAATACCCACTAATAATAATCAAGTAATCGAGTTAATTCAAAACAAGTAATAATATTGGATAAACTTACAGAAGAAGCTGACGATCTCCTCCTCTTTGTCGGAACCATCTCACTATTCGCTGCTATGAATGATCTTGTTGGCGGGCATGTTTGTTTTATCTTATATAAGGTAGGGCCCTTTGGGCTTATATTTTTGTGACTTAATGGGCCTTATATTAGTTAAATTTATAAAAAACAAAAAATCAAAACTTATATAATCTTTAAAAAAATTAGTATATATTTTTTCAAAAAGATTATATAATTTTTTTATAAGATTTATATAAAAAGTGAAATTTTGATTTTTGTTCGTTTAAATATAAAATTTATATAAAAATATTTATTCGTGTTAATTGAATCAACCCAAAAATAGGAGTTTAAAATAATATGTTCCACTAACTAAACATGACATGAGTAGAAAATTTAAATTTCGAAATTTTAAATTTTTAAAAATTTTAATTTACTAGTATAATTTAAAATCCTGAAATTTTGAAATCTTTGAATCAACGACACCTTATAAGTTTTCAAATAAGCTTAAAAAATTGAAGTTTATCAAATATAAGATTATGGCATAAGCACCAAAGCTTATTTGAGACTTATATAATGTAAGTGTATTTCGACTTATATAACGTAAGTGTATTTTGGCATATATGACATAAGACTTAATTTGATGGCTTATTCGGGGATTTATGAGCTTATTTAAGTTTGTTAGTATGATATAATAAACTTATATAATCCAAAAAATCACCAATAAGTTTAAAAAATCAGGTTTAATAAAGAGAGGGAAAAAATAGAAAACAATATAACAGTGCTTTCTTTTTTTTATATAAAAGTGGAGAACTAAAAACTCTTATTTTTTAAAAATTATTTAAAAATATGCGGCTAAACAAAATTTATGTTTTTTAATTCTAATTTGAAATTTCTTTTTAAAAAATTATACCCCCTTCGTTCCATATTAAATGTTCACTTGGATTTTTTTGGATTTTTTTTTCTAAACTTTGACCAATACTATTTTTGGTTGTGTTATATAATACGTGATGCAAAATATATGGATAGATTGAATTTTAAGCGTACTCTCATTGCTAAAATTTTCATAAAGTATTATATAATACACATAAAATTATTTATGGTCAAATTTCAAGAAGAAAGACAAAAAAAAGTCAAAATGGATATTTAATATGGGACGGATGTAGTAATATATTTCCCCAACTAAACACACTCTAAGGGCCCGTTTGGTTAAGGATGTGACTTTGGGTTTTTGAAATCCCTTTGGTTTGTATAAATGGGTTTGAAATTTGTCAGTGTAAACCAACGGTAGCTAATTTATGAATCTTGATGCGAAGAGTGGGTTTGCTAGGTATGAGTATTTTCTTATTCTTTTTTTACCATATTTATTCTTTTAATATTATTATTATTTTGTCCTTTTGCACCCTTTCTCAAATGCAGTATATGAAACATATATTTATAATCTTAATTTAATCTATTTTTAAATTTTAGATAATATTTTATAACATAATAATATTATCTATTTTATATAATAAAACAAGGTTTTTTATAACCCTTTAAAGCACAAGAATTTAATAAATGAATTAAAAACATTTCTATAATTAATCCAAGTGTACAAGTTTTGCAAGCACAAAGAATTAAAAAGCTCTTTGAAACCATACCATAAATAAGTCTTAAAAATTATGTGAAAAAACATATGTATTGTGCTAGCGTCAATGCAAAAAAAAAATATCAGTTAGTACCTTGTTTCAAAAGTGAAACCATACCATAAATCAATCCACGTGTATTTTTGAACCATCAGCTATTGTAGTAATTTGTTTTAAAAGTTATTAGCCTAAATATACAAAAACATATTTTTGACATTACCTTTTTAAAATATTCTAAACATATCTCCACACATAATCAAAAGAAATATTCTCCAAAATTATATTGGAAAGAGAAAGTATTTATGTTTCAGTTAGTACCTTCCTTATATTGCCAAAAAAAACTTTGAATTTTAATTCCTTAACTATTTCTTAAATTTTTGCACCTACAAAATTACAAGTTACTTTTATGAGAAACTATTTTAACGTGGTCTTGGTCCTTTGATGACGTTAAACAATTGTTTGACAAACTGTCTTCTATTTTATTTTTGATAAGGTTTTCAAAGTTTATTTTTAGAATATATGTTATTTACTGTATATTTTAACTCCTTAAGCTTTGACAAAACCCTTTTTGAATTTCTTGCCATAAATCTGTATTTGAAGTTTAGTTCAAATTGAAACACATATTTGACTTCGATAAAAAAAATTAAGGTTTAAATACAGGCACATTAATTGGTAGTTCTAAAGGTTTCAATAAAGGCATGTTAATCCGTAACTGTCAAAAAATTGTTTACCATTTAAAAGACGTAAGCAGAGGCTAATAGCTAATCTGTTTCAATATATATGGTGTATTTACGGAATGAAAATCAATACCAGTTGAGAAGCTTATAATCAGTTACCATACATTATTATGGATCATTCTCACTCCTTATAAATCACAGCTATATGGCTGGAGAGAAAGGTGTCCATTCTCAATCAGCAAACAACTCTCAAAAATAACTTTAAGGTGTGTGTTAGGGTGATTCGTAATAAGAAATAGTTAGTGTTTAGTCGACGACCCTTTTTCAGAACTTAGAACTGATCATATAACTTAATAAATATCATTGAAATGTATGTTTTATTTGATGTTGTAGGGTTCAAAAGATTTATGCAAGTGTTGAACAAGCATTAAAAAGTACCTTGGAGCGTCTTCTACATGAAGGGAATGTTGAAACCCCGAGCAACTCTAGGGGCCGTTTGGTTTAAAGTCGAGTTTTACTTTGGGTGTGGGTTTATAAAGTAGATAGTTTAGGATTGAGTAAAATTTGGAGTTGAGGTAGGATTTAATAAATGAAGTGAGAGAAAAAATAATAATTTTTTATCATATATTTATTTATTTTGTAAATATAAAATTGATAAATTAAAAAAACTCATACACACACATTTTGGTAGGGCCCACTCAAATAGCAAAACCTAGCATAAACCCATCTTATTTGTGGGATTGACTTTTATAAATGTAAGTCCTATTTTTTTTCTTTAGATTTACACCAAACATTAGTCTTTTGAGTTTTCAAATCTAAACCCACTTAAAAGTGGGATACCAAACGCACCCTTAGAGTTGCAACCATGCAATCTAAGTATCTTTTGGTGAAGCATTGTCGCTTTCTTACATGATTTTTGTTTTGTAACTTTTTCTCTCATCAAATAATGAAATGGCAGATAATTATATGCATGTTCGTAAGTATAATTCCTTGAAAATTGTCTTAATATTGCATACTAATTTCTTTTATGAAACATGTAATGCTATAAAGAAAAATTAACATACGTATATATTTTTCGTAGATGTCCGCATATAATTTTTGCATGCGTTGGAGGATACGGATGTCCAATAGTGTTACTTCAGTATTATTTTATATTAGCAAGTAGACCTGATGCCATTCTTTATATTAAGTGCCGTAGCTTTCTGTTATGATTTGAGATGATTTTGCTAATCGAGTTCACTCTTATGTTATGGCATAGGGTTAAGCACTCATGAAGATAAACCATTAATCATAATAAAAAAATTCATGCTAATTTGTTTTGCATGCTCCCAACCGATTTGTAAAATCTTTTGTTTAAAAAACTTCATATGTAGTTATTGTGGTTGCTTCTTTAAAACAAGGGATGAGCACGGTACCGATACCGTACCGAACCGGTACTGAATTAATCGTACCGAATTTTTCCCGAACATAAATTAATGGTACCGGTACCGTACCGAATGGGACTCGGATATCGGTACCGGTACCGGGAAATCGGGATTTCCCCTTTTTTTTCGGGAATTTCACGATTTGGTATCGGTTCCGTACCGAATTAGTGGTACCGAATTTTTTTTCACCTTATTTCGTGGTACCGCTACCGTACCGAACGGGATTCGATTACCGGGAATCGGTACGGTTCCGGTACGGTTTCAGGATTCAGGTCCAAATGCTCATCCCTATTTAATACAATCTTTCATATATAAATCACCTCAAACTTATGAATCCGCCTAATGTGATTAATAAGTGTCATCAAGAAAACTTGAATATTGTTATTTTCATGAAGAACGTAACGTCACGAATGTTAGAATAAACGTTGAAACAAAGAGTGATACAAAATACATTATCACAAGTAATAAAATTCAAAAAAATGCAACCAGCTCTTATAGTTAATATTAACAACAAACTTCCCTTTTTATGTTTGAAATATTTGCCACCGTTATCGCTTATGCAAAGTTAGAAACAATGAATGAAATGAATTACAAATATGATTAAAAGATAATAGAATAATAACAAAAATTTGTCCATCTTTATTACATACTTTATTTTAGATCAATTTTATTTCATTACAAGGTTTTTATATCATATGCTTATGTGTCTAAATTTCATCGGGCTTTTCATTTCAAAAATGTCCGCTTAACTTTTCGATAACTTCACTTATACGTTTGTTAGTTTCCACAGAAAATTAGAATCCACAACACTTTAAACTCTAATATGTACTCTCTCCGTCTCAAAACAATGTGTCGGAAATCACGGTTACCAAAAAAAAGACATACAATTTTAATATATCAATATTTTCTTTCTTACTTTTTTGATAGAATAACACTTTTACCTATAACTAATTAATTTTAAGTTTTTTTTGAATTTTGTAATTTATATCAATTTTTAAAAAAGTATATTTATATCAATATTTTCTTTCTTTCTTAGTTCTTTCCATTATTATTAGTGGACAATAAAATTGATACATCCTAAAAAGAAATATGGACAATAATACTAGGACGAAGGGACTATTCATTTAAATTAATGTTAAATTTAGTTAATTAAGAAATTGTTTTATTATACGTATGTTATATTTGCAAAAAAAATAATTAATTCAAATATACTCATTTGACATACAAAATTAAAGCTCTTGCATCCAATATCTTTAATCTTTTCTTTACTCGGAAGGTATATACACCATTGATTCTCATAGTTTTGAGTCCATATTAACATCCAAACCGCAAGAGAAATACAAAAGATATGAAAGTATACACTTTCCATTCCCTTATCAGGAAACTGCTTGATCAAGGGTCGTTACGAGCATGCAAGAATGGTGTGGCTGCTATCATAATTCATAGTTTAAAAATACAAGCGTGTATGGTGGAAAACATTGTATTGAAACCCGTTTGATTTGGTTGGGCCAACCGCTTGAACCAGTTTCAATCGAAAACAAGAGTCAGTTTAAACAAGTGTTTACTTTTTCGAGACCCAGTTAGATCCGTCGGGTGTGAAGCCACATGGATCAACTCATTTTACGAGACCCGACTGGGGTTTGATTCTTCTATTTTTTTTAACATTGGTGGAAACCGTTAAAGATGTGGAAGTCGGAGTTGCTTATGTATCATATGTTTAAGGTTAAACACCAAGGGTAATTTTGGGGAGCTATTTCTGGAGAGGTATTAAGTTCGAGTCTCGCTAAGGACCTTTAAAAGCCCGAAATAAATAGAAGAATGAGTGAGGTTTAACCTCTAAAGGAAATGTTCGAAGCTTACATACTGCCTAATTAGATAATACTGTGAGCTCGAATCACTAACTACTAATTTGGCGTTCGAATAAAAACTATCATAGATGGAAAAATTATGCAAGGAACATGTATATTAAAGGCTTTTACATTTTGGTGCACAAGTTGTTATGGTAAAGCACAAGCAGAACTTTAGTGATGATTTTCACAGATATTAGCCATTTTCTATTGCCTTAGGAAGAAACTCATGACTCCTTTTATTTTAAAATTATTGTTCATTTTTTCTAAATGTTCCAAATTATTTATCTATTGCTAAAAGTAGACAAGAAAATTTGATCTAGATTACTACAATACCTCGATTTAAGTTTACATTTACAACTTAAAAAATTAAATAGTTAAAGCTAAAATTGTTATTTAAAGTTAAAAAAGGCAAAATATTAATAATAATATCTTTCTTAAATTGTGTGATTTTTTTTAGAGAATAATAATTTTGGACGAAAAGAATAATTGTTATAGCAGACTAGACATTTACTTATATACGCATTTGTTGGGAAAAAAGGTGCATGGAGAAAAAAGAGAGTGAAATATTCAAAGATGAATCCGAGCTTACAATGGCTATTTGTTTGCTCATATTCCGTATTGGAGACTCTAGATTCATATTGGTAAAGTTTATTAGGAAAGTAAGGATATGTTTTATTTCTTCTCTATAGAATACTCTATTACTTTCTTCGTCTTAAAATGAGTGTCCACATTTGATTTCGAAATATTTTTCTTTACAACTTTAACCGTAATCATATTTGCGTGTATTATAAAAATTGATGCATGTGGTTCTTTCTACCTTATAACTACGCAGTTTAATCTACTACTTTTTTCGACCTTACTTAATAAAACCCGTGAATTTCACGGGTCTTTTAGCTAGTTTTATATAATAAAACAAGGTTTTTTATCTCTACTACTTATAAAGGCTGTATATCAAAATTTGAAAAACTCTTCATTCCTATTATTAGCAATTTTTCTCAACATTTCTATATTTACTCTACTTATTCAACCACAAAAAGAAAGACCAAGAATATGTCAAATAGCCTAATTTTGGAAAGTTGTTTTCCAGCACATTTACGTTTCAATTCATTTTGTAACTTTGGAATGTTGATTTTTTTTCATCTCTCCCTAACACAAACCCTAAATTCATTTTACATCCACCATTAACCTAGCCGCCATCCTCCCCACGTCCCAAAATTCATTCTGAAACCACCATTAATCAAAATCTCTCTCTTACCACAGACTGACGGCCGCCGCCACTTTTATTGCCGTCTACCAAACTAATGAAATAGTTCGGTGGACTAGGCGGTTTTAGTGTGCTAGGTGGCTTCAATGCGTTTGTGGTTGTTTTCGTTACTTTGGTTTGCAAAGGAATGTTGACTGGTGAATGTTGTTGGATGTGGTGGTTTGAGTTCAGAAAATATTGTTAGATGTGGTTTGCAAATGAATGTTGGTTGGTGGTCCCAATGGTGGTGTTGGTCGAAATGTTGGGCCTGACGATCGTGCCGCAGATGCGGGTTAGAGATCCGAACATATTTCCGCTCAGGGGCCTGCTTCCCACCCGAAAGAACCACTCATTAACTTCGATCAGGTAATTAAATCATATATCAATTTATGTTTTGGGCGTCTTTTATTTTTCTATAAAGATTTGTTCGTATTATTTTGTTTGACGTTGTTCATGTTTATATTCTTGAAATGTTGGCGGTCTTCTAGAATTTAGGTAATTTTACCAAGCATAAATAAATCCTCAGATGTGTATCTTCTTATCTTCTACCATTTAATTCGTCTAACTGATTATCGGTGATACAATTTACTTTCACAAGTCACTGGTATGGAACACCCGTGAATAATGGTCAGAGGTTAGAGTTATAGCTAAATTTACTGGTATATGAAATTTTTAGGGTTAATGACTTATGAGCTTAAATAGCCAGCTTATGGCTTATTTAGTTTTGGGCGTATGTTTCATGAGCTCTATTTTGTTGCTTATTTTGAATCTTTTCGGCTTTATAAGCTCATTTATTATGACATAATAAACCAGTTTAACCCAATAAGTTACAAAATGAGCTTATGAAACATAAGCCAAAAACCAAATAAGCCATTAGTTGAAACAAACACCCCCATAAGCTCATCAGTTTTGGAGTCGGCTCTGCTTATGAAACATAAGCCGAAATCACATAAGCTTGGAAACTCAAACAAGCACCCCTGGTTGAATAAGAGTTTCGTATCTAACTATTTTTGTTTCTGCATAAAGCAATTTTAGACACTAGCATTGTGCTTTGATACAACAGATTATCTGTTTATAAGCAACTTTAATAAGTAATCATAGATACCCATGAAAACTGCATATCTGCTTTTTTTTAAGCAACATCTAGCCATGGTTTTTTATGGTTTACGAATGTCTTATCGAATGTGCTAATTTGAAGGAAAATTATAAGGTTGTGGGCTGCTTATTTTACGATATGGTTTTAATAGAAGCATAAATTATGATAATAAACAATCTTGACACGCTCTTAGTGTTTTGGTACTGTGAAAGTATCTGCTAAAGTGATATGGTGTTTGTTGGACTCAAAAAATCGATTTTGGATAGTTTAGGTTGCGGTTTTGCATGTTGATCAGACTTTGACAAACACTCAAAACTGTGTATTATATGATTCACAACCTTGACAACACATAAGCACATCTGAATGTTATTTCCTAAGTTGATTGAATGCTATAAAATTATGTTAGTTGAGTCCTATTTTATTGGCAGCCTGCGCTTTTAGGGCCTTAAAAATCTGGTTCTATATGCTTAAGGAATTTGTTGAACTCATGATAGTTGATTTCATTCGGTTTATTATTGGAACATATTATAGCAACTTGCAATTATAAGTAAGGAGCCTCGGGTAGCCTGATTTATATATTAGTAGCGCATCTTTAGTGCTTTAAAAGTTAACCATATATTGGGTATTCTAATTTTTGCCATCTTATTGTTACTCACTTGTGACAATCGTTGCGTTTTTATTTATATTTCCTCTTTGATTTGTACATGATGCCCTGTAAAATGAAATTTCAGCTGGGAGTGAGAGTTCAAAGCAAAGCATGAACGAGAAGAAGAGTCAAAAGGCAATGTTGAAGCTGGGAATGAAACCTGTTACTGGTGTTAGCAGAGTCACCATTAAAAGAGCAAAAACGTAAGCCTGTTATTTTAGTAATCGTATTCTGCAGTGTCATAATTTGATTTTGCTCTCATTATTTATCGTTTACGAGTGAATCAATCAGATTTTATGGTTATAGGTTTTATAGTACAAAGTAAACTAAAACCACCTCTGTGCAATACATATCATGTTTTTCATCTGAAAGCCCGATGTATTCAAGATCCCTAACTCTAAAACCTACGTCATTTTCGAAGAGGCAAAGATTAAGGACTTGAGCTCACAACTTCAAACTCAAGCAGCCCAACGATTCAAAATGCCCGACATGGGATCTGTGATGGGCAAACCCGAAATTTCAGCAGCTGCAGCTCAAGCAGATGAAGATGAAGAAGACGAGGAAGTTGACGAGACTGGTGTTGAGCCACGTGACATTGATCTTGTGATGACACAAGCAAGCCTTGCTTCTACGGCTAATAAAGTGTTACACGTTTACACCTGCACCAACACGTGGGCCCTTGTAGCGGGGGTTTCACCACAGGTAAGAACAACGACTGTGCATCTTTCGACCTTCACTTTCATTCCAGCTTATCTTTCAATGAACATGTTACTATATAAATGAATATCAATAATAGACTATAATTGCACGATTGTAAGTTGTTACCTCCTTCTATAGTCAGAATGGGTAGCTTGGGTAGAATAAAAATTTGATTATATCTTTCACCAGAAGGATAACACTCCAACAGTCTAAATTAAAAAAATGCTACGTTCCTTTTGAAAACAGCTTATAAACAAAAGTGTTTCAAATTGGTAACAAGTATGCCATAAAAGTACTTTTGAATAAGCATCTCACCGTATGTTAATTTAAAAATAGATGATATACAAATCATATCCGTAATTTTACAAAAGTGTGTCACTAGATAGGAGTTGGTTGTTGAGAGATGTGTATGTATACGTCATACCGGGTATTTTCTTTTTCTTGTGCAGTGTTAAGGGGTATGAGTTTAACTGTTTTAATACCCTATCATGTAGTAGTTTTAATATGAGTATGATACATTCTTTATTTGAGTCACCAGTAATTTATTTTCATGTTGCAGATAAGTGTACTGTTGTTATAACGAGCCTAATGGAATAGAACTTCGCTCTTAAAAGCTATCTTTCTTTCTCTCTACACGACGCATAGAATATATACGAAGGGGGTGTCTTGGACAGATTGTGTGATCTGCTAATGAGGTTGTTTTTCCTAAAAAGTAAAATGTTGATATGTTCTTATATTGCAGAACCATTTTTTGATGCTAATAAAGGATTATGGATGGGTTCGAATAACATACCACCTATACCTTTTTTTTCTTAACAAATTTATGTTTGTGAATATGACTAAAAAGGAATGGGTTGTATTGGTCTATTTTAAATTTGAAGATTAGATCAAAATCTTTTTAAATGACACATTTATATATGTTATTTTGTTTCACTCGATAGTAATATGGTAGTCACATAGAGAGTCCGTGAATGAAGTCTAATTACAAAAGAAAAATTGGTTCATATAGGTACACATGTGCCGAAGTTTTTGACATCTTTTTGTTATACTTTTCAGTACCTGAAGTCTGACATGTATTCGACTGAACACATTGAAACTAAGTGACGATTTTGTATTTTAGTTGTCGATTGATTAATGAGGTATTTGTAGTTGCTGTTGTCGTCTTCATCTTTGAGTTTGCTGCAAGTATTATTCTTCTTAAGTTTTTTTATGAACCATGATTCTGATTTTTGGCCAAAAGTTCTCATGCAACACATTTCATCTTTAAGAATTTAATATGAATTTCTATCATATGTCAGTTTCCTTTTCCATGGAAAATTTTATCCGACTATCTTTTTTGGGTTTGTGACTTCCAAGATGCTGATTTAAATTTGCTTTCATCGTCATTTGATTCGAAACATCGAATTTGTCTTATACCTTAAATTGATAGCTTACTTTGAAGGTATAAGTTCCGCTTTGTCAATGTATTTTGGTTTTTTTGAGGTCATTAAAATACATTACTGATCAATACAGTTGCTACCATAAAGTACCTTTTTGTACCATCTTTTGTCTTGCAATCTAAAGATTTGTTTCCTTAATATGAACCATGTTTTTTTAGTTTTACTTTGGAGTAATTACCTTTAGTGATTTAAGTATCCTTACATCTAAGATATTAGATGTATGTGTATTATAAAACTCGACTCTGAAGTTCATGTTTTGTGTAACGTCATTTGCAGGCTCCAATGTCTACGTCATTTATGTATTGATTCATGAAGATTAGTAAGATTTTTTTAGTTCAACTGATTTAAAATAAAGAAATTAAAAAACATGAGCTGACACGTGAAAGTACATTGTTTCATAAATGTGGATTTGCCAAATGTTTATCACTTCCATTGCATACTTATTTTATTTTGTAAAAGTTCGCAACGCACACCGAGGATTGAAGAGCTGCTTCAAGAGGATGGTTATGTGAAGAGAAAAAGAGAGAACCTTGAACACTCGCACCCACTTTTTTGTACGTTGGTTTGTGATGGTGGCTTTTGCTTGGAGTAACTGGTCCCACCACCCTCTCTTATAATACGACGTGGAATTGTATTTGATGAACACCTCTCAATACCGGAGGTAGGGATACCATCCTCGGGATCAGGTTGACGATATGCAGAAATATCTTGAAAGGATGGTCATCAAGTATGTACATCTTCTCCTTTTTTACCACTTCCTGTTAATGGACAAGGCACAAAATGACCATTTATGCAAATAGTATTGTCGATGGCCGATTTGTTATTTTAACCATATCGCAAGGATGGGTTCTCTAACTTAATTTTAATAACCACTATGTATTTCACAATAAAAAAGATCATAATTTGACATGTTGTTTCTTGATACTGGTTTAGGGGAATCATAATTGTATGTTGATTGTAACATCTAAAGGCGAGCACTTAAGGTTGATTGATGTTGTTATGGATGGTCTGGAGCTATTGAAAAAAAAATCATTTTCTCTCAAAATGACATGAATGTGCCTGCATGTTATCCTTAACTTTACACTAATCCTTATCTAAGAACTAAGATGTTCACGTTAAGGATATGTGACATTAATGTAATGTTTCACTTTCACTTTCATTAAATGTTTTTATATGTTCTTTCATATAAGTTAAAAATTCATCGCATATTACGACCGTTTTCAATTTCATTTTAACAATTTCACTTTCAGTTTCGAGAATCATTTACCACAAAATCTCAATTCTTTAATTACTTGTCGTTACGCAATTATGCCGTTACGCGACGATTATTCTTTTATTTTATCTCATACTTGATGTAATGTTTCACTTTCATTTTTACTATATGTTCTTTTATTTGAATAAGATTTTACTTAAAGTTGAATGATCGTATGTTACGACAGTTTCCAACTAGAATTTCATCTAACTATTATAAAGCTTATCGTTTCATAATTGCCGCTATGCGATTCCGCAGCTATGCGCGGGTATTCACCTAGTAACCCTTTAAAGCACAAGAATTTAATAAATGAATTAAAAACATTTCTATAATTAATCCAAGTGTACAAGTTTTGCAAGCACAAAGAATTAAAAAGCTCTTTGAAACCATACCATAAATAAGTCTTAAAAATTATGTGAAAAAACATATGTATTGTGCTAGCGTCAATGCAAAAACGCGTTATAATTTTCAACATTAAAACCCCAATTAATACAAATAACACATTCCTTATTTAACCATTTTTTTACAAATACAAATCACCAATCTTCCCTTACACGACTTCTTCCCCACCTATGTTTCAACTTATTTTGTTAACCTATTAAAACCCCAATTCATGATTCAAAAATAAAAACAATGTTTTCTCAAATCAGTTTGCGGTTCAACATCCAAAATCAAATCGTGCAATGATTCCGCAAAAAAAAGTAGTTCCACTGATTCAAAAAGTTTGTTTCTATGGTTTTTGAATTATTATTGTCATGTTTTTTAATTTTCTTTCGGTTAATTCCTTGCAAGAAAGTATTGTGTTTTGATTCAAATATATCATATAATAATTCTATTGATTATGTTTAAGCTTGAATTTATTGTTGCTTATACTTTTTTTGATTTCTTGCAGGTCACACTTGAAATCATTTATACACTGCACTGAGTTTATCACAAACTATAGTTTAATTACAATGGTGAGTGTCTCATCTCTTTTATCATTCTTCTCAATTTTGAACTTTTATGTTATAGCTTCTTTGTTGTAATGATTTTGTATTCTTATAGTTGATTTTTGTTTAATAAATTTGGTATTAGTTAAAATTTAAATATGGTTGCTTTAGATTTTGATTCTTAGATCCGCTTTTAAGATGTCTATGAATCATTATATTGAAGGTTGTATAGAAGATGTTTGATGAAATGTTTAAAAGAAACGAAAATGTGCGCGGTAATCACTTGTCCATTGATTTAGTAATTTAATTATTTGAGCATTGTTGTACTATCTCTTTGATTTTGGATGAATGACTAACCTGGGTTACATATAGTTATATAAATGACTAATCTGTATGTGCGATTAATGCATTGTTGTTAGAAATGCCACTAACTACTGAATTTTGTGCAGTATTTTGAAAATATCATGGGAAGCTGTAATGAAAATGGAAATGCAATAAGGGTTTGATACATAATCAGGTATCTATTGGAGCTTTTTAGCCACGTGTATTATATTTATACATATTTTTTTAATATAATATTAAAATAATATAAGATTGGTGGTTTAGCTTCATGATAATGGCTACTGGTGTCTTTAAACATACCAATAGTAATTAAAAGTTCGTCTTGCCAAATTAAATTAATGATAGTTGATGTGTACTTGAGTGATACTTATTTTCATACATACCTGTGTTATTGTGTTATAGTTGTTGATCTTTTTGTGTTTGTTTAGGGCAAAATGGATTATGAAATAGGTGCGATTTCTTTGGCCAACTATTGTACAAACTACATAATTCATTTTCAACGGCAAGAATTTTATGTCATTTGTTATCATATAAAAAATGATTAATTTGGTTAAATTTAAGTTCAGAATTAGTTATGGTAAAAAAGGATTTAATTTGGTTAAATTTAATATGGTTAAATTTAAGTTCATACAGTAAATGGTTGCAGACTTGCCGCAACTATGATGTTGCAGTCTTTTTTTATTAATGGGTCGATTTGGTGTATATGTCGTTTAAATATCAAAACACACAAAAGTACAAAATTTACCTACAAGTGCCACATGGGCCAAATGGTTAAATGTGTCTAATAGTCTATTATCCTATTCATTACTTATAGATGTAGATAATCATTTTGTTACAAAAGGTATTTGGTTTGGAATTCAATAGATGCTGAAATGAAATGGACCTGAATTTGCTTTGTTGTGATATGAACTAAGGGTGTGTTTCTTTTTCTTTTTGTGCCTCTTAGTGGGTAAGGTTGTGGCCCCAAATCCTTTTGAACCTCTACTTGCACACTCACATAAAAATCACTCTTTTCCCACTAAGAGCCTAATTAAGAGACTAACATAGTAGCATTTAAAAAAGTAAACAAGCCCTAAGTTGTATGGCCATGCAACATTGGACTACCTCACCCTTTATTTGTAAGTTGAAACATGATCAATATGGTTGCATAGACTTTGTAGTAATGTCCTTGGATAATGCTTTAACTTTGTAAATTTTGTTAATATATAAATTCATAAGTATGTCAATATTGTAATTTATTTATGTTGTTGTTTGTTAATTTATTAACAAACCCCATGATTTATGACTAAAGTTATTGGATTCAATGTATATTATTCATTGCTAAAGGCATCAATCTTATGCCCACATCTATATTTATGGTCGTTGATCATGTGTACATTCCACCAAGTTACATGAGCATACCAAAGAAAATTGGTAACAAGGAAAAAATTTAAAACAAGTTTCAAAATGGATTGCTGAATAATGATGGTGATCCATAAACCCTCATAAAAATGGTGAGATGATATATCTTTTCTAAAATGTTCTTCTTTGGACACTAATTTTATAATGTACTCAACTGGAGCTTTATGTACAAAGTATATCTTCAATATGCTGACTTTTGATTCTCACATGTTTCATTAGTACAAAGTTCCATCCACTGCTAAGATGGAAGGAAAATGGCGCGAGTATGTTAACATCTAATTAGTTCAACCGATAATGTACTGGAACAAGACTTCAAATTAATTATCGTATTTAGGGGTGTCAGTAGGGCCAGGTTGATCCGACCCGATAACATTACCGGGTTATCGGGTCGGGTTTAAACGGGTTAAATATATCATCGGGCTATTTTCACCCGAACCCGATAACTTGACAATGTTATCGGGTCGGGTTCAGGTTAAATAAATATTATTATCGGGTTATCGAGTCAACCTGGTAAGACCATGAAGTTAATATTTAATTTTTAAAATGATACATGTTAATTCATCGTCTCCTTAAATTTTTTATTACATAATTACTTTATACATCAATCATATCTATCAGTAAATAACAATAAAGGTGGACATGTTAGAATTCACATCGGTAGCAAATGTAATAGCTAAATACATTTGTAAGCTATATGTAGTATACCGTCACATCGGTAGAAAAAGATACGGTAATTGTATAAATTAACTGAGAACTCATACAATCACTCACAAGTTTAAAGATATGGGTGATATGATCGATATCGGTAGAAAAATGGTGCTAATTTTAAAACCCATAAATTTCACCGCTAGAATTGTTTCGTGCAACGGGTCAATATGAGCGATTTTTGTAACGGGTCGATATGTGTAATTATGTGTTTCGGGTTGATATGGGTGATTTTATGTAAAAAGCCAGGTAGTTTTGTAAAATGGATCGATATTGGTGATTCTGGTGGGTAACCATCAAAATCATTATGCTATATGGTTTAATTATGTTATTATAATTATGTTATTATAAGAAGTAACTATAAGTTATAAGATGTTTAAAATACGCGCTATGGACATAGTGACAAAATCACCCGTCATGCTAAATGTATAGACTTATACAAATGCGCATTTATTATCCTAAATAGTGTTAGTACTGCATATTATGGACATGATTACTTAATTAGCTTATTTTGTTGAACCATAAAAAGCAAACGATAGACAGGGTTTGATAGACAGGGTTTGTTAGATGTGGGATAGGAAATTATTATAGATGTTACGTAAGAATAAGGATGACACCTCTAAACAACTTTTTGAAAACATGACAAGTTAATAGCCAATGCTCATAAAGAAATGACTTTGTTTTATATAGAAGAAAAAAGTTATGATTGTTAGTGATGGCGAAAAAAGAAATGTCTGTTTGCTCTATATAGAAGAATTGATGTGATCGAGAGATTTTTTAAGGCAACTTATGATTCATACAATCAACATATCACACATGTTATGTACAATCTATATATCACATGTTTTTTTATTATATTTAAAGTCTAAATAATTATTAATAACAATTTACTTTTACTTAGATTTTCAATGACTATTAGGTGTTTATGTATTGGGCATTAACAATTGACTTGATTAGTGTTCAAACATCTTTTGACGTTTAAGACCATAAAAGTTAGGGACCAAAATGCATCGATCTTCATTATAATAATTGTGAAAAAATGAATTATTTATCAAATGATTCATGTATTCTGTGATTATTTTTCATAAAAAATGAATTATTTATCAAATGGTTCACGTATTTTCTGATTATTTTTCATAAAAAAATAGATTATTTACCAAATGATTCACGTACCGTCTGATTATTTTTCATATATTGACAGAACCCGTCTCTATTCGGTGTTTTTATTACTTACAAAAACATTCCATTAACAAACCCGACGTTAGAAGTGCTTTAATTTTTGCAAAATCATAACATTACCATGTAATGAAACATGTTTACTTCCGATTTTTCTTTATTTTATATATTAATGCTTCATGCTTACATTATTGATTGTGTATTTCTCTTAATTTACTTTCTCATAACACTTCATACAAACTAATTTTTCTAAAATATCTCGTGATTCCACGGGTCTTTAAGCTAGTATTACAATACATATCAGTATGGATGGTAACAAAAGTACTCAAATATATATTTAAATCAGATATCAAAATGGCAATGAAAAATATCAAAATTCTCCATCTTACATACTCTTGAAACTTGTAACACTTTTGAAATGCAAATTTGAAAGATGGGATAAAAAAAGGGCTAAGTACCAAAAGAGACACAAGTACACCACATGGTCTCCTACCCAGACCTTTTTTTTTCAGAATTTAAAAAAAAGACTTGTACTTTTAATCAACTGATCAACTCACTTAAAATTTTGACACGTATACAACTGATCAACCTTTTTTTATTATTATTTTCTCCCAAAATTTGACCTATACTGTAGAATAATGATAATCTTAGATCTAATCAAGAGGGTTGTTGTTTTTCTAGAGAGAGAAAGAAAGAAAGCTTGTATTATGTGTAAATGACAGTAAACAACCAACACCCCTTTCCATGGTGGAAAGGGGTTTATATACCAAGTCCCTTTGTGGACTTGGGCTTCCGGCGCATGAACATGCTCATGGGTCGGGCTAATGTAAATAACAATTAAACTTATACTACGAGCCTATAACTATATTGTTGGAGTGACCGAGACTTTCTTAATACGAAAAACGTATTTCCAACAATCTCCCCAAATGGAGGTCACTCAAAATTTACAAAGTCCTAATCTAGCATGTTAGATCTTCGTTCTTGAGCTCGTAGTCTACTTTCTCTTTTCTTCTTTAACTTTTCTTCTTTTTGTGAGTATGTGTTGAATAACATCAGGCTTTTGCTTTGAACATGTTCTTTTGGCCTTTCACGTGCAATCTTTGTCTTCTTGTGATATTCACCTCTTCGTGACTTCATGTCCCACATACCTATCCTTTGTTGAATTCTTGAAAGTTTCATATTCGATACAGCGGAAGACTTTTAGGTCAGACTTTCTTGAATTTGCTGAAATATTTGATGCAGAAGGAATAAGTATGTGAGGACGACTTCAGCTGGTACACCGCAACGCCACCGTCTTCAAATGCAGCAACATAATAAGACACGAATAAAATGGCTTTGACATTTTATTCTGATTCGGTAACATTTTACCTCCGGTCGGTGAAGACCGTTGGACGATAATAAATATCGTACTTGTGACAGGTAGCTCTAATTAAAGATCTCCTTGACAAGATTTTGCGGGTAAACCCGTTCTCTTTATTCGACCGTCCAAAGCTGACTGCGAACATAAAGAGTGAATCACTTGGATATTAGATATCCTTATTATTGAAGCCATCAATTCATGAATCCTAAAACAAGTGAATTTCAATTAAGATTTTCACCATCGTTGCTTTCCAGTTGTCACGAGCTTGATTCAAATATAATCTTGCTTGTCACCTACCGCAGTGCTGTTTGATGTTGACACTGGAAGGATTTCCAATCTTCACTGTGAACACTAAAGAGTGCCACTCTGAGTGTTTTGGCAAGATCACTTGGATTTTGCGTAGAGGCCCTGGAACAAGTTTAATCTCAATTAAGAGTTAAACCATCGTTTTTTTCCAGTTATCACAAGATTAGTTCTTAAAGAACCGCACGTGTCACCTACCATGAGCTTGTTTGATGTTGGCTCAAGCAGGATTTCCATCTTCATTGTAATACTTTCGTATTACTCAGATGTTCTGGCAATATTACAAGAATATTGCGTAGGACTCATAAAAATCTTTCTTGTTTTTAAAAATTGTGTCCTAATGATACTTTTGATGATCTCGTGGCTCTAGACTCAATAGTGAATTTTTGTTTTGGTGAGCGGAGGCTGGAGAGGATTGCCACCTTTTCAATATCAAATTATTCGGAGTGAATAACCCGATAGATATAGTGTTGTACTCCGTGACATTAAAACAAATATCTTTTGAGAGATATTTGAGTTGGCTGGGAGGGGTTGTGCATCGCATCACTGGGTCCATGATACTTTGTCTTCAAGATGAGTTGACCCGGTTTCTGCCTAAGTTGTAAGGAGGGCTTCTTTCTTTACACCCTTTATCTTTACATTTCTTTTTCATTCTTCAACCCCTTCAATGCTTACCAATACATCATCACTAGCACCTTGTTGTGATTGTTCCAGTGCTAGCATCAATACTTGGTCGGCATTCAGCTACGTTCACATTCCATTCTCCATCTTTCATAAGGACTTCTATTTTCTAACTATGGAATTGTCCTTGGGAAGATTCCTCCGGTTCTGGAAGAATCATTGGACTAACACCTAATCCTACCACCCTTTTGTCACCACATCCGTCGTGAATTAAGTGTGTTTTGGGTAAGTATTGTCACCATAAAAAATCCTTGAAAACTCACTTAATATACTTATGATATAAATATCAAAATTTTGTATCTTTAAGTGTTTTTGTTCATCAAAAATTCTCCCCCTTAACATGTGCAACACACATATTAAGTTGATTTATACTTAAAGTCTTTTTCATGTTTAGCCAAATATATTATCAAGTCTCCTTAATCCAATTTTCTCCCCTTATCCAAAATGTTAACCATTAATATTTTGGATATAAATAGATTAACCGGTCTTTGGGTAACAAAATGAAATCAGTTTTTGGCCAAAGAACATATCAACGCTCTCCCTCAAATTAATTAGGGTTAGTTGTAGTGCTCGAGTATGATATATTTTGAAAGATTTAGAATCTCGTGAGAAATTATTGAAACATTATCATACTTTCACACTACAACAAGCCACAAAAGCACAATATTCACAATATTTACATATTCACAAATTAAACAATATGAAGTAGACCTGAGATAGTACGACCCATTAGATGGATCGTTTCATTAGCTTGTGGTGCGCTCCATATACCACCAACGAATCGTTCAAGACTCCTCATTAACCGTCTTTCCCTCATCTTTTCATTAATCTTGTTGATCAAGTAGTTAGCACTTGTTTCGTACCCTTTTTGCCACTGGACGGTAACTTTGGGATGCTTCTTGGTTCTGTTGAGCTGAATCAATGTGTTCCAAACTTGCTGAAGAGTCCCGTCACTAAACTTGGAAAGTTCTGTTATTCTTTGGAATTTCTTCTCACCGGAGCCATTCAAGTAGAAAGTGCCTGGAACCAGTTTTGTAGTGCTTGTGTAGGGACTTTTTTTGCGATGAATATCAGGAACTTTAGTGTATGGAGCAGTGAGGTTCAGCTTCTTCTGATAACTCTCAACGCTGAGTTGCAAGTCTTCAACTCTCTTCTTGATCATAATGCGATTAGTATACATTCTTAGAGCAGAATTCAGGGCAATGTAGTCTTCAGTTTCCAAGTGTTTGAGTGTGCCTTGAGTCATCAACAGTAACATGTCTTCAATATCTACAAGAGGAAGATCCGAACAGACTCCTTCCATGATGGAGTAGTATTTGTCGTCTTCTCTTTTTAATCGGATCTCTGTTATATGATGATAGCCGACTTTGGGTTCAATCCTTACTCCTAGAATGGCTTTGATTCTAAACTCGGATACTACTGGAGTCTTTGATTTGAACCCACACACATAGCTGTAAGCTTTCTGTATGGTTTCTCCCCAATGTGATGCACCCAATTCTGCATAGTGATCATACTCAGGAATTAATTTCCTTACCCATAGACGATCAACCTTTTCCTCAATCCATGGTATTGACCCCCAAGTTGCAGCTTTGACCAAAGTTAATGAGGTTGCATACTTGTTTGCGCCTTTTAACAAATAATCAAGGTCATGGCAGACAAAGAAATCACGTATAATTTGATTGTCGCCGTCAGCTATCGGTAGAGGAGCATTTTCTGGCCTGTGACGACATGATCGTTGAGGAAGGTTTATTGCTTTCAAAAGCTCATTCGCATTGTATTCAGCCTCCATTCTACTGATTCTTAAAGTAGCAATGATGGTAGGATCATGAAAAGCTCGAGTTACCATTGCTGGAGTTAAGTTGTTAGTTTCATACATGTAGACTAGATATGCTGAGAAGTCGATGGGATTGTTGAGGATTTGGGAGAAATCTGGTTCATCTTCTCGAGTTAGCGGACGAATGCTAGCAGCTTATGTGACCCAAGGTTGCTCGGATGCATTTTCATCTACATTAATTATATCCACCCATGCCGGTTCACTCGATTCCGGAATATCATGACCTTGCAAAGATTCTGGAGCTCGATTCTAAAAAATTACTCGAATTGTCTAAGTAGGTGGAATGTCCTTTACTGGTGTAGACTTGGACGTTTCAGGTATTGGTTGATCGGGTTCTTGGATGGGTAGTTGTTTTGGTGGTGATGTAGATGTGATAGCTGGAGCTGATTGAAGTGAACCCGATGTCAGATTAGCATTAACATCATGACGGTGTTTGGTGCGTTTGCCGGTTGGAGTTGACTCAGGTTCTGGAGTTTCCTCGGCTGTTGAAGTTGTTTGATCTTTAGTAACATTATCCTTTTGAGACTTGTCACCTTTTCCTGAAGTTTGATCCCCTTCAACATCTGACTTATCTTTGTTGTTATCATCCTCTGCCTCTTCTTCATTCTTTTCCTCTTCATCATCATTCTATGGTTCATTTTCATCATGTATTTGTTCGTCCATGCTGTCATCATCATCATCGTTACGATCACCTTTACCGTCATTTTCACCATCATCATCATTGTCATCTTCATCGTCATCGTCATCTTCATTCTCGGAGGATTCATCGGGTTTGTCTGACTCATCCTCATCTTCATCGTCTTTTTCTAGATCGAGACTGCTATATGGGACGACGGTGCCATGTTTTACAAATATCTCGGTGTCTTGATCCATTGCCGTCTTTAACGTTTTGTGAAGTGCTTGTTGTTCTGGCGTTCGGTTGTGGGACCCGATTTGAATCATCCTAGCATGAAACAGCTTCTTCAACTCGTAGTCTGTGAGCCTTTGAGCTAGGAGATAGTCGGACGCCTGAGTGTCGGAAGACATGATCATCATTTTGCTTGCAGCGATGTCTTTTAGTTCGTCTCGTAGAGCAGGAAGTAGCGTTTCAATAGATCCTCGAACCTTTTCATTGATTGATTCAATCAGTGTAGCATTAGCTTGAACAAGTTCTTCTTTCTCTTCTTTGTATCTGTTTCTGAGTTTGTGAAGACGTTCAATTGATGCTTGCTTCCTTGCTGCTTTAGCTTCTAGACTTGCTCTTGTTGACTCTTCAGATTGTTGACGACTTGTTAATTCTTTTTGAAGCTGGTCGATTTATTTTTCAAAATCTTTCTTGCTTGCTAATTCATCACGAAGGCTAGCGAGTTCCTTTGCATAGGCTGTCTTTGAAGATTCTAATTGCTCTGTAACTAGAATAGTCTTATCCTCTTGAGCCTTCAAGCGTTGTTCGATGATTTGCATAAAATCTGGGGTGACGGGTGGAGATACCAGCAATGGTGTTAGATGAGCGGTTGATTGTGTAGGTGTGACATGAGTTGTTACAATGGTGCTGAGTACCGATGTCGTGGCCTCAGTTACAGGGGCATTTACCATGTTCGGGTTTGTTGAAAGATCAATGTTAGTAACTTCAGATTCGAGAGAGTCAAGGTTCAAGTACTTACCTACTGGATCTAACAAAGACGAAGATTTTGTAACACTCTTTTCCTTGTGGATGTTCCTTGTATCTGTTGTCTCTGGTTGAATATCATCAATGAACGTATCGTGATGTTCGTATTGTTGATCATCTTCTTCATCCTGAACTGGTTCGTCCTCGTAATTATCTGGTTCTCCAAATTCAGCAATATCAGGCAACTCGAATTTCTTTGTCTGTTTCTATCCACTACCTCCCGTCTCCCTTCTACTTTGTAGTAAAGCCTTTTTCAATTGCTTGGATTGTTGTTTCTCATTCAACGGTAGTTGTTGTTCGTCAATGTCTTCAATCAAATCTTCATCCGAGAGAAGTGTTTTCTTTCCCTTGGCCTTTTTCTCCCATAAAGACACTGTTCTTGTTCTTTTACCCTTGTCTTGTGTTGGTGTATCAGCTTCTGAGGAATCAGTTTCCTTCCTTTTGCCTTTGGGTTTTGGTGCTTTGACCTCTGCATTGAATCTCCCACTTCTACTCTCTTTGAATGTTCTTCATTTTCTTTCAGAAGGGTCTTATATGAAGCACTTCTTTTTATTCAACATATTATCCGGAACAGGAGCAGGAATACCTGAGTAAACAATCTTAAATCCTTCTTGTCTGATGTGTACTATGAAGAAATCATCATCTTCTGAGTTAACAAAGAATCCTCCACGTCGATCTATAGCTTCATCGGCTTTCATGAAGTAGTTGTTATTGTGCTTTGTGAATCGTGGAAACTGAAAGTGATCATATTTCTTCTTAACGTTTCTGAAGGCTTGATAATGAAATTCTTCCCATATGAGAGAAGCATAATCCAAATCGAGTCTCTTGTAGATTCCATAAAAAATACGAGCCTGAGAAAGTCTCATAGAATCGAGACCTCTGGATTTTCCCGTAAAACATTGGATAATGATACTAAAAATTGCTTTCCAGGGTTGTCCAAGCCTAGATGTGTTAAACTTAGATATGTTTGGCAATTCTCCCTCAAAACCAAGAGACATAATCAGATTTGTTATTCGTTTTAAGTCTGGAACAGGAGCATATGTTTTCCCTTTAGGGGAGGGAATTCAAAGATTTCACGAAACTGTTTAAGAGAAAATTCCTTCTTTTGACGATTGATGTTGAAGGAAAACTTTGTATTTGTGATGGCTTTGAGAGATGACCAAAACTCATGCATGTAAATTTCGCGAACACTTGCTGAAATCCGTAGTGCAGATCTGATCGGTGTGATATCAAGGATTTCGATAGCTATTCTGAATGTTGATTATGATGGAATGAAGCCTTCTTTCAATCGTTGATTATTGGGAGTGATTGGAAGACGGTTTTCTTCTGGTACTAGTTCATTGTCAAGTTAAATTTGTTGCTCTTGAGTGCGAGCCATGAAATCTGCTTAAGATAAAACATACACATTGATACACAAGAGACATATATCATGTAGTATAAACCTTAAAAGCATCCTATTGCAATCAGGTAGCCAATCATGGGTAGTGGGAGTTGATAATTTAGGTTTTTTAGAAGATGCAACGTCGACCTAACCCAATGAGCACAGTTAGAAGAGTCATATACTTCTTAAATAGGATAAAATGTTTGAATGAATGGTATTAAGCCAAAGCCTCAAATAATAAGCCAGAACAAGTAGAGCAAAAACAAAATTTAAATAAGCAAAGTTAGAATGAATAATGATTATACAGAATTCAAATAAGCTATTATAGACCAAAAACAAAAACAAAAAATAAACTCGAAAAATCGATTGTGTTTGTATTTTGAGCAATCAATCAATCGGCTTATTTTTCCTGCTTATTGGAATTATACAACTAACTTTTCTCAACAATCAATACAAATACCCACTAATAATAATCAAGTAATCGAGTTAATTCAAAACAAGTAATAATATTGGATAAACTTACAGAAGAAGCTGACGATCTCCTCCTCTTTGTCGGAACCATCTCACTATTCGCTGCTATGAATGATCTTGTTGGCGGGCATGTTTGTTTTATCTTATATAAGGTAGGGCCCTTTGGGCTTATATTTTTGTGACTTAATGGGCCTTATATTAGTTAAATTTATAAAAAACAAAAAATCAAAACTTATATAATCTTTAAAAAAATTAGTATATATTTTTTCAAAAAGATTATATAATTTTTTTATAAGATTTATATAAAAAGTGAAATTTTGATTTTTGTTCGTTTAAATATAAAATTTATATAAAAATATTTATTCGTGTTAATTGAATCAACCCAAAAATAGGAGTTTAAAATAATATGTTCCACTAACTAAACATGACATGAGTAGAAAATTTAAATTTCGAAATTTTAAATTTTTAAAATTTTTAATTTACTAGTATAATTTAAAATCCTGAAATTTTGAAATCTTTGAATCAACGACACCTTATAAGTTTTCAAATAAGCTTAAAAAATTGAAGTTTATCAAATATAAGATTATGGCATAAGCACCAAAGCTTATTTGAGACTTATATAATGTAAGTGTATTTCGACTTATATAACGTAAGTGTATTTTGGCATATATGACATAAGACTTAATTTGTTTTTGCTCTACTTGTTCTGGCTTATTATTTGAGGCTTTGGCTTAATACCATTCATTCAAACATTTTATCCTATTTAAGATCATCATTCAGTATATGACTCTTCTAACTGTGCTCATTGGGTTAGGTCATAAATCCCCGAATAAGCCATCAAATTAAGTCTTATGTCATATATGCCAAAATACACTTACGTTATATAAGTCGAAATACACTTACATTATATAAGTCTCAAATAAGCTTTGGTGCTTATGCCATAATCTTATATTTGATAAACTTCAATTTTTTAAGCTTATTTGAAAACTTATAAGGTGTCGTTGATTCAAAGATTTCAAAATTTCAGGATTTTAAATTATACTAGTAAATTAAAATTTTTAAAAATTTAAAATTTCGAAATTTAAATTTTCTACTCATGTCATGTTTAGTTAGTGGAACATATTATTTTAAACTCCTATTTTTGGGTTGATTCAATTAACACGAATAAATATTTTTATATAAATTTTATATTTAAACGAACAAAAATCAAAATTTCACTTTTTATATAAATCTTATAAAAAAATTATATAATCTTTTTGAAAAAATATATACTAATTTTTTTAAAGATTATATAAGTTTTGATTTTTTGTTTTTTATAAATTTAACTAATATAAGGCCCATTAAGTCACAAAAATATAAGCCCAAAGGGCCCTACCTTATATAAGATAAAACAAACATGCCCGCCAACAAGATCATTCATAGCAGCGAATAGTGAGATGGTTCCGACAAAGAGGAGGAGATCGTCAGCTTCTTCTGTAAGTTTATCCAATATTATTACTTGTTTTGAATTAACTCGATTACTTGATTATTATTAGTGGGTATTTGTATTGATTGTTGAGAAAAGTTAGTTGTATAATTCCAATAAGCAGGAAAAATAAGCCGCTTGATTGATTGCTCAAAATACAAACACAATCGATTTTTCGAGTTTATTTTTTGTTTTTGTTTTTGGTCAATAATAGCTTATTTGAATTCTGTATAATCATTATTCATTCTAACTTTGCTTATTTAAATTTTGTTTTTGCTCTACTTGTTCTGGCTTATTATTTGAGGCTTTGGCTTAATACCATTCATTCAAACATTTTATCCTATTTAAGATCATCATTCAGTATATGACTCTTCTAACTGTGCTCATTGGGTTAGGTCGACGTTGCATCTTCTAAAAAACCTAAATTATCAACTCCCACTACCCATGATTGGCTACCTGATTGCAATAGGATGCTTTTAAGGTTTATCACAAGATTAGTTCTTAAAGAACCGCACGTGTCACCTACCATGAGCTTGTTTGATGTTGGCTCAAGCAGGATTTCCATCTTCATTGTAATACTTTCGTATTACTCAGATGTTCTGGCAATATTACAAGAATATTGCGTAGGACTCATAAAAATCTTTCTTGTTTTTAAAAATTGTGTCCTAATGATACTTTTGATGATCTCGTGGCTCTAGACTCAATAGTGAATTTTTGTTTTGGTGAGCGGAGGCTGGAGAGGATTGCCACCTTTTCAATATCAAATTATTCGGAGTGAATAACCCGATAGATATAGTGTTGTACTCCGTGACATTAAAACAAATATCTTTTGAGAGATATTTGAGTTGGCTGGGAGGGGTTGTGCATCGCATCACTGGGTCCATGATACTTTGTCTTCAAGATGAGTTGACCCGGTTTCTGCCTAAGTTGTAAGGAGGGCTTCTTTCTTTACACCCTTTATCTTTACATTTCTTTTTCATTCTTCAACCCCTTCAATGCTTACCAATACATCATCACTAGCACCTTGTTGTGATTGTTCCAGTGCTAGCATCAATACTTGGTCGGCATTCAGCTACGTTCACATTCCATTCTCCATCTTTCATAAGGACTTCTATTTTCTAACTATGGAATTGTCCTTGGGAAGATTCCTCCGGTTCTGGAAGAATCATTGGACTAACACCTAATCCTACCACCCTTTTGTCACCACATCCGTCGTGAATTAAGTGTGTTTTGGGTAAGTACTTGTCACCATAAAAAATCCTTGAAAACTCACTTAATATACTTATGATATAAATATCAAAATTTTGTATCTTTAAGTGTTTTTGTTCATCAAAAATTCTCCCCCTTAACATGTGCAACACACATATTAAGTTGATTTATACTTAAAGTCTTTTTCATGTTTAGCCAAATATATTATCAAGTCTCCTTAATCCAATTTTCTCCCCTTATCCAAAATGTTAACCATTAATATTTTGGATATAAATAGATTAACCGGTCTTTGGGTAACAAAATGAAATCAGTTTTTGGCCAAAGAACATATCAACGCTCTCCCTCAAATTAATTAGGGTTAGTTGTAGTGCTCGAGTATGATATATTTTGAAAGATTTAGAATCTCGTGAGAAATTATTGAAACATTATCATACTTTCACACTACAACAAGCCACAAAAGCACAATATTCACAATATTTACATATTCACAAATTAAACAATATGAAGTAGACCTGAGATAGTACGACCCATTAGATGGATCGTTTCATTAGCTTGTGGTGCGCTCCATATACCACCAACGAATCGTTCAAGACTCCTCATTAACCGTCTTTCCCTCATCTTTTCATTAATCTTGTTGATCAAGTAGTTAGCACTTGTTTCGTACCCTTTTTGCCACTGGACGGTAACTTTGGGATGCTTCTTGGTTCTGTTGAGCTGAATCAATGTGTTCCAAACTTGCTGAAGAGTCCCGTCACTAAACTTGGAAAGTTCTGTTATTCTTTGGAATTTCTTCTCACCGGAGCCATTCAAGTAGAAAGTGCCTGGAACCAGTTTTGTAGTGCTTGTGTAGGGACTTTTTTTGCGATGAATATCAGGAACTTTAGTGTATGGAGCAGTGAGGTTCAGCTTCTTCTGATAACTCTCAACGCTGAGTTGCAAGTCTTCAACTCTCTTCTTGATCATAATGCGATGAGTATACATTCTTAGAGCAGAATTCAGGGCAATGTAGTCTTCAGTTTCCAAGTGTTTGAGTGTGCCTTGAGTCATCAACAGTAACATGTCTTCAATATCTACAAGAGGAAGATCCGAACAGACTCCTTCCATGATGGAGTAGTATTTGTCGTCTTCTCTTTTTAATCGGATCTCTGTTATATGATGATAGCCGACTTTGGGTTCAATCCTTACTCCTAGAATGGCTTTGATTCTAAACTCGGATACTACTGGAGTCTTTGATTTGAACCCACACACATAGCTGTAAGCTTTCTGTATGGTTTCTCCCCAATGTGATGCACCCAATTCTGCATAGTGATCATACTCAGGAATTAATTTCCTTACCCATAGACGATCAACCTTTTCCTCAATCCATGGTATTGACCCCCAAGTTGCAGCTTTGACCAAAGTTAATGAGGTTGCATACTTGTTTGCGCCTTTTAACAAATAATCAAGGTCATGGCAGACAAAGAAATCACGTATAATTTGATTGTCGCCGTCAACTATCGGTAGAGGAGCATTTTCTGGCCTGTGACGACATGATCGTTGAGGAAGGTTTATTGCTTTCAAAAGCTCATTCGCATTGTATTCAGCCTCCATTCTACTGATTCTTAAAGTAGCAATGATGGTAGGATCATGAAAAGCTCGAGTTACCATCGCTGGAGTTAAGTTGTTAGTTTCATACATGTAGACTAGATATGCTGAGAAGTCGATGGGATTGTTGAGGATTTGGGAGAAATCTGGTTCATCTTCTCGAGTTAGCGGACGAATGCTAGCAGCTTCTGTGACCCAAGGTTGCTTGGATGCATTTTCATCTACATTAATTATATCCACCCATGCCGGTTCACTCGATTCCGGAATATCATGACCTTGCGCAGATTCTGGAGCTCGATTCTAAAAAATTACTCGAATTGTCTAAGTAGGTGGAATGTCCTTTACTGGTGTAGACTTGGACGTTTCAGGTATTGGTTGATCGGGTTCTTGGATGGGTAGTTGTTTTGGTGGTGATGTAGATGTGATAGCTGGAGCTGATTGAAGTGAACCCGATGTCAGATTAGCATTAACATCATGACGGTGTTTGGTGCGTTTGCCGGTTGGAGTTGACTCAGGTTCTGGAGTTTCCTCGGCTGTTGAAGTTGTTTGATCTTTAGTAACATTATCCTTTTGAGACTTGTCACCTTTTCCTGAAGTTTGATCCCCTTCAACATCTGACTTATCTTTGTTGTTATCATCCTCTGCCTCTTCTTCATTCTTTTCCTCTTCATCATCATTCTATGGTTCATTTTCATCATGTATTTGTTCGTCCATGCTGTCATCATCATCATCGTTACGATCACCTTTACCGTCATTTTCACCATCATCATCATTGTCATCTTCATCGTCATCGTCATCTTCATTCTCGGAGGATTCATCGGGTTTGTCTGACTCATCCTCATCTTCATCGTCTTTTTCTAGATCGAGACTGCTATATGGGACGACGGTGCCATGTTTTACAAATATCTCGGTGTCTTGATCCATTGCCGTCTTTAACGTTTTGTGAAGTGCTTGTTGTTCTGGCGTTCGGTTGTGGGACCCGATTTGAATCATCCTAGCATGAAACAGCTTCTTCAACTCGTAGTCTGTGAGCCTTTGAGCTAGGAGATAGTCGGACGCCTGAGTGTCGGAAGACATGATCATCATTTTGCTTGCAGCGATGTCTTTTAGTTCGTCTCGTAGAGCAGGAAGTAGCGTTTCAATAGATCCTCGAACCTTTTCATTGATTGATTCAATCAGTGTAGCATTAGCTTGAACAAGTTCTTCTTTCTCTTCTTTGTATCTGTTTCTGAGTTTGTGAAGACGTTCAATTGATGCTTGCTTCCTTGCTGCTTTAGCTTCTAGACTTGCTCTTGTTGACTCTTCAGATTGTTGACGACTTGTTAATTCTTTTTGAAGCTGGTCGATTTATTTTTCAAAATCTTTCTTGCTTGCTAATTCATCACGAAGGCTAGCGAGTTCCTTTGCATAGGCTGTCTTTGAAGATTCTAATTGCTCTGTAACTAGAATAGTCTTATCCTCTTGAGCCTTCAAGCGTTGTTCGATGATTTGCATAAAATCTGGGGTGACGGGTGGAGATACCAGCAATGGTGTTAGATGAGCGGTTGATTGTGTAGGTGTGACATGAGTTGTTACAATGGTGCTGAGTACCGATGTCGTGGCCTCAGTTACAGGGGCATTTACCATGTTCGGGTTTGTTGAAAGATCAATGTTAGTAACTTCAGATTCGAGAGAGTCAAGGTTCAAGTACTTACCTACTGGATCTAACAAAGACGAAGATTTTGTAACACTCTTTTCCTTGTGGATGTTCCTTGTATCTGTTGTCTCTGGTTGAATATCATCAATGAACGTATCGTGATGTTCGTATTGTTGATCATCTTCTTCATCCTGAACTGGTTCGTCCTCGTAATTATCTGGTTCTCCAAATTCAGCAATATCAGGCAACTCGAATTTCTTTGTCTGTTTCTATCCACTACCTCCCGTCTCCCTTCTACTTTGTAGTAAAGCCTTCTTCAATTGCTTGGATTGTTGTTTCTCATTCAACGGTAGTTGTTGTTCGTCAATGTCTTCAATCAAATCTTCATCCGAGAGAAGTGTTTTCTTTCCCTTGGCCTTTTTCTCCCATAAAGACACTGTTCTTGTTCTTTTACCCTTGTCTTGTGTTGGTGTATCAGCTTCTGAGGAATCAGTTTCCTTCCTTTTGCCTTTGGGTTTTGGTGCTTTGACCTCTGCATTGAATCTCCCACTTCTACTCTCTTTGAATGTTCTTCATTTTCTTTCAGAAGGGTCTTATATGAAGCACTTCTTTTTATTCAACATATTATCCGGAACAGGAGCAGGAATACCTGAGTAAACAATCTTAAATCCTTCTTGTCTGATGTGTACTATGAAGAAATCATCATCTTCTGAGTTAACAAAGAATCCTCCACGTCGATCTATAGCTTCATCGGCTTTCATGAAGTAGTTGTTATTGTGCTTTGTGAATCGTGGAAACTGAAAGTGATCATATTTCTTCTTAACGTTTCTGAAGGCTTGATAATGAAATTCTTCCAATATGAGAGAAGCATAATCCAAATCGAGTCTCTTGTAGATTCCATAAAAAATACGAGCCTGAGAAAGTCTCATAGAATCGAGACCTCTGGATTTTCCCGTAAAACATTGGATAATGATACTAAAAATTGCTTTCCAGGGTTGTCCAAGCCTAGATGTGTTAAACTTAGATATGTTTGGCAATTCTCCCTCAAAACCAAGAGACATAATCAGATTTGTTATTCGTTTTAAGTCTGGAACAGGAGCATATGTTTTCCCTTTAGGGGAGGGAATTCAAAGATTTCACGAAACTGTTTAAGAGAAAATTCCTTCTTTTGACGATTGATGTTGAAGGAAAACTTTGTATTTGTGATGGCTTTGAGAGATGACCAAAACTCATGCATGTAAATTTCGTGAACACTTGCTGAAATCCGTAGTGCAGATCTGATCGGTGTGATATCAAGGATTTCGATAGCTATTCTGAATGTTGATTGTGATGGAATGAAGCCTTCTTTCAATCGTTGATTATTGGGAGTGATTGGAAGACGGTTTTCTTCTGGTACTAGTTCATTGTCAAGTTGAATTTGTTGCTCTTGAGTGCGAGCCATGAAATCTGCTTAAGATAAAACATACACATTGATACACAAGAGACATATATCATGTAGTATAAACCTTAAAAGCATCCTATTGCAATCAGGTAGCCAATCATGGGTAGTGGGAGTTGATAATTTAGGTTTTTTAGAAGATGCAACGTCGACCTAACCCAATGAGCACAGTTAGAAGAGTCATATACTGAATGATGATCTTAAATAGGATAAAATGTTTGAATGAATGGTATTAAGCCAAAGCCTCAAATAATAAGCCAGAACAAGTAGAGCAAAAACAAAATTTAAATAAGCAAAGTTAGAATGAATAATGATTATACAGAATTCAAATAAGCTATTATTGACCAAAAACAAAAACAAAAAATAAACTCGAAAAATCGATTGTGTTTGTATTTTGAGCAATCAATCAATCGGCTTATTTTTCCTGCTTATTGGAATTATACAACTAACTTTTCTCAACAATCAATACAAATACCCACTAATAATAATCAAGTAATCGAGTTAATTCAAAACAAGTAATAATATTGGATAAACTTACAGAAGAAGCTGACGATCTCCTCCTCTTTGTCGGAACCATCTCACTATTCGCTGCTATGAATGATCTTGTTGGCGGGCATGTTTGTTTTATCTTATATAAGGTAGGGCCCTTTGGGCTTATATTTTTGTGACTTAATGGGCCTTATATTAGTTAAATTTATAAAAAACAAAAAATCAAAACTTATATAATCTTTAAAAAAATTAGTATATATTTTTTCAAAAAGATTATATAATTTTTTTATAAGATTTATATAAAAAGTGAAATTTTGATTTTTGTTCGTTTAAATATAAAATTTATATAAAAATATTTATTCGTGTTAATTGAATCAACCCAAAAATAGGAGTTTAAAATAATATGTTCCACTAACTAAACATGACATGAGTAGAAAATTTAAATTTCGAAATTTTAAATTTTTAAAAATTTTAATTTACTAGTATAATTTAAAATCCTGAAATTTTGAAATCTTTGAATCAACGACACCTTATAAGTTTTCAAATAAGCTTAAAAAATTGAAGTTTATCAAATATAAGATTATGGCATAAGCACCAAAGCTTATTTGAGACTTATATAATGTAAGTGTATTTCGACTTATATAACGTAAGTGTATTTTGGCATATATGACATAAGACTTAATTTGTTTTTGCTCTACTTGTTCTGGCTTATTATTTGAGGCTTTGGCTTAATACCATTCATTCAAACATTTTATCCTATTTAAGATCATCATTCAGTATATGACTCTTCTAACTGTGCTCATTGGGTTAGGTCATAAATCCCCGAATAAGCCATCAAATTAAGTCTTATGTCATATATGCCAAAATACACTTACGTTATATAAGTCGAAATACACTTACATTATATAAGTCTCAAATAAGCTTTGGTGCTTATGCCATAATCTTATATTTGATAAACTTCAATTTTTTAAGCTTATTTGAAAACTTATAAGGTGTCGTTGATTCAAAGATTTCAAAATTTCAGGATTTTAAATTATACTAGTAAATTAAAATTTTTAAAAATTTAAAATTTCGAAATTTAAATTTTCTACTCATGTCATGTTTAGTTAGTGGAACATATTATTTTAAACTCCTATTTTTGGGTTGATTCAATTAACACGAATAAATATTTTTATATAAATTTTATATTTAAACGAACAAAAATCAAAATTTCACTTTTTATATAAATCTTATAAAAAAATTATATAATCTTTTTGAAAAAATATATACTAATTTTTTTAAAGATTATATAAGTTTTGATTTTTTGTTTTTTATAAATTTAACTAATATAAGGCCCATTAAGTCACAAAAATATAAGCCCAAAGGGCCCTACCTTATATAAGATAAAACAAACATGCCCGCCAACAAGATCATTCATAGCAGCGAATAGTGAGATGGTTCCGACAAAGAGGAGGAGATCGTCAGCTTCTTCTGTAAGTTTATCCAATATTATTACTTGTTTTGAATTAACTCGATTACTTGATTATTATTAGTGGGTATTTGTATTGATTGTTGAGAAAAGTTAGTTGTATAATTCCAATAAGCAGGAAAAATAAGCCGATTGATTGATTGCTCAAAATACAAACACAATCGATTTTTCGAGTTTATTTTTTGTTTTTGTTTTTGGTCAATAATAGCTTATTTGAATTCTGTATAATCATTATTCATTCTAACTTTGCTTATTTAAATTTTGTTTTTGCTCTACTTGTTCTGGCTTATTATTTGAGGCTTTGGCTTAATACCATTCATTCAAACATTTTATCCTATTTAAGATCATCATTCAGTATATGACTCTTCTAACTGTGCTCATTGGGTTAGGTCGACGTTGCATCTTCTAAAAAACCTAAATTATCAACTCCCACTACCCATGATTGGCTACCTGATTGCAATAGGATGCTTTTAAGGTTTATCACAAGATTAGTTCTTAAAGAACCGCACGTGTCACCTACCATGAGCTTGTTTGATGTTGGCTCAAGCAGGATTTCCATCTTCATTGTAATACTTTCGTATTACTCAGATGTGTTCTGGCAATATTACAAGAATATTGCGTAGGACTCATAAAAATCTTTCTTGTTTTTAAAAATTGTGTCCTAATGATACTTTTGATGATCTCGTGGCTCTAGACTCAATAGTGAATTTTTGTTTTGGTGAGCGGAGGCTGGAGAGGATTGCCACCTTTTCAATATCAAATTATTCGGAGTGAATAACCCGATAGATATAGTGTTGTACTCCGTGACATTAAAACAAATATCTTTTGAGAGATATTTGAGTTGGCTGGGAGGGGTTGTGCATCGCATCACTGGGTCCATGATACTTTGTCTTCAAGATGAGTTGACCCGGTTTCTGCCTAAGTTGTAAGGAGGGCTTCTTTCTTTACACCCTTTATCTTTACATTTCTTTTTCATTCTTCAACCCCTTCAATGCTTACCAATACATCATCACTAGCACCTTGTTGTGATTGTTCCAGTGCTAGCATCAATACTTGGTCGGCATTCAGCTACGTTCACATTCCATTCTCCATCTTTCATAAGGACTTCTATTTTCTAACTATGGAATTGTCCTTGGGAAGATTCCTCCGGTTCTGGAAGAATCATTGGACTAACACCTAATCCTACCACCCTTTTGTCACCACATCCGTCGTGAATTAAGTGTGTTTTGGGTAAGTACTTGTCACCATAAAAAATCCTTGAAAACTCACTTAATATACTTATGATATAAATATCAAAATTTTGTATCTTTAAGTGTTTTTGTTCATCAAAAATTCTCCCCCTTAACATGTGCAACACACATATTAAGTTGATTTATACTTAAAGTCTTTTTCATGTTTAGCCAAATATATTATCAAGTCTCCTTAATCCAATTTTCTCCCCTTATCCAAAATGTTAACCATTAATATTTTGGATATAAATAGATTAACCGGTCTTTGGGTAACAAAATGAAATCAGTTTTTGGCCAAAAAACATATCAACGCTCTCCCTCAAATTAATTAGGGTTAGTTGTAGTGCTCGAGTATGATATATTTTGAAAGATTTAGAATCTCGTGAGAAATTATTGAAACATTATCATACTTTCACACTACAACAAGCCACAAAAGCACAATATTCACAATATTTACATATTCACAAATTAAACAATATGAAGTAGACCTGAGATAGTACGACCCATTAGATGGATCGTTTCATTAGCTTGTGGTGCGCTCCATATACCACCAACGAATCGTTCAAGACTCCTCATTAACCGTCTTTCCCTCATCTTTTCATTAATCTTGTTGATCAAGTAGTTAGCACTTGTTTCGTACCCTTTTTGCCACTGGACGGTAACTTTGGGATGCTTCTTGGTTCTGTTGAGCTGAATCAATGTGTTCCAAACTTGCTGAAGAGTCCCGTCACTAAACTTGGAAAGTTCTGTTATTCTTTGGAATTTCTTCTCACCGGAGCCATTCAAGTAGAAAGTGCCTGGAACCAGTTTTGTAGTGCTTGTGTAGGGACTTTTTTTTGCGATGAATATCAGGAACTTTAGTGTATGGAGCAGTGAGGTTCAGCTTCTTCTGATAACTCTCAACGCTGAGTTGCAAGTCTTCAACTCTCTTCTTGATCATAATGCGATGAGTATACATTATTAGAGCAGAATTCAGGGCAATGTAGTCTTCAGTTTCCAAGTGTTTGAGTGTGCCTTGAGTCATCAACAGTAACATGTCTTCAATATCTACAAGAGGAAGATCCGAACAGACTCCTTCCATGATGGAGTAGTATTTGTCGTCTTCTCTTTTTAATCGGATCTCTGTTATATGATGATAGCCGACTTTGGGTTCAATCCTTACTCCTAGAATGGCTTTGATTCTAAACTCGGATACTACTGGAGTCTTTGATTTGAACCCACACACATAGCTGTAAGCTTTCTGTATGGTTTCTCCCCAATGTGATGCACCCAATTCTGCATAGTGATCATACTCAGGAATTAATTTCCTTACCCATAGACGATCAACCTTTTCCTCAATCCATGGTATTGACCCCCAAGTTGCAGCTTTGACCAAAGTTAATGAGGTTGCATACTTGTTTGCGCCTTTTAACAAATAATCAAGGTCATGGCAGACAAAGAAATCACGTATAATTTGATTGTCGCCGTCAGCTATCGGTAGAGGAGCATTTTCTGGCCTGTGACGACATGATCGTTGAGGAAGGTTTATTGCTTTCAAAAGCTCATTCGCATTGTATTCAGCCTCCATTCTACTGATTCTTAAAGTAGCAATGATGGTAGGATCATGAAAAGCTCGAGTTACCATCGCTGGAGTTAAGTTGTTAGTTTCATACATGTAGACTAGATATGCTGAGAAGTCGATGGGATTGTTGAGGATTTGGGAGAAATCTGGTTCATCTTCTCGAGTTAGCGGACGAATGCTAGCAGCTTCTGTGACCCAAGGTTGCTCGGATGCATTTTCATCTACATTAATTATATCCACCCATGTCGGTTCACTCGATTCCGGAATATCATGACCTTGCGCAGATTCTGGAGCTCGATTCTAAAAAATTACTCGAATTGTCTAAGTAGGTGGAATGTCCTTTACTGGTGTAGACTTGGACGTTTCAGGTATTGGTTGATCGGGTTCTTGGATGGGTAGTTGTTTTGGTGGTGATGTAGATGTGATAGCTGGAGCTGATTGAAGTGAACCCGATGTCAGATTAGCATTAACATCATGACGGTGTTTGGTGCGTTTGCCGGTTGGAGTTGACTCAGGTTCTGGAGTTTCCTCGGCTGTTGAAGTTGTTTGATCTTTAGTAACATTATCCTTTTGAGACTTGTCACCTTTTCCTGAAGTTTGATCCCCTTCAACATCTGACTTATCTTTGTTGTTATCATCCTCTGCCTCTTCTTCATTCTTTTCCTCTTCATCATCATTCTATGGTTCATTTTCATCATGTATTTGTTCGTCCATGCTGTCATCATCATCATCGTTACGATCACCTTTACCGTCATTTTCACCATCATCATCATTGTCATCTTCATCGTCATCGTCATCTTCATTCTCGGAGGATTCATCGGGTTTGTCTGACTCATCCTCATCTTCATCGTCTTTTTCTAGATCGAGACTGCTATATGGGACGACGGTGCCATGTTTTACAAATATCTCGGTGTCTTGATCCATTGCCGTCTTTAACGTTTTGTGAAGTGCTTGTTGTTCTGGCGTTCGGTTGTGGGACCCGATTTGAATCATCCTAGCATGAAACAGCTTCTTCAACTCGTAGTCTGTGAGCCTTTGAGCTAGGAGATAGTCGGACGCCTGAGTGTCGGAAGACATGATCATCATTTTGCTTGCAGCGATGTCTTTTAGTTCGTCTCGTAGAGCAGGAAGTAGCGTTTCAATAGATCCTCGAACCTTTTCATTGATTGATTCAATCAGTGTAGCATTAGCTTGAACAAGTTCTTCTTTCTCTTCTTTGTATCTGTTTCTGAGTTTGTGAAGACGTTCAATTGATGCTTGCTTCCTTGCTGCTTTAGCTTCTAGACTTGCTCTTGTTGACTCTTCAGATTGTTGACGACTTGTTAATTCTTTTTGAAGCTGGTCGATTTATTTTTCAAAATCTTTCTTGCTTGCTAATTCATCACGAAGGCTAGCGAGTTCCTTTGCATAGGCTATCTTTGAAGATTCTAATTGCTCTGTAACTAGAATAGTCTTATCCTCTTGAGCCTTCAAGCGTTGTTCGATGATTTGCATAAAATCTGGGGTGACGGGTGGAGATACCAGCAATGGTGTTAGATGAGCGGTTGATTGTGTAGGTGTGACATGAGTTGTTACAATGGTGCTGAGTACCGATGTCGTGGCCTCAGTTACAGGGGCATTTACCATGTTCGGGTTTGTTGAAAGATCAATGTTAGTAACTTCAGATTCGAGAGAGTCAGGTTCAAGTACTTACCTACTGGATCTAACAAAGACGAAGATTTTGTAACACTCTTTTCCTTGTGGATGTTCCTTGTATCTGTTGTCTCTGGTTGAATATCATCAATGAACGTATCGTGATGTTCGTATTGTTGATCATCTTCTTCATCCTGAACTGGTTCGTCCTCGTAATTATCTGGTTCTCCAAATTCAGCAATATCAGGCAACTCGAATTTCTTTGTCTGTTTCTATCCACTACCTCCCGTCTCCCTTCTACTTTGTAGTAAAGCCTTCTTCAATTGCTTGGATTGTTGTTTCTCATTCAACGGTAGTTGTTGTTCGTCAATGTCTTCAATCAAATCTTCATCCGAGAGAAGTGTTTTCTTTCCCTTGGCCTTTTTCTCCCATAAAGACACTGTTCTTATTCTTTTACCCTTGTCTTGTGTTGGTGTATCAGCTTCTGAGGAATCAGTTTCCTTCCTTTTGCCTTTGGGTTTTGGTGCTTTGACCTCTGCATTGAATCTCCCACTTCTACTCTCTTTGAATGTTCTTCATTTTCTTTCAGAAGGGTCTTATATGAAGCACTTCTTTTTATTCAACATATTATCCGGAACAGGAGCAGGAATACCTGAGTAAACAATCTTAAATCCTTCTTGTCTGATGTGTACTATGAAGAAATCATCATCTTCTGAGTTAACAAAGAATCCTCCACGTCGATCTATAGCTTCATCGGCTTTCATGAAGTAGTTGTTATTGTGCTTTGTGAATCGTGGAAACTGAAAGTGATCATATTTCTTCTTAACGTTTCTGAAGGCTTGATAATGAAATTCTTCCCATATGAGAGAAGCATAATCCAAATCGAGTCTCTTGTAGATTCCATAAAAAATACGAGCCTGAGAAAGTCTCATAGAATCGAGACCTCTGGATTTTCCCGTAAAACATTGGATAATGATACTAAAAATTGCTTTCCAGGGTTGTCCAAGCCTAGATGTGTTAAACTTAGATATGTTTGGCAATTCTCCCTCAAAACCAAGAGACATAATCAGATTTGTTATTCGTTTTAAGTCTGGAACAGGAGCATATGTTTTCCCTTTAGGGGAGGGAATTCAAAGATTTCACGAAACTGTTTAAGAGAAAATTCCTTCTTTTGACGATTGATGTTGAAGGAAAACTTTGTATTTGTGATGGCTTTGAGAGATGACCAAAACTCATGCATGTAAATTTCGCGAACACTTGCTGAAATCCGTAGTGCAGATCTGATCGGTGTGATATCAAGGATTTCGATAGCTATTCTGAATGTTGATTGTGATGGAATGAAGCCTTCTTTCAATCGTTGATTATTGGGAGTGATTGGAAGACAGTTTTCTTCTGGTACTAGTTCATTGTCAAGTTGAATTTGTTGCTCTTGAGTGCGAGCCATGAAATCTGCTTAAGATAAAACATACACATTGATACACAAGAGACATATATCATGTAGTATAAACCTTAAAAGCATCCTATTGCATTTTCCTTGACAACATAACAAGTAGCACCTAAAAGACCATACAAGTATTACCAAAAAAAATCATCAGGTTGAAACCCATGCATATCAGATATCAGAAACCAAAACAAGCATATAAAAAAAAATCCAAATAATGAAGAATAAGTCGGAATCTGTTTTTTTAAGACCTAATTCGGAATCCGTATCACCAACCTAGTTCGGAATCCCTATCACAAACCTAAGTCAGAATCATTCAATAACTTAAGTCGGAATACGTCAATTTCGAACATAAGTCGGAATACATCATACCACACATAATTCGGGATACATCATACCACACATAATTCGGAATACATCAATCAACACTTAAGTCGGAATATATCTTTTCACAACATAGTTCGGAATCCTGTTATGTGTAACCTAAGTCGGAATGCATGATATCAAACCTAAGTCGGAATGCATGATATCGAACCTAAGTCGGAATGCAAGATAACGAACCTAAGTCGGAATGCATGATATCGAATCTTAGTCGGAATGCAAGATAACGAGCCTAAGTCGGGATCCGAGTCACCAACCTAGTTCGGAATCAAAGTCACCAACCTAGTTCGGAATCAGAGTCACCAATCCTAAGTCGGAATGATCTTTAAACCACACATAAGTCGGAATCATCTATACTCAACCTAATTCTGAATAAGTTTGCTTTTTACTGATTATCAACAGACAAAACAATCAACGCAAGTGTTTTGGGCATTAAATCAATCAACGCAGGATCCTATGTATTTCCGTAACAAAAACCCCTTTTATTCAATCAGTTAATCAATCTGATTAATTCTATCAATCCTAAACTGACATGTTGGGATTGTCTAGTAATACGAGGAAAAGAGATAATCAGTGATACCTTGTATGTTTTGAACGAAAATCAAAGCGAGATCTTGGTTGAAAAAACTTGGAAATAATTGGCGGCAAAGGGTTTAGGTTTTGTAAAACAGTGAAACGAAAAGGAAGAAAAGGGGGGCGGGGCACCTGTTTGACCTAAAGTCAATTTTAGCCGCTTTTACACATTTGGCCCTTCTTTTCTTTCGATTTTCATTTTAGTTAAATAAAACTATTTAAGTTTAACGTTTATTAAGGGAATACTTAACGTTCGTTGAAACTTAAATATTCGTTGAACTAATGTTCACACCCAACTAATCAACATACTTGAATTAGCCTGCCTACAATCCATTTATCTCTAAAATAACACGAGAGACGGTCTAAGCATATCCAAATTCTACATATTTGACAAACACATGACGAACAACATTTAACCGTTTACTTTTCTGAGAAAGATTCTAGAAGACGATATATTGATGACAAAAATGATTTAAGATTTTCTCCCCCTTAAACATTGACCCGTTTTCTATTTAAAGAGTTGTAGTCTTTGTTTAAGGAGTCGAATACCAATGAAAGCATTTTCCGTTTAATGATTTAAAAGAACGATTCTTGGTGGCAATAAGATTTCTCTTATTTTGACAAAATAAGTGCACTGAAACGTACACAGATTTGTGTTAGACCAAGTTATAAAGTAAACTTGATCCCTTGTATGGTTTTAAAGTAAACCATACCCGAGAAAATTAGTTCCCGTTATGAGATAACATTTTCGTAAGAAAAATGTGACTTTAATGCAAAAAGCGGGTTGCAGTCAGAAATAACTACAAGCCATATGGGCATGTTTTAAAATATGTACAACTTTTATACGGACTCTATTTATGGCGCCGTGTCAATTTTAATCGACATTTCTAAGGCCGTAAATATTACCGTACTAAAAGGCATGCCCGATTTAAAACGAAAAAAAAAATTGGATTTTCTTGATTTTATATTTTTATGGTTTTTGTATGTCTTATATTTTTGTATTTTGCTTTTGGTGGTTTATATATATACGATAATATACAAGATCACGATAAAAGGATACTCTAGAATAGTTTACCACCACTATTCTGCAGATTCTTCTGCCAACTTCTTAAGTGTCGCTGGTGAGAATGATTTCATGCCTAGCTTTTCGATCAAAAACTCGATAAGTTCTCGATCTAAGGCCTTTGTGAATATATCTGCCAACTGATACTCAGTGTTGACAAAATACAGTTCGATCACTCCATTTTCCACTTGCTCTTTAATGAAGTGGTAGCGTATGTCAATGTGCTTCGCCCGGGAATGTTGAACGTAGTTGCAGCAAAGGGCAATTGCACTTTTGTTATCACAGTACATCAGGATTTTGTTGAATCCAAGACCGTAGTCAGTTAATTGTGATCTCATCCAAAGAACTTGAGCACAACAACCGGACATATCAATGTATTCAGCCTCTGTACTTGACATCACAGCGCTTTTCTGCCTTTTGGATGCCCAACTAACCAGTCTATCTCCAAGAAGTTGCACACTGCCAGAAGTGCTACGTCTAGTATCTTGACACCTAGCATAATCCGCACCTGCATATGATATTAATGTAATAGAGGAATCCTTCAGATACCACAGACCACGATGAAGTGTTCCTTTAAGATACAGAAAGATCCTTTTCACAACATGTAAGTACTTTTCGGTAGGCCGAGCCTGATAACGGGCACACATGCATATAGCAAATTGCAAATCAGGTCTGCTAGCAGTCAGATAGATAAGGGTACCGATCATTCCACGGTAAAGTTTAGGATCGACAGCTATCCCTTCCCTATCCTCATCTAACTTGGATCTCTCCACCATTTGAGTATCCACGGGGTCACAATTTTCAAAATGATACTTCTTTAGTGATTCAAGAGCAAATTTGGATTGATTAATGAAGATGCCTATGGGATTTTGAGAAATTTACAACCCTAAGAAAAATGAAAATTTTCCCATCATTGACATCTTAAAACGTGTGGACATGATTTTCTCAAAATGGTTAGACAGACTTTGAGTAGTGGCAGAAAATATTATATCGTCAACATAAATTTGTACCAGTATCATGTCGTTGTCCTCCTTGAGAATAAATAAAGTTGGGTCCACTTTGTCTTTGGAGAAGCCTTTCGAGATGAGATAAGACGATAGGAGATCGTACCACGCGTGTGGAGCTTGTTTCAACTCATAAAGAGCCTTCTTGAGCTTGTACACGTGATTAGGATACTACGAGTTGACGAATCCATTCGGTTAGCTTACGTAGACATCTTCCCTTAATTCACTATTAAGAAATGTCGTCTTAACATCCATTTGGTAGACGATCATGTTCATGTGAGCAACATAGGCAAGGAATAGTCTAATCACCTCCAATCGTGCAACAGGAGCAAATGATTCTTCAAAGTCAATACCCAAAGCTTGTTTGTAACCTCTAGCAACCAATCTAGCTTTGTTCTTTAGCATTCCACCCAACTCATCGAGTTTAACTTTTTATACCCACAACAATGTAAGGATTTCAACGTTGTTGGGTAAAGGAACTAATTCCCATACTTACAGACGTTGAAATTCATTAAGTTACTCTTGCATGGCTTCAATCCAAGATGATTGTGTCATGGCTTGTTGCCAATTTTTAGGTTCAATATTAGAAAGAAATGCATCAAAGTAGCAATATAATGCATGTTCTTGGAGTTGGTGGCGTGTTAAGACTGGTCGATCGATGTCACCAATAATATTGCGGATTGGGTGATCCTTTGTCCATTTGGTGTTGTGAGTTTCAATTCGTGGTGGTCGGGAGTGAACGATTGCAGGAGCTTCCTCTGAGGTAGACGCACCGTTAGGGTTTTCGGGTATTTGTGAACCAAAGAATGGAAGCTTTTGTAAGTGAGCAATTTCCAAATTGTGATCATAGTAATCCTCTTCAACATCATTAGGAACAAGTGGGGGTGATGATTCAGGTGTAGTTTGTGAATTGGTGGGGGATGGGGCATCTGGTTCAATAGTGACAGTAGATGCCTCAGACTGATTTCCATTATCTTGAGCAACAACTTTGGGAATCGGAGCTACTGCTGCAGGTGCTGGAGAATCATCACTTGGTGGATCAAAGAATTCATCAAACATGGGTTGAAACAACTCATCCCACTTGGGCCTTGTAGGTGGTGTAAATGATGGAGAAGTAGGATTGTTGGGAGTTAATCCGGAACTAATCGTACCGGTTCCCATCTCATGAAGTGCGGGTTCAGAGCTGTGTTGCTCAGAAGCCATCGTTGTCATCTCATCAAAGTTGGCATCCAAAGTTTCTACTATCTTGCCAAGACGACGGTTATAAATTCGGTAAGCTTTCTTTGCGGGTGAGTAACCAATGAAAATTCCAATATCAGCCTTCGGTTGAAGTTTTCCCAAATTCTCACTATTAGTATTTGGATAACACAATGCACCAAACACATGAAGAAATGAAATATCGGGTTTATGTCCATGAAGTAGCTCGTATGGAGTTTTTCCATGGCGCTTACGTAGGGATGGCAACGGGGCGGGGCGACCGTCCCCATCTCCAAACCCGATTAGTAAAGTTCTCCCCAAACCCGCCCCGATCCCTGTCGTGGATTTAATCGGGGTGCCCTGTTGGGGTGCAATGCTCCCTTAGACCCGTCCCATACTAATCGAGGATCTTATCGGGTACCCTCTTTGGGTGAAATTTTATATCAAAACCGCATCATTTTACATTTATTATTATTTTTAGACTGTTAGAAATAAGCTTGAAGTATTAAAAACTTACTAATTATATAATAATGAATTACAAACAAGACTTATAAGGTTTAAAACGATACTATTATACATAAATAATGATATGTTAAACCATAAAGAACTTACAATACATTAAACAAGTTTCTGTGATTACAATTTGCAATAGTGAAAAGATAAAATACTAAAGAAATATTTATTATGACGTAAATAGTAAGAAAATACGATATAAAAATACTTATATTTGTATATGTGTATATTAATCGGGCGGGGCGCGTCGGGGACCTTATTCCCCGCGTTTGCCCCAAACCCCATTAAAAATCCCCGTTTAAGCCCCAAACCCGCCCCATAACCCAATAAAGTTAACCCGCCCCGCCCCAATTATTCCGGGTTTCGGGTTTTCCCGTCGGGTTCGGGTTTTTTTTCCATCCCTACGCTTACGAATGATGAAGCGATCTAGGGTATAACATGCGGTTGCCACTGCTTCAGCCCATAAGAATAAAGGAGCATTCGCATAAATCAACATAGTTCTAGCAGCTTCCATAAGTATACGGTTATGTCTTTCCACGACACCGTTTTGTTGTGGAGTGCGAGCAACAGAAGTTTCATGTGAAATACCGACCTCTTCATAATAGTCTCGTAGAGTTTGATTAACGAACTCAGTTCCATTATCAGTGCGAATCGGCGAACAGTAGCATTAAGACGTACCTAGATCATCTTTAAGAAAGTAATAATATAATTTGGTGCTTGATCCTTGGTTGTTAAAAACTTTACCCATGTAAACCTTGAGAAATCATCCACCATGACAAGGATGTATTTTCTACCACTCACACTAGCCGTATGCATTGGCCCGCAAAGATCCATGTGCAAAAGATACAGTGGTTCTTGGTTGGTGTCTTCATCTTTAGGTTTGTATGATTTCTAGGTATTTTTCCCCAAAGAACACGCGGAACATAAATGATCCTTGTCAAACTTAAGTTTTGGAAGACCACGAACAAGTTCGTTTTTAGCCAAATGGTTTATAGCATCAAAGTTAAGATGAGATAACCGGCGATGCCACAACCATGACTTGGTCTTAGATGCTTTGGGAAGAAGGCATACAGGAGAGGCGGCCATCATGTTTTGAATGGACAGTGTATAGAGATTATCCCCTCGAGAACCTTTTAACAAATCATTTCCATCAGGATCACGAATAAAGCAAGTATGTTGTCGAAAAGCAACCTCAAGGTTTGAATCGCAAAATTGTCCCACTGAAAATAAATTGTGACCAAGTCCCTCCACATAATATACCCTTGAAATCGTAACATTCCTAATTTGGTATTCACCATAACTCATGATCTTCGCAATATGGTCGTTGCCGAATTTAACCGTTCCTAGAAACTTGCTGACGAAATTTCTGAGCATCAAGCAGTCTCCGGTCATATGCTTTGAGCATCCAGAGTCCAAGTACCAGAGGATGATTTGGACCACCTGAAAATATCACGAGACAAAGACGATGTATCAGAATCTAGAAGTTCCTCTGTGTTAGCAGGTACAGATATAATTATCTTAGATTTGCTATCAGAAGAGTTCTTAGGCTTCCAAATTTGCTTCCTAGATGCTGTCTTAGATTCTAGTTGTCTAAAGACCTTAGGTACTTCTTCACTGGTAGGCACAATAGTGGATACATACCTAGTTAAAGGGCGCTTTTTCTATTTCTTAGTGCTAGTGTTCCTATTTAAAGGACGTTGAGACCTAACTTCCGTGGATGTGATCCTAGTTAAAGGGCACATAGTTCCATTAGCAGTGAAGGTCCTACCAATGGGTTTCCATTTCCAACCAACTTGGGTGAATTTCTTACCTGTTGGAATCCATTCAAGATTGTTCCTAATTGCATACATTTCATTCACGTGATCAACAAGGCATAAATCATGACGCTGAGAAAACATGCATTCATTACAATTCCAACATCGCAAATTAGAATTCACATTTTGCTTAGGCTGCTGCACAAACGCAGGGCCTTTAGTCTTAGTTACATGATTCTTTTTATTCAAATTTGAAATAACATTCCTAGGGTGAACTTCTACTTTCTTCTTCGTAGTCCTACTAGTGGAAGGCTTGGCCCTATTCTTCTTGTCTTGAGATACTTTAGCCTTAGCAGATACAATTACTCCTGTAAAAGCCAAGGGAACATTAGTGACAGATTTTGATTTAGCCTTGATGGGTTTGTTTAATATAGGCTTAGATCCTGGATTCTTATTGAATGGAGTCATGACAATGGTGGGGGTTTGTTATTTAAGTGGTGCAGAACCCGGTTGTCCTATGTAATTCAAATGCTCTAAGCATTGTTGTACCTTCTCAATGTAAGCATGAGCAGAGTAATAGTGACTATTTATAGGATCAAGTTCATAGAGATCATCTACCATATCCCTAGCAAGATTCGTGTGCTTAACTGCATGCTCCATATATAAATTATCTGATACTGGATTGTTCTTATTGTACGAGTTCTTAGTGAGCACCACCTTGTTGGTTTTTGGAGCACTAGAGGTCGAGGCAGAGATTGTAGCTGGACTATCAACAACTTCTTGTCCTTTGAGGTGAAGTGTCTCCTTTAATTCAGCCAAAACCATGTTTTTGTCTATGAGTTGAATATTTAAGTCAGAGATTTCCTCACACTTATGGTTCAATTGGTCAACGAGTGACTTTTGCTCTGCCGCATTAATAGCGAAGTGTTCTTTTGACGAACCATAAATTTGTGAAAAACCCTGCTTTACTTTATCAAACTCCCCTAGCATAGAAGTAATTCTATCTTCTAGGGCATGATTTTTAATCTCTGCATCCTCTAGTTCCAATTTCTCTGCTACGGATTCTTTCTTAAGTCTCATAGTTTCTTCCTCTAATGCCTGAACCACCTGAATCATCTTGTCACTAGTGTCAACGGAGTTTTCACAATCATTAAGAGTTTCATTTTTAGATTGATTTTCAATTTCAAGAGATACAATGTTGTTGAAGTTCATCAAAACGTTTTGAAAGTGAGTTATAAGAATCTTGAAGCTTTAAAAATTCAGCGTTAGATTCGTGACAAGAATGATTATCTACATTATTCACAGGTTCAACAATATTCACAGATATATCATGCACATCATCACATTTATTCATAGCAGATGTCATCACAAAAGCAAATTCAATAGTAACAACTTGCATTACTTCGAGAGACACTATATGTTCCAAGAATCGGTCATATTCGGATAAAATCTTTTCTTTCTCAATTAGATGTTGCTCATAAGCATCATCCATTTCATAGAAAACTTTTCGAACTTCAGCCATTTCGAAATTAAGATTATCCCTGAGATCTAAAAATCCCTCTTTAATAGTGTCTACAAACGGAACGATCTCTTTCTCAAACACCATTTTCATGTGTTCGAAAGCCCCATTCTCTAGCGGTTTGAGCCGTTGAAGTCGTAAATTCCTTGATGACCTTGTCAAATCCGGTTAGGTATCGCTGAATCTCTTCCAAGCTTAGCAATACCATACTTACCGGTGGAAGATTCTTTGGAATTTCCTTAGGTTCGTCCGAATTAACAACTGTAGGAAGTATACTAAGGCTTTCTCTAGTATGCATGTAATTTGGTGTATGAATAAATTCCTTTTGCATATTAAAGCGAATTCTAAGATCCGTTTTTTCATACTCTGCATTAAGCTGTGCATAATCATACTCAGGATATGTATAAATTACTTTTGACCGATTCTCTTCATGTAGTGACATACTCTCAGATTCATTTGAAAACACAATCGGATCTAAGACCAATCCTAACTTTGTTGCATCATAAAGTCGTGGGTTGTGGTTAAATGCTTGCTTTGCATACCCCAGGTTAGGTGGTAGGTCTATTAGACGCGATAGAGTGAATTCTTTAAAAGAAGAATGAAACAAGTGTACTAAATGTGAAGCAGAGTATTGTTTTAAAAGCAAAACTTCAGTCTTTTTAACTTTCTCAGATGCCTTAATTTTTGTTTCAACTCTTTTAGACTCGAGAATTTCGAAATCCGTTTGTAGTTTTTGAAAATTATGAACGACTGACTCTTTTTCTTTAAGTTCTTTTGAAAGATTTGCTCTTAAACTCTTAATTTCTAGCAAATTATCCATTTGGACTTTCCTAAACCTATAAAATTCAGGATTGGTTAAGGTAGTGGTCACTGGAGTTAATTCCAAGGTTTTAACCTTTTCTTTATGTAACGCAAGCTCGGCAGATAATGTCTGATTAACACCGAGGGTTTCAAGGACCGTTTATTCATTTGGCCAAGCATAGATGCCGACACCATAACCAAATCTTGTTGAGCAAACGAATTTGTAGACGTAATAGCTCCCAGTTGTGGTTCACTCAAAGTCTGGGGACTTGCATTGATATTGCTATCATTGTTTGTCTCCTCGTTTGAGTTACTAACCACCGGAGGTTGTTCCGGATACTCAGACACTTGCTCAACTTGATAAGGTATAATACTAGTATTATTGGCAGTATTTGGTACCACAGAAATTGTGTCAGCTTCATAAAGTGAAAGATTTGCCATGAGAGCTGCCTTGGCAGTATTGAGATCATCACAGTCGGAATCGTATGCATCAAGATCATCACATTGATATGCGGCATTGTTCGTGATGGCTGCTTTGAGTCCGTCAGTATCCGCAACTCCTAGATCTGCGAGAAATGCCAACTCTTCTTCATCGAGCTCTCGTTCTTGGGCTTGAGCATTAACCAAGTAGATCTTCTCCTAAAACCATGTGTTATCCCTTTTCCTCTTTGGCTGCTTACACTCTCGATCCATGTGCCCTTCCCCTTTGCAATTATAACATATGTTCATCTTCATTTTGCCAGTGTTATTACCCCTTGTAGTAGCAGTGTTAGATGGACGTGCACCAGTATTAGATGAACTTGGTCTCCCTTGAAGTGGTTGCACAGTGACTCTGCCATCTTGGATTGTAGCTTGTTGACGAGATTTAGAAGAATTCCTCAACTGATTGTTTGTTGGAGATGGTCCTCTGTAACCTCTTTTGTTCAACGCTTGAGTGATGTAAGCAAACATTTGAGCAAGTATATCAGTAGGATTATCCCCTTGTTTAAACTCAGGAACTGGAATCTCGTCATCACAATAAAATACTGGTGCTGGTTGAGCTACAAATTGATTTGAAGGAGCACTAACATGTTGTGATTAATGGGGTTGAGGAGCCTCATGTTGTTGATAGGTGATGGCAGGGTGTGTTGGAGGTTGATAAGGTGAGTATGGTTATGAAGCATAAGGTAAATGATTTGAGTCTCCTTGTGATGGTATTGCTGGTTGCTTGTATTGTTGCTGATAGGATGTAGGTGGTTGTGGAAAGATCGAATACTGTGGAAAGCTTGGAGTTTGATACAATGGTTGATAGGAAGACTGGTGTCCCAAAGCATACGGAGAGTTTTGATATGACAAAGTTGGATGATTTGCCATTAATGCCAATGGTTCTTGATAAGATCCCTGGAGATGCGTTTTTGGATCACGTGCTCTTCGTGTTGTTACAAGAAAGCATAGAGTTGATCTAAATTTGACTTGTGCAAATCCCGAATCATTTTAACATCGGTGACATATTGGCTCCACTCTTGGGGTAACGTGTTCAAGAACTTGGTGTTTAGTTGAAACTGAGAAATACTTAGATTATACACGTTCAAATCATTCATCAAAGTAGTGAAACGCCAGTAGTAGTCATGAAGTGTTTCCCCTGGAATGTATGTGAACCTATCAAACAAGTCATACAATTGACACTCTCGTTCCTGCTTAGTTAGTGAAGTCCCTTGTAACAAAACAGTTAAACGATCCCAAAGATCCTTTGCCACTGTGTGTTCACTTACCATTCGATAGACATCGGGTGGAAGAGCTTGAAGTATTATCTGAATGGCCCTTACATCTGCATCGGGAATGAGTTTGTTAGCATCCGTTAACTCATGAAACAACCTTGGCCGCGTCACATTGTCGACAGTAACTTCTCCCCAATCGAGTGGACCTTTTTCAATGGATTGAACCATAAGTCTCCCATTGGGTTTACCCATGATGTAAGTTCTCATGCGACCTTGCCATGCTTCAAATAAGTCTTTGATGAGCAACGGTGGGCGAGTATCGGTACCCGAGATGATTGAAATATCGGTAAACGATCTCATTGTAGGCATAAATGAATGAGTATTCATTTTTTGAACACTTGATGGAAAAAGATTATCTTTTGATCTAGCAATGAAATAAGGTTGTGAAATTTGTTGTGAGTTGATGTAAAATTCTTCCAAAAAATTACAAAGTCCAAAACTTGATCTAATTCGGAATGTGAATCAATGACCTAATTCGGAATCTGTGAATCAATGACCTAATTCAAAATCTGTGAATCAATGACCTAGTTCGGAATCTGTGAGTCAATGACCTAGTTCGGAATCTGTGAGTCAATGACTTAATTCGGAATCTGTGAATCAATGACTTAATTCAGAATCTGTGAGTCAATGACTTAATTCGGAATCTGTGTTCACTTGAACTAAGTCGGAATATGAAGCCTTGAACTAAGTCGGAATATGTAAGTCTTGAACTAAGTCGGAATATGAAGTACTGATCTAATTCGGAATCTATGAGACCTTGAACTAATCCGGAATGTATATCTTTTACCTAATTCGGAATCTGGAAGAAACACACTATTCGGAATACACAGATCCACACTTAATCCGGAATCCAAACCGGGTACTAAGTCGGAATACACATGACGTGCAAATAGTTCGGGATATGAATCAGGTATCTAATTCGGAATATGGAAGAAACACACTATTCCGAATAAACAGATCCACACTCAGTCCGGAATATGCAAAACCCTAGTAATCCGACTTCTAAAACCCTTTTATCCCGAATAAGAAAAAATTTTGTACCTTTTAATTTTACCCAAAAATCAAGCCAAAAATTCCAACTTTTTTATGAAACTCACCAAGATGAATATCACAAATCCCTACCACAACTATGTAGGCAATTTGAAAGAAAGAATTTGTGGTGAAAAACACAAAAAAAAAAATTGAAACCACGGATATATCTTGATTAAAAGAGCATGAAAACTAAAACTAATACAACAAAAAACCTTATATCATCCCATGGCTCTTGATACCAATTATAGAATAATGATAATCTTAGATCTAATCAAGAGTGTTGTTGTTTTTCTAGAGAGAGAAAGAAAGAAAGCTTGTATTATGTGTAAGTGAAAGTAAACAACCAACACCCCTTTCCATGGTGGAAAGGGGTTTATATACCAAGTCCCTTAGTGGACTTGGGCTTCCGGCCCATGAACATGCTCATGGGTCGGGCTAATGTAAATAATAATTAAACTTATACTACGAGCCTATAACTATATTGTTGGAGTGACCGAGACTTTCTTAATACGAAAAACGTATTTCCAACATACACATTCTGACATTTGTACTGTTCCATTGATCAACCGACGGCGGATCAACTGATCAACCTTCTTTTTTACTTTGGAAATTGAAAAAGTTAAAAAAAACTGTACTTTTTGTACAAAAGATTTTGTATATCTTTTCTTGGGAAAGAACATTTATATAAAAAAATCCAAAAAAAATTCACACATTACACACATTGATCAAAACCGATTATTCATTTCAAAACCTCACATTTTCATCCCCTTTTTGAATCTCTTGTTTTTTCCGTCGCCTAGATTCGGCTTTATTTTAAAACCTCACATTCATCGCCGTGTTGAATCCCTGTTCCGAGTGTAGGGCTTTGTTTTTAGGGCTTCAATTTTAGGGTTTCAATATCCATCTATGGATTTCCTAGTAACAGTAAGTTTTTAATTGTTCTTCTTGTTAATTGATATTAATTATTTGGCTTATAATTATTCTTGTTAATTGATAACGGACATCTCATGAAATGATCAATTGATAAACGTGGTAAATTATAAATTAGATGCCTTAATTGATAGGTTTCATCTCCTTAATAATCGTATGCTTCATAATATGTTAGGAATATTTTTCACTTATCAGTGAGATTTTTTAGATGCTTTAAGTAGGCTGAGCTATGATTCTATCTTCATATATTGATGACATTAGGGTTATGCACTATGGACTTATTTACAACTGTTTGATATGTACATTCTGGATAAATTGGATGTTTGTTTATGAAGGAACGTTATTGTGATGTAGGTGTATGATGCAAAGCTTAGTACGAGGTCTAGGTTGTAAATCCTCGACAAGATAAAAAGGAAATTGTCTTCCAATAATGTCCGTTATAAAATGTTTAAGGAAACTGTCTTTGGACCGTGGTTAGACATTAGAACATATGAGCTTGATAACCATATGATCCACTATTTGTTGCTTCACCAACGCTATGTGAAGGACCCTCACGTTAATACACCATTTTACTTTGATGTTGGTAAGCATAAGTTGGAGTTTGGAAGGAAGGAGTTTAGTTTAATAACTGGTTTTCGTATGGGGGGGTTGTTCTTTAGAGTCTTTTCAGGTAGCTAAGCTAAATTCCTTTCGTCATCGTGTATTTCCCGAAGTAGAAAGAGTAAAGGGATCGTTCGTTTCAGACCTCGTTGTCAAACACAATCATCAATTTAACTCCCTATCTGATATTGATGCTGTCAGAGTTTGTTTGTTGTTTGCATTAGAGGTTTTTATTGGTCCGCAGCTTAGACATGTGATTCCCGATGAGATTCTAAATCTTGTTGATTATATTGATTCATGGAATAACTTTCCATGGGGTCAGTACATTTGGGAAGAGTTTCACAACAGAGTTTATAACACCGCAAAAAAATACGCGGAAAATCACTTGAGAATGGTTGCAGCAAATCCTTCTCATGTTCCACAATATACGTTACAAGGGTTTGTTTTTCCACTGAAGGTTAGTTAATTTTTTTTTTCATTTGGCTATTTCTTATAGTATGATATGCTTATTACCTAATTGTAAATTTAGTTTTGGATTTCTTCAGATATGGATATTATTAGAATGTTACCCAGATTCAAAAGGGTGGTGGTCTAAAGAAGTAGATGTCATTCCCCGTTGCGTGGCATGGAGTAATCGTTTGGCATTTTCTCAATTAGATTATCCAAGTCTATTTCATTATAGAATTAGATTTAATACTCTTGTGCCAACAGCTGATGAGATGAATATTGATTAGTTGAAAGATAGTGTAGTGTTTATTGATGTTGTTTCTGAGGCTACTACTTCTCAAAAGAATGTATGCTCCAAAGAAACAAAAAGAAGGACTAAGCGAAAGGCACTTGTTTCTCGAACAGAAATTCATCTTGAAGTAACCGTTCATACGAAGTATGTTGATTTTGAAGACGAATGATTGAGTGATGAGGATCTTGAAAAGAAGGTTGATGATATGTATCGTGAATTACATAATCGAATCATTGAGCTCGAGCAACTTATTCCACATCATAAGGTGATACAAAAGTTGATTTAAATTATTTAGACTATACATTTTGTAATGTTTTTTAAACGGACGTTTTTACAAATTATGCAGAGATCATGTAAAGAATCTATGGAAGCTGGTTATCATGAAAAGGTTTGTTGTTTATGTATGCATATTTATATTCTTAGATTGTTTTTTTACATTTTTTAGGTATATAACATCTTATTTTATCAGGATTTTGGTAGTTCTTCGAAAACTCTAAGTAAATGTGATGCCCTTAAAGCTAAGATTTCACATATCAAAGATGAATTCAACAGAAGAATATCATCTATTGAGGATTATATGAAGTGTGATCAACCATTAGACGCTCAAGATCGTCCATTACATGTGTGTTTTTCTCGAAATTCTTAAGTTATTAAAACAAAACCATCTTTAACTATAATTGTGTCATTAATAACGATATTTGTTTTTATTGCAGCCCTCATCTTCCTTTGATTTAAATCAAGAGAAGACTGTAAACGGGAATTCCATTGATCATGTCGCTCTTACAAAAGGCAATGTTGAACACAAGGTATGTTTTGAACTTTTATATTATATCAATAATTTACAGCATCTAAATTGCTCCTTTTATTTGTAGCCCTCTATTTCTATTGACGATTATTTGAAGAGTCATAGTAACCAAGAGCATGATGCTAATCATGTATTAGATCTTGAAGTAAGGTTTACGGTTATTTAAAGCTATTGATATTTAGTTTTGCTTTTGTCTCTTATTACTGATTTTTATTTTTATTGCAACCCTCTTCTTCCATTGATTTGAATCAAGAGAACATTGCAAACGTGAATTCAATTGACGTTGTTTCTGTTACAAAAGTTAATGTTGTCCACAAGGCAAGTTCTGATATTTTGTATTGTTGTATACAAGGTAAGTTAATGTTGTATACAAAAGCTGAATTACTACTTTAAATGATTTTTCAGCCATCTATTTCATTGGATTTGAATGATTATTGTGTGACCGATAATTATTCGAGGGACGAGAAGAATTATATTGATGTCAATCTCCCAGAGGTTCAACATGCATCAATGGATGTGAGTCTCCCGATGGACTTGTATTTGAACGAGGATTTGAATTTGAATGAAGACACTTATTTGAAGGAGTCTATGCATGTCGATCTTGATTTGAATTTAAGTAACAACTCTTTTGAAGTGGTTGGTGCGGGTGAAGGAACCAAAGGGACTAACTGCATCTATCAAGAGGCCCAGAGGTTTACTCAAACTGAAGTGGTAATATATATTATATTTTCCAATCATATATTATTCTACCAACAAGAACCCAACAATTGAATGTCTGTTTGTGTATTTACAAGAAGCTGTTGCCGGATGGAATAATGATTATTTCGATGTAAGATCGCGGGAGGAATCTTTAATGGTAGTAGAATTGGTGCTTGGTTCTTTATTTGATAATACAAAGTTACTTTATTCCTTCTTGATGTTTTAGTGTGGTTTGGATGTTAATTTTGCTAGTTAAAGCCTCTTAGTGAATATTGCATACTTGTTAAATTTAGCATAACATTTGGAAGCACCTAGGGTTGTACACAGCAAAGTGGTGTTTGTTTAGTTAGAATTCAAGTTATAAGTGGTCAAATCTCACATAATGGCAAAGTAGATCATCAAATACCCTTAACTGCCTACCAGTTCATGTCAGTAGGCACTTTTGGGTTCAATTTGTGTGATTTGTGCTTTGATTCGTTGAAAGTTAGCTGTAATTTAGGGTTATAAAGTCTTAGTTTATATTGTTTCTTGAATGTGTGTGCCTTGGGTGGTTTATTGTAGTCTTTTCAGCCCATAGGTGAGCACCCCCTCTTAGTAGAATCGATTTTGCTCTTTAACATTGAGTGTTATTTAAAACTCATATAGGAAGTGGATGAACCGATTACTACTGAAACCATGGATGAACCGTTACTTGCTGAATTAACGAAGGATACGTCGACTCTTTTATCTACGAATAATGATCAAGTGTTTGATGGAAAAAGTGAGTCAAAGGTAACGGATGAAATTTTTGCAACTAAAGCAATCGATAATACAAAGGTACTTTTTTCTGTTTTTTTTGCAGGCCGTGTTTTTTTATTATAAGCGTCACATTTATTGTTACTTAAAACTTATATAGGAAGTGGATGAAAATATTACTCCTGAAGCCATGGATGAACCGTTATGCACTGAATTAACGACGGATATGTTTAACCTATAGTTATCTACGACAAATGATCAAGTTTTTGAAGGAAAAAGTGATTCAAAGTTAACTGATGAGCATCGGTCCAGTACAACAATAGATAATACAAAGGTACTTATTTTGTTTTTTTGTAGATATGCGTGTTTTTGTTTTATAAGATGTACATTGAGAACATTTTATCTTTTGAATTTTATATAGCAAATGGATGATCCTGTTGTCGATGATTTTGTGGAGGATGAAGTGGTTGAATGGAATAGCAATTCAAAGGTACTTTATATGATATTTTAAATATATTAGCCTCCTATGCTGTGTAAATGTCAATTTGACAAGTTTTTATTTTAAACTCTATAGGCCATGGAAGAACCTTTTCCCACTCAGTTATTGAAAGATGTAGTTGTTGACCCAATAACAGATTATAAGGTACTTTTATGTTTATTAACTTATAGGATATCAATGATCCATTGTACTATATCATATGACTAAAATGTAGCTATATTATATGAAAGAACCTGTGAATCACTTTTTCTAAAACTATATAGGAAATCAATTATCCGTTGACCCCTGGACCTATGACAGATGATGTTTTTTTCAAAGCCATGAGCTATTCGCTGGTATAATTTTTTCTATTTAACTTATGTTTGATGACACATAGATAGAGTATATTCATGACACATTGATTACCTTTAGGAATCCAATGATCCGGTGACCCCTGTAGACTTGAGTGATGTAGATGTTGACACACGCAAAATTGTTGTTGAAAGGGCAGAATCATTGTCTACTGAATCTCACCCAAAAGTGGATGAAAGGGTAGAGTCATTGTTTACCGAATCTGACCCAAAAATCGATGAAAAACCAGCAGAAGTCAAAATTCGACGATTTAAAAAAGCTAGTAAGTTTAAAATATCACCATTCATGTCCCCGCCAGAGTCTACCGAACAAGAACCAAAAGTCCGCGCTAGGTCTAAGAATGTTGTGAAGTTTCAAATTCCTTTGCGTGAACTTGATCATTCTGAGATTCCGAATTGGTTTGAGGTATGAACATCACATTTTAGTTTCAACAGTAAATGTTCATTTAATTCTATAGTACCTAATTATTTAATCATATATAAAATCACAGGATTTATCTCGTCCAGCAAATGCACCGAACAGGAGAACTATGATGCCTAGAGAGATGATGGAAGCATTTACGGATAACCAATGTAAGTGATATTATTTTCCATGGGCACAAAATATAGTGGTTTATCATGATTTTTGGGAAAAGCTACTGGGCATCGGAAAAAATAGACGTGGTTGGTTGTCTAATAATGTAAGTCAAAGCTAAGCACCCTAAATAATTTAGGATATAAGTTTAAAAAGGTATTAAACTATTGAACTATCATAATACAACATCTTGAAGTATGGGTTTTTTACCTATTGCACTTTCGATTGGCAAATGCGGATTGGGCAATGGTTGGGCCCTATTTGAACAAATATATCCTGGAAAAGAGAGTAATGACATCATATGCCAATGGTGTTGCTAATGGTGTGCCATGGTTTTCCAAATCTGTCGAAAAGGTGAGTTTGTTAATCTATACATAATCAAAACTCCATATGGATATGGCCTTATAACTTTACATAACGTTCATACTTATAGGTTTACTTCCCAATAAACGAAGACGGTGTTCATTGGGTGCTTGCTGAATTCCATATTCGTTTAGGTGTGATAACCATTTGTGACAGCTTGCTCCCAAAGTACATTCAACATGGTAGGGCTGAAGATCGACTATGGTGGCTGTTCACGAGTCAATGTTATGCATCTGTACTTCCAAATTACCTTAAAGAAACTCAAGTTTTCACGAAGAAAAACATAGATCCAGCAAACTACAAAATCACGTTTTGTAAGGATAGTAATACCCCTAGGCAATCCAATACCTCTGATTGCGGGGTTGGGTGATGAGGAACATGTTTAGACTGGCAAATAATCTTCCGTTAGAGGTTAGTGATACTAGTCTAGCTGGGTTGGCATATCGTGAACACTTGAGCGACTTCTTTTGGAAGTACAAGATTCGAAATGGCACGACATAATGTTGTATGTTCCATAAGTAGGGTTAATGTTGCGGACAAAGACTCTTATGATTGTATGTGTTGTTCATGTAAACATTAGTGGATGTATGTTGTAAATATAAATATCTATGACAAAGGCCATTTTCAATCTGGCAATTGTCTTTCACCTCACATTGTACTTTTTATTTTTGTTCATTGCTAGTTATTCACACCAAACATGGAAGAGTAACAAACAAACATGGAAGACAATATAATTATTCTTATTAATTGTTAATAGCTTCGGCAATGAAAACAAGAAATATTCATTTCATAAAATAAAACGAACCACAGATACATTGACATAATAACGATACAAAGAAAATTAACAATAAGAAATTTGAAAGATTTTCAACTAAGATAGTACTTTCCCTTGTGGACGGTTAAGAAGGATTAGTGATTCTTTGTATGGGCCAACTAAAAAAGAACCACGATCTCCTTGAATGACCTCATGGTTTTGAAAGATTTGCATATTTTCGTTCCACATTATTAGTCGGTGAGGTAACCCTCGTGGACTGTCCTTAACATCGAATATTGGATCACCATTGTTTGCAAATCCAAGTAATTTTGGAACTTGTTCAATAACCATATCTAAACGGAATAATAATCTAATGTTAGAAACAATTTCACCAATAAAATCAAACACCCATCCAAAAACATTTTGACTTTCCAACGTGACGAAACTTCCAGATATTACGAGAGAATTTCCTAGTTGTGTAATGTTGAATGGAGCCTGAATCATAGATCTTATCTCAATAGGAATAGGTTGTATTAGAAAATTAAAAGTTACCATATCAAAAAAAGAGTCATGTACCTTTTGCACAATCTCCTAAATTTTTTTGAACGAACCCTTTCACAAGCAACCCAAAAGATTTTGCCATCAACTACCGCTTGAGACGACTTTTTAATTCTAATTGAGCAACTTAGTATACGAATACTTCAAGAACGGTCCAACAGTTCGACGTGAATGTAAAAACAGACACTTGCCATGTTCCTTCACCATAAATCGGGTAAGTAACTTTTACAATTATTGGGTCAAGATTGTCGGGTCACACACCAAACCCAAATACCTTTTTGCATAATTCAGGATCATTTTGCTCTGTCAATATTGTTACAATTTTTTTAATTGACGGGTTCCAGACAACAAGTGAAATATCATCACTATAAGAAAAACACCAAAGCCCTTCACTAGAAGAAACTGGTTTAAAATGTGGAAAATTCATTGGCGAATTTAGATATGTGAATGTGCGGTTATCTTTTACCGTAAACATAAAACAATTTTCACCGTGATTATGTTTAAATATAAAAGAACATGCATATGTTTTACACGAACCGTAATCGGTGACGAAGTCAGAATCGTCTATCGAAGCCTTCCATATCTTACACACTTGACGAAATCGAACTAAATCCTCAACGGGAAGTCTTGTCATGATTTCCCGTTGAAGTTCAAATGGTATGTAATCCGACATTCTCGAATATATTGATTATTTGATTATAACGTTATATGGTTAATTTGTAACAAATGTTTTTTATAGGGCAAGTTACATTAACTACTTATTAATATATTCAACAACCTACTTATTAATATACTCAACAACCAATTTCGACGCTGATCAACATATAAACTGATCAACTAGTGTGTCATTGACTGAATATGTCCATTCATATTAATATAGATATATTCACATACCATTCCATTTTTTGTTTGTAAGTAACTAAATATGTCCACGCATGATGTATATGTAACACAACAGAACTGAAAAGCTTAGTTGAATATTAATCATGACTAATGTGTGGCTGTGACTCGCTGATTTGACACAGCATATGGGTAGGTAACTAGCTTGGGATGTAGTGTCATTGACTGAGTATGTCAATGTTGAGATAGGGTGCAACTTGCATCGTTTGTTGCATAGCAACAGTGGCTAGGTGAGGGCTTATTTAAGGGCATCATTACATTGGGTTTCAACACATTGAAAAGCCATAGTTAAAGGAATAAGCTTAAGAAAAAATGACCCGGCGGTTGATGCTCCAGTGTTTGTAGTTGCTTTGCTGCTCAAATGACCTTGGCAATTGTTTCTACTTCTATCAGAGGAAGAAGGTTGAAGAAGAGAGGGAATGGAGGGGTAAGATTGAACTTCTGCATACGCAAAAGAACATCTCTATTGATCAGAGTACTGCTTTCATAATGGAGTTTTCTAGCCTTAGCCCAGATCGGCGTGTGAGTCGAATGATTGATCTTTTAAATGACATGCAAGCCCGTGATGTCTCAGAGCTTAGGAGGCTTGGGGCATTGATGGATGAATCCGATGCTCGGATTCATGACTTGGAGCTTTTCATGCAGTCATAGTGAACAATGGTAGGCAATGTGATGCATGTCGAGTTAGTGTCTGTATCGTCGTGTTTTAAATAAACGACACCAGTTGTTAGTGTCGTAATCTACTACTATGTATCGTGTAGACTGTTTGTGTAGTTTTTTCTTTATTTTATGTGTCGTAATCTACTACTATTTATCTGTTTGAAGTTCTCTTACTGGCAGGAATGCTGTTGCACTAAACTAGTCATACAAATTCATCATACCATACTAGTCATACAAATTCGTCATACCAAATATGTCATACAAATTCACCTTACAGATTCGCCTTACAGGTTCTTTAACATAAGATTACATAACATACAGGTTCTTTAATATAAGATTACATAACATATCATACAGGCAAAACAACAAAAGCAACCATGAGTTTGTCAAACCTTTGGTTTAGATGTTGAGCTTGAAGCATCTGGAATGTTTGTGCATTTCGACTTTGAAGGCCCTAGAATGTCTTTCTCGTCTTCCTCGGAACTTGAAGATAGAAATGGACTTTTCCATTTTTTAGTTTTCGACTTTGAAGGCCCTGGAATGTCTTCCTCGTTTTCCTCGGAACTTGAAGATAGAAAATGACTTTTCCATTTTTTAGTTTTTGGCTTTGAAGGCCCTGGAATATCGTACTCCTCTTTTTTACCCCATACTTAGGTTTGGTATCTATCGGAACTTTAAAGAAAAGTTCATTTTTATCCAAATCACATGTTTCTTCATAAAAGTAGTTTAGCCAGTATCTGTATGACCCTTTGCTTGAAACTATATTATACTCAATGGGAGGAGTATGATCATCACTTGAACTAGTATTAGAGTTGTCACTCAAACTCATATGCACCGAATTACTATCATGGATCTCATTTGGAGTACTGTCTGATTCAAGGTTAATTATCTCTGCAGGGTTAATAAGCCTAACTTTTAGGTTTGATATATATATTATCCAGAAACTAATCGGGAAAGACACTTCTTAATGTATTTTACATTATCTTAATCATCATATACAATCCTAATGATCAGATGACATGTCTAATGAAAAACTATCCTAAGATTTTCGAATAATTCTAATCATTTTTGCTAGATGATAATCAAAAATAAAAATAATTAATATTGTTTATGATCATTATTAAGGTTAGATAATACTGATCATCAACAAGTATATATAAGGGGTTAATACGTATTTTGATTATCATCTAACAAAAATGATCAGAACATTCATCAAAAAATTAAAAAGAGTTAAGAACAATAATAATTTATTAACCTTTATCCTTGTTCATCCTTAACGATTGATTAGGGATACAAATATAGATTAGGTTTTTTTGAGATAGATTTTCGGCTTTTTATGGATAATGATTTTCCAAGAGACGTTTAAGGAATGGTTATAGTGAAAATTCCGGGCCACAATTTTAATGGCTCAACGGGTTGTGCTTGGTTTAAAGTGTTGTTCATTTATTTTGAGTTCCGTGGATCTGTTAATCAAGGTTTGTGGTTTAATCTTTCTTAAAAAAATGAGTAATCAATTAAAAAAATGTGTTTGAGTGTTGTCAAAATAGAGTAAAAAAAAGAGGAATCACGGGAAGCCAAGGAGAACCTTGAGGTTCGAACCCCCGACCTCCTCATGATCAATCCCTTTTAACAACATAACACACCAACACACAACCAACGCGCCCTAGGGACTTTACTGTCCACTCTTTGCATTATTTGTTTCTTAAACACACATTAGTTAGCTTATCATAAATTAAGCCGTGCCTAATTTAGCTTATAACAGCTTATTGGTAAATGCTTTTAAGCATCTGTAATTTTTCTTGTCATTCTATCATAGTTTTAGACTTTTAGGTTTAATTTTAGATTTTTTTCACCATTTAAATATTTTCTAGGATTTATTTAATACGGTTTTAAATTTAATTCATTTAAAAATAGATTTAGGTTCTTAAAAATTTATAAAAAAAAGTTTTAGCCTTATAATAATATATTGAGGGTTTACAAACCATAAAAACACAAATTGGACTTTTTATTGTCTTTTATTTGATTTTTAATATTTTTATTAATCTTTAAAAATTAATATAAAACTATTTAAAAGGTCTAAAAAAGTTTTGTTTGTTTTTATACCTTAGTTATATTATTTAAGACTTTTTGGTGATTTTTATTAGTTTTTTATGACAATTTAATTTATTCCATACTAAGTGTGTGTGAAAGAGCATGCTATTTTTTATTTTTGAAAGTGAGTGTGAAAAACAGAGAGCTGCCACATAAGATGTATTTTATTACTACGAAGATAAAAGAGATACACGATACTGTTAAAAGAAAAGTAAAATAAACTAACAAACACGAAAGACATTTTAAATTATGGGACAATCTTTAGGGCTAGTAATGTTTGAGGTTACTTACTCATCAGAATCATAAGAACACCTGTTCTTAGTATAGTAATAACTCAGTAGATCCTCGTTCATTTGGTCAACACTCAATCCTTCTTCCAGGCTGTAGAGGTCTAGCAGGCCGTGCGCTCCAGCAGCATCATACATTGTTTTGACATCCCTATCATTTTCAACAATAGTCAAGCCTTCTTTCAGTTTACAATCTGGTTTACAGTCAAACGAAGCCGAGATTTCAACCTTCAATTCATCTTTCAGTAAATCACACCATTTTTATACGTCAACCGTTCAAACATATGTGGCTTCAAGCATATTATCCTTCCACTCTTTCCATACCTCAACAGATCAAAAAAGAAAGAACTTCCATGGTAGACTTCAAACACGAAATGACCCGGTGGATACTCTTGCCTGTTCCACCGTGTACACATTGTGTTAATACAGTAAATAAAAATTTATATACATTAAGGAATAAATGTAAAAGATAAATATAGAATTTAAATACAACAGATCTTCCATAAAAATTTCAATGACACTTGATGATGAATCAGTTCCTTGAGATACTATTTTTCAAAGTGTGTGTGAAAAAAATAGAGAGTTGTGTGTGAAAATACTGAATGTTATGTGAAAATGTGATATTTATAAAGAAAAAAATTTGATCAATTAATTTATATCAGTTTTATCAGTTTATCAGTTTATCATTTTAACAAATTAAATCACGTTAGGTGTAACTGTATTTATTTCTCAATCTAACAAACCTTACATAGCATTTATGTTTTATCAAAAGAAAAAAAAGTTGATCAATTAATTTATATCAGTTTTATCAGTTGATCATTTAAAAAATTAATTCGCGTTAGGTGTAACTGTATTTATTTCTCAATCTAACAAACTTTAAATAGCATTTATGTTTTAACTTATATGAGTTTATATCAGTATATCAGTTGATCAGTTTAAGTATTAATTCATGGTAGGTGTTAATGTATTTAATTTTCAACCTAAAGTTAAGTTGCTCAAGTATATATATGGTTTATGATATGTTATTGTGTATCTTGAATACATAATAAAATGGGTGATTCAAAAAAAAAAAGTTTTTGGTCTATTTAGTTTATGCAGACAAAGCTTACGGCGTGTCGCTTAAGAAAAGCATAACGTACAATGAACTAGTTGCGATTGTGAATAATAGATTCAAGTTTAACGTGTCTTCCGTAGTCTTGTTTACATACGAAGTAGGTACAAAGTGTGTGTACATTGAGAACGACGCCGATGTGAAATTTTTCGTCAGTTCCTCTTGGAATTCACAAGGTACAACAAATACTCTTAACATTAAAAAGATAGATCAATGCTTAGATTACAATCCTACTTCATCTAACCATCAAGATTTCAATTTGTTAAATTCTAAACCAACTTGTTCTAAGAAATTAGATTTTGATCTCAATGAAAATGCAAAAGAAGAGTATGAAGAAAATTGGGAAACAAATACGTTTAAAAACATTTTCCGAACACGACCACAACAACCAATTAATAAAGCATACAAACATCAAAAGGCAAAAAATGAGTATGAAGAAAATTGGGAAACAAATACGTTTAAAAACATTTTCCGAACACCACCACAACAACCAATTAATAAAACACCAAAAAATTATAATATATATGCTACAAGGGTGGTTAAACCGGGTGACAAATTTGATAGCAAAAAATTATGCAAGTATGAAATAGGTTATAAAGCTATTCTAGAAGGTTATGAGTTTAACACTTTGAAAACAGATAAATTTAGGTATGAGGTAGTGTGTGTCAATATCGATTGTAAATGGAAAATAACATCACGTAAATATGATTATAGTAGTGGATGGGTAATAAAAAAGGTAAACGACCACCACACATGTGAAAAAAAGACAAATAGGTATGTATCACCATAATGCTACAGCTTAATTGTTGGGCCATTTAATGGCTCCTAAGTTTAAAGACAACAATCGTATTTACAAAGGAAAGGAATTCCAACATGACATAAACTGGCAGTACAACCTGAACATTACATACAAGCAAGCCTGGAGATCAAAGAATTATGCATTGATAGAGACATCAGGTTGCCCAATAAAATCCTTTTCGCAGTTACCTTTTTATTGTCATAATTTGGAATTGACAAATGATGGTACTATTACATCTGTTGACACCGATGACGAAGGACGTTTTAAGATGGTTTTTGTAGCTTTTGGTGTTGCGGTTAGTATTTGTATAATAAATTCATAATTTATACATGAATCTGTTTTACATTTTAGCATTTATCTAATTCTATGTTTTATTTCCCTTTAGATTGAAAGCTTTAAGTACCATATGCCACCATTGATCATAATAGATGCGGCGCATCTAAAAGGCCCTTACCTAGGAACAAATCTGGTGGCAGTTGGAATGGATGGAAACAATCAAATCATACCGATAGCAACTGGAGTGACTCAGGGTGAGACAGGTGCTTCATGGTCATGGTTTTTGTCGAAGTTGAAAGATTGCATAGGGCAAAACCTGACCTGGCTATCATATCAGATAGGCACGTAGGAATATTAGCATCAGTAAAAGTCGTTTTCCCAAATGCATTCCATGGCTATTGTTGCAGACAACTGATGATGAATTGTAATATCAAGGCTGACAAACTAACGGCATCATACTGGAAGATGTGCAAAGCCTACACAGTAGACACTTTTGATGAAGCAATGATGGAGATTAGAGCAAAAGCACGAGCAGCATACAAGAAGTTGATAGAGGCGGGTGTTGAAAAGTGGTCTAGAGCACACTGCCCAAGTAGTCGTTACAATTACATGACGTCTAATAGCGTTGAGTCAATCAATTCATTAACAAAAGATGTCCGCAAACTACCGGTAACTAACCAGCTGGAGTGGTATAGATGTCTTGTACAGGAAAGGTATTGCGAGCGTCGAGAAAATTATGGAGGTTAGTTAAGCTTTTACCATATATTTGAGGGCCCTATATTAGATACATATTAAATAATTCGTTAAACTAACTTACTGTATTATTGTAGAAGCTAAAGAAGACGAATTAAGTCCATGGGCCACCAGGAAAATTACAATGCGGATGAACAAGAGTTTAAACTGGCTTGTGGCAAGAATTGAGATGTAAAAAGTTTATCAAGTATATGATCGTCGTAGAATCCATATAGTGGAGTTATGTGATTATAGATGTACATGTCGCGTATGGCAAATTTCAGGTCTGCCTTGTGCTCATGCATTAGCTGTTTGTAGGTGTCTTGGATTGACAGACTTTAGTCAATTGTCACAAGGGTGGTTCAGGACAACGGCGCTTAAAGCAACGTACCAAGGGTTGGTATATCCCGTGGGAGAGATTTCTGGGTGGCGGCGTCCTAATTACTTACAACGAGTTCAGGCACCAATAATCAAAAGGCCATCTGGACGACCAAAGGGGACAAACCATATTTTATCTCAAAATGAAGTCCCTGTAATCCCAACTTGTGGCAGGTGTGGTAGTCGTGGCCACTATCTCCAAGGATGCTTACAAGCAATACCAACTCCACCCAAAAAAGTAAGTAATAATTCACCTCATTTTTTAAACATCAACATCTAATGATCAAATTATGACTTCTGTGACACATTATATAGGCACAAAATGGGGCGACGCAAGAAGATTGGATTAACTCACAACAAACACATTACGACTACAACCATTCCATTGGGATGTTGTAAACTTGAACGACCCTTAGTTGCTGATAGTTATTGGGATGCAAGCAGATGGGATGAACTCACAACAAAAGTAAGAAGAAATCTTAAGTATTTGTTTTGTAACTATTTATCTTTCAAACACAATGTCTGCTGGGGATTCTGTTATCTTTTTTTCTTTCAAACAATTTGCCTACTTTCATGTTAATACAATTTTATACTAGCTAATCCAAATACAACTACTTAAAATTATAAATAACTCACGCATATTAATTATAAAATGAAATAGAAGGTTAGGGTAAAGAAATTACTCTGCATCCAGGCCCTTTGCTATTGCTTGTGGTGAATTCACTTCTTGATCAAGCGATCCTTTATAGCCAGCCTCAAAACAAATACTTAGCGATTGCGGGTCAAATTAATACAAAGGTATATAAACACGTCAAAATCATCATGTCATTCCAAATGTCATTGAAAATTAAAACGGTCCTCAACCGTGGACGGGCATATTACAAGAAGTGTTAGACCCATAAACGTTCAGGTCATAAGTGTTTACAAAAGATATGCCTACAATTCATAAATGTTAACAATTGACATACAAACTAAACCATGATCTTGTGTTTGAAATACAATCGGATCATTTTCTATCGGTATGCCATAGCCGCTTGTATTGGGTCTTCAACATCCAATGGGATCCCATGAGTCAACCTATATACATAATAAGACATAAGAACCGGACTTATAAAAGTCAACCTATAGGCCATAAAAATATATTTAGTAAAAATATAATTAATAGAAATGTTCGTTACCTGTATAGAAATAAGCAAACAAATACACCACAATCACCAAATATACCTCCCTGCTGGGGGACGTTGTGTGCATGTCTAAACTTAATACTATACTGACTTGGATCAATTCCTTTGCTAGCAAACACACCGGCCTGTTGTAGAACCACAGGGAGCTTAGTCTCTAGACACTTCCTCATTTTAACATACCATGGACAAGTTTCTTCTCCACATAGGTCTAGACTTTCTAGCAATAGACTATCATAGAACGTCACATTTGCAGTTCTGATATGAAACTGTGCAAGAGACCAATGTGTCTTGGGTTGATTTATTGGAATGAAGACCTACAAAATTTTTACATTTATAATTAGCCTTATTCAATGAAAATAATAATTAACAAAACTACTTAGTTATGGCCTCTGTTGGACAACTACCTCCTAAAAGGGCCCAAAACAGTAATTTTCGCTAGTTAAAAAAGGTACCTGCTCAACGTCAGTCCATGCCAATGGGTATATTTCATTGTTTACATAGAACAAAGAAATCGAGTCTTGAAGTAGAAGCGTCAGAAAGTAACAACTAACAATCGACCAATCATGAGAAGATTTTCTAAATCGCCAGATGTACCACGACCATAAATCAATGTGTTGTATGCCATTCAAAAAAACTTGGTCAAAAAAATATCCATATACAATAGTAAACAGAAAAAAACATACAGTCAATGAAAATATCGCTTACCTCGTCCCAAAACCAACCTAAACGATTCTCGTCCTCCCTAGTTAAACTGTCGCAGAAGCGTCGATCAACCACAATGTCATTGGACCAAGGAAACTTGCAGTTACCCCAGCTAGAGGTAATCAGAAACGCTTCCAAATAGTAATCACAATAAACTTTGTCAATAGCTTTGGATGGTCGCTTGAGATTCTAAACAGAATAAATAAAAACCAATCACTTTAAGTCAATGGGAAAAATAAACAAATACAAATAAAGCAGTGTATGGCATACCTCAATCTACGGTTCAAGTGCTTCACATCTTTCAATCATATATGCGTCAAGCAAATTCTTTTGATTTCTCAGTGTATCCAAGCTTGGAATTTTTTGGTGTGAAACTTCAACAAACAGTGGCCTGCGGACATTAACATAACGCCTCTTGTTTGCTCCATATTTCTCTAAGGCAGCTTTTATGTGATTCCGCTTATCTGAATACATACTTCTCATGTCTTTCTGTTCTTCCAACAACATTTTGTTCCTCCGTCTGTTAACCTCTGCAATCCTATTCTTTTCCGCAAATAGCTTCTTTGCTTTCAAACATTCATCAATTGATTGGGACCTTTCAACATCACCTTTCTGCGAGTACAAGCATCATTTAAGCATATAACTAGTTAATACAAATTTCAATTTCAGAAATTTTCAGAGTTAGATAGTTCACTAACCAAAAGTGGAAGATGAACAAAACCATCTAAATGATCAACCAAATCATTTAAGACACGGTCTTCATCACTCAAATACTTGTCAGCCAAATCACATTCGTTACTAACAGTATCCGCTGTCTCCTATAACAACAGAAAATTGAAAATATAAACTTGTGTTTCTAAATATACTAACACTATCTGTTGGCTTATAAAAATATTAAATACCAATAAATATTACCTTGTGTTTCTGAATACAGGGTTTCTGTTTACGACTAATGACCTGTTACCAATATAAATGTTAGTAAAAAATAATGTAATAGAATACATAACAGAAAAAATTAAAGTAAATGTTGATTAGGGTTCAAATATTACATTAAGGATAGTCTCAAGCTTGTAAATCCGTGCTTTCAAACTTTTTATCTCTTTGGGTAGAATCATCAAACTCTCACATAAACTCTCCAACGCAATAACTCGATCAGTAAGCGTCACCTCTTTACTACAACTCTGGCTGGCTTGAAACCCTTCATTCTCTTTTTCACTAGTTAAGCGAGTTGCTTTCAGTTTTTTTAGATACTCACCAAAAAGACCTCCATATTCAATAGGTGGAGCTCTAGGTGTATACCACTTGAAAAAATTATTGCTAACTGTATACCAATCTGATTGGCCCTCAGCTCTTGTAGGGTATAGGTCACCCTTTGGTTTTTTGGCCTAAAAATCAAATTATTCATGTGAGATATCTAATTGGGACATCACAAAGTTTATGAGTAATCAGGAGTAATTATACCGATTTATCAAACGGTTTTGTTCATGTAAATACTGTTTATTTGTATTTATACTGTTTGTTTGCAACATTCTTCATGATTAGATTAGATTCCCTTAGCTTTTGTCACTAAATACTGTTTATTTGTATTTATATATTCCAGAGAAGTCAAAATCATGACTTCAGTTATCTATACTTTTCCATACATCAGATTCATAACAGTGACATTAATTAGCAGAGGAAGTAACCTCAAGAGTCGTAACAGGAAACGGGACTTGTTTACGGTTTTGTGCATTAAGATATATTAGAAATTCAGAAGCGATTTAAAAGGTTTTATTATCTATAAAACAAAATAAGAGATTCGATCTGAATGGTGTGAAATTATGTATAAAATCTACTGGTTTTTGTGTTATGAAACAAATGGGCATCTTATAGTCATGTTCAATCGTTGCGTGACCTACAACGCATTTGATTGTGGTTATAAAACATTGTATAACCAAAGCATCAATTTATTCACTAGACATCTTATCTTATACTCCATTTACAAGAAAGAACAAATATATTATTGTAAAAGTCCCTAAAAGCCTTTATATGAATGATTTTCCGTCTTGTTTTGGTTACCGAAAACGATACCGATTTTCCGTCTTGTTTTGGGACATCACAAAGTTTATGAGTATAACGTAAAGAGAATGGGTAAAACTAATAATAATGTAAAGAGAATCGGTAACCTGTGGAAAAATTTCGCCAAAATACTCCCAATGTTGAAAGCTTGCGTGCTTTAACCAGAAACAGCCTCTCGGGATCTCTTGAGAAGATCTCCTCCACCAACGATCACACACACTTGATGACTTTAGAATCCAGATCTAAAAAGTATAAAAATAATAAATCAATATTGCAAGCACAAGGAAGTTGTATAAAATTATCAATATAGCTGGTAATGTAAAAGTACTAACCTTGAAACACAAAAGAAAGCCACATAAAGTATATGATGGAATAAAGTTTGGATTTTTTTGCAAGGCTTTCATGTGAGTATCATGATTCTTTGAGTGCACATTTCTGCTGGAACCATACAACTCGCGCCAGATGTATTCACCCTAATTGAAAGCGTTCCACTCACCCAGATTCTCAACCATTCTAAGGAAAACATCGTCAACATCTGAACCTAGCTCATGACCCATAAATATCACTTCCAAAGATAATAATAGACAAACTCGTATGGAGTCTAATACATGGTTTTAGCCAAGTATGAAATTGTTCGTTATTGCACTCTTTTCGAATTGATTACTGGTTAAAAGTGAGACTCAGTCGTTCTTGGTGGAAAATAAAATGCTTTGATTATCTATTTTAAACTATAAGCAAATATGAAAATGTCGTTGAGTAAAAATAAAATCTTTGAAAATTAAACTAAAAATTACGAGTTGAAAATAAATGATTAAAAACTTTAAAACTTAAAAGTGAATTTAAAACTTAAAACTTAAAACTTTGTAAAAAATAAAAACTTTGTAAAAACAAAAACTCAATCCTTCGGAATACCAATTATCGGAATCCCATCGGAATGCTGCAGTCGGAATACAGTCGGAATAAACTCAAGTGAATTATGTCAGAATACTTAGGAAAGCATCGGAATAATAAACATGAAACCCTATCGGAATAATGGTGTCACTTCTGTCGGAATAACAAACAATCACCTCCGTCGGAATGCAATCGGAATAACGATAAACACACCCGTCGGAATCCAAATCGGAATAACCGTCAGAATCCAAAACCCTAGTATCGGAATAATGAAACCCAAAGCTATCGGAATGATCGTGTCGGAATAAGCGTCGGAATACTTGCTAACACAGCTGTCGGAATACCTACTTAATCTCTACTGTCAGAATGCTGGTCGGAATAGCAATCGGAATGAAAAACACACCCGTCGGAATCCAGATCGGAATCCCCGTCGGAATCCAAAACCCTTTTCCGATACTATGTATCGGAATAATGGTGGAATGATCCGTCGGAATAATCCGTCGGAAAGGGGTTTAGTTTACCTTTTCTGATGGAGTGAAAAATTCAATAAGCAACCAAAATAAGCTCCTTTTAAAATAAGCACAATCCAATACCTTACCAAACTTATAACGAAAAGAACTAATAAACACAAATAAGAACTTTTTAAACTTTAAATAAGCAAAACTTTTTCAAACAATCATAAGAAGACGAAACCTTTAAGTAAACTTAAAAGTAAATAAGCTAAATACAAAATAAGCGAATAAGCATAATAAGCTCAAAGCTTAATCCGTATAAAACTTAGATAGAAACCAAAAGATAAACTTTTTGATCTCATAAACATCAAGATGAAACAAAATCAAAGATTATCACGAATCAAAGATAAACAAAATAAAGAAAGGTAGAAGAAGATTAAGATTTAAACAAGATTAAGCTTTTAAAAGTAAAGATTAGATTCAAAAAAGAAAGGAAGATAAAAGATGAAGTTCTAGTGAGAGAAAGTTAAACACTTTTTCTCTCTAAAAATTAAAACTACAAAAATGAAAACTAAAAATTAACTACTAACTAACACCCTCCTAATGTGTCATTAGGAGGGTATATATAGGAGGTGGGGAGGTGCATGTGTTGCTTCCTTTTTCTTTCTTCTCGTCTCGACTCGATTTAAATTATTTGTCTTTCTCGACGTCGTCTCGGGATTTGTTGATATAAATTGAACTTGTCTTATAATTTTCTTCTTCTATTAGACTTGAGTTCTTCGACTTCATTAAAATTCCGTCTTTAGAATTTTTCTTCGATAAATCTTCAGAATAGGCCTTGGACTTCCGTTCTTTTTACACTCTTGATCTTTCGACTTCGTCTTTTGTCTTTTTCTTCGATAAAAGCCCGTGATAGCTGATAGGTGTGTAAACACCCATCCTTTTACCACTTAATTCGGGCTAAAACGAGACCAAAACACGTATTTAATATCATTTGTTTGGAATTATGCGTGGTTTTTGTGTTTATTGTGTTTTCAGAGCCAACCGGATGAATATTGGAGAAAACATGGGATTGCACGATTTTTACTGAAGAAAAAAAACTCAAGATAAAGTCTATTGTCCAAGAGATGCAAAAGATTTGAAGTCACTGGGCCTATTCGAAGATTTATCGAAGAAAAGGACCAAAGATGGAAGATTTATATAAGTCGAAGAAACTCCAATCTATTAAACGAAGAAATTGAAAGACGAGTTGAATTTAATCGACAACAAATCCCGAATCAGAATCGAAAACGGAAACTTTTCTGAAAAGACGAAAAGACAAGAAGAACGGGAGAAAGCCCACTCACCAACCAAAGGACAAGGCTATAAATAGCCTTCCCCTCACACATTTTAAGGGAGTTTTTTAGTTTTTTTTCCAGTTGTTTGTTTCGTAGCATCACCATCACCACTAGGGTGATTGGTGATTTTAATCTTTGTTCTTCCAAACTTGTTGTTTAATCTTTGTTTAATCTTGTCAAAACATTAATCATTCAATACAAGTCTTGTTTAATCTTTCATTTAATCTTGTTCATCATCATCTTTATCTTCAAGTTTTTAAGTTTTTATTTTCTTGATTTGATCTTCAAAAGTTGTTTGGATTTGTGTTTTTATTAGTGGGATTCGTTGCTTATGGTGTCTAAATGATTTGTGTTTAATTTGGTAAAACCTTTTTAAGTAATTGGTTTGATTTTGATTAAAATTCATGTTCCTTGTTCTTCGCATAACTGCTACTGTCTGAGTTTCCAGAAGTTCCGTACCAATCCTTCATTCGGAAGTTTATAACTTCCGAATCAGTGACTTCCGAACCAAGATAAGTTCCGAATCAGTGACTTCCGAACCAATCCTTCATTCGGAAGTTTATAACTTCCGAATCAGTGACTTCCGAACCAAGATAAGTTCCGAATCAGTGACTTCCGAACCAATCCTTCATTCGGAAGTTTATAACTTCCGAATCAGTGACTTCCGAACCAAGATAAGTTCCGAATCAGACACTTCCGAACCAGCAAGTTCCGAATCAAGCCACCTTCATTCGGAAGTCTCAAACTTCCGAATGAGTGAACAGTATCTTCCGAATGAGTGACTTCCGAATCAAGGGTAAAAGTTCCGAATCAATTTTCTTTTAGTGTTACTGTTTGACTGTTTTACTGTTTCTTTATGTTTATTCCACAATTAATATTTTAACTGTAATTTGAACTTTAATTTCAATTTTAATTTTAAATCTTAACATTAATCATAAATTTAATACAAGTCTTTGTTAATCTTAATTTAAGTAATTGTCTTTGATTTAAATTTTCATTTCCACTTCTTATTAGACTAGAAAACCAAACCCTTTTATTTAGTAACCAAGAACAATCATTCCACTTAAGACCTAGATCAATTCGAGAGGATTCCGAGAATCTGAACCCATACAAAATCAATGTATCAAATGGCGCCGCTGCCGGCTCTTCTCGTTAAGATCAAAAGTTTTTTGTGAGAACTTGGATTTTGGGATCCGTTCCCCGTGAACGTTACTTTTTCATAAAAAATTTTCAAAAACAACTAAAAATATAAAATTTTCAAAAATCCTAAAAATTAAAAAACCATAAAAACCAAAAATATTTTTGCTTTGTTTTTCTTTGTTCGTTCTTTTGCAGGTGTATGCGCACTCGATCCACGTTTTATCCCGAGCCCGAAACTCTCGATAACGTAAACATGGCCGGTGTACCACCTCCAAACAATAATAACAACAACAACATGAACAATAACAACAACAATGAGCCTCAACCGGATAATCGCCCGATGATTGAACTACTACAAGCTCATGTCGATGGCAACACGGACCCAATTGTCATACCTCCCATTGCTGCCAACAATTTCGAGCTAAAGTCAGGCTTTATACAGATGGTCTCCGCTCAACCATTCTTAGGACGAACCATTGATGACCCGCATGACCATATCAAGAGATTCTTGCAACTAACCAACACGGTCAAATTCAATGGCGTTCCACAAGAGGTTATAAGGTTACAACTTTTTCCCTTTTCTTTAGAGGGACAAGCCCGGCATTGGCTTGCTAAGGAACCGCCACAGAGTATTCTCTCGTGGACGGATTTGGAAACAAAGTTTATCAATTACTTTTTTCCACCCTCTCGTACTACCGCTTTGCGGAATGAAATTATAACTTTTGAACAAAAGTACGATGAGTCGTTCAGTGATTCTTGAGACCGTTTTAAAGATCTTTTAAGAAAATGCCCACAACATGGTTTTACCAAAGTACATCAAGTTAATACTTTTTACAATGGTTTAAGCATGACTGACCAAGATTCACTGAACAGTGCCTCGGGGGGTAATTTATTGGCTAAGACTTCCAATGCTGCTTGGGACATCATTGAGAACAAATCTCGTGTGCAAACCAAGAGTGTTCGGACCAATGTCGCTAGTGCTAGCACTAGTGACAGCGACAAGCGATTAGACAAAATCACTACGCTTCTCGAATCGCTTGTCACCCACACCGTCAACAACAGCAGCAACAACGCTAAAAACGCTCAAGTTAACGCTGTCAGCCAACCTTGTGAGATATGTGGGGGTCCTCATTCTTACACAACTTGTACCACCACCCAAGATTACCCTGCTGAGAATGTGAATGCGGCATATGGCACCTATCCTCAACCTGCTTATCAAGCAAAACCCCAAGGTGACCGCAATTTGCTTAGCTACCGCTCCAACAACTATATTTCACCACCTGGTTTTCCTCCTACCAACCCAAACCAACAACAACACCTTAACCGCCCTCCTCAACAACAACAACAACCTCGACAACCATACATCCCACCTCATAAACAGCAACAACCACCTCAACGTAACAACCAAGTTTACCAACAACCTGCCTATCAACCACTTGCATACAATGCTCCTCCTTCCAACCAACCCACCGCTCTACTCCAAGAAGTGGAAACCTACATGAGGACTAACGATGTGATAGTGGGAAATCTCCAACAAGAAGTACGCAATTTGAAGGCAGACTTGGTCAAGCAAGGAAACGAGTTGAGAGCTGATATGAGAAACACGTTGGATACCCAAACTAATGATCTGAGGAACATGATGGCCAGTTTCTTCCAAAGTAGTCAACCCTCTTCTTCGGGTACTCTTCCGAGTAACACCGTTGCGAACCCAAGAGGGGAGATGAAAGCAATCACTACTCGAAGTGGCAAAGGTACAAAGGAACCCGAGCTTCCTATACCTCCACCGGTGATTGTGACTAAGGAGAACGAGTCACCTGCTCCTATTCCTCCTCCTTCTCCTTCCCCAATTTCTCCACCTCTTCCTTCTACCCCTCCTCCACCCGTGGTTGTGAGTGATCCTATTCCCCTAAAGCCTTCCTCTTCTTCCAATATACCTTATCCTTCAAGGTTGAGGAAAGAGAAGCAAAAGAGCAAGGATGATATTCAGGTCTCGAATTTCCTTAAAACGTTCAAACAACTGAATTTCAATATCTCCTTCGCTGAGGCTCTCGCTCACATGCCCAAATACGCCAAAATGTTTAAAGATCTTCTGAGCGACAAGGAAAAGCTCCTCGATATTGCCAACACCCAACTTAATGAGAACTGCTCCGCAGTGCTCTTAAGGAAATTGCCAATCAAGCTTGGTGATCCGGGTCGTTTTCTTATCCCTTGCAATTTCCCGGGAGTAGAGAATTGCATGGCCCTAGCCGATCTAGGTGCCAGTATTAATCTCATGCCTCTAAGTGTTTGGAAGCAATTATCTCTCCCAGAGCTCGTCCCCATCAAAATGACTTTGGAATTAGCTAACCGTACGGTTGCTTATCCAGTGGGGATAGCCGAAGACGTTATTGTAGGAGTCGACAAATTCACCTTCCCTGCCGATTTTGTTGTCGTCGACTATGAGATGGATCCCCGTGTACCACTTATTGTTGGTCGTCCATTCCTTAGGACCGGTCGCACTCTCATTGATGTTGAAGCCGGTGAGCTTATCATGAGAGTGGGTGACGATAAAGTAGTCTTCAACATGGGAAAGTTATCTAAACAGCCTTATTCATATGAGAGCGTTAATTGTATTGACGTTCTTGATGAGGCTTGTGAAGAACACTTTAACGATGCTTGCAAAAGTATTCCTACCTCTCTTCCCAATGTTGAGACCGTGTCCTCTATTGATTCATCATTGTCTCTATTTGGAGATAGTGATTTATTTTGGAACAATCTTGAAGATACCATGGGAGATGTGACCTTAGCTACTAATGATTCTCCCACCGAGGGGGATGAAGACATGAATTTCTTTGACAATCTTCTCACTGAAGACAAACCTTCGCCTCCATCTCCCACGGTCATTGCTATCGATACTCCGACTTTGAAAACGCCTCCCGTCGAAAATCCTCCGGATTTGGAACTTAAGGAGTTGCCGCCACATCTCGAGTACGTGTTCCTTGACGACAACAAGAAGTCGCCCGTCATTATTGCAATGGATTTGAAAGATGAAGAGAAAGCCCGACTTGTCGCCGTTCTGAAAGCTCATAAGAAGGCTATTGCTTGGAAAATCTCGGATATTCTTGGAATTGATCCTCACTTCTGCACCCACAAAATTCTCATGGAGGACAACTTCAAGCCCACAATTCAAAGCCAACGAAGGGTGAATCCAAAAATCCATGAAGTCATCAAAACAGAGGTTATCAAACTTCTTGATGCGGGTATGATTTACCCTATTTCGGATTCACCTTGGGTTAGTCCAATCCATTGTGTGCCCAAGAAGGGCGGAATAACCGTTGTTCCCAATGAACACAACGAGTTGATTCCCACTCGTCTCGTTACTGGGTGGAGAGTTTGTATAGACTACCGCAAACTCAATGATGCCACGAGAAAGGATCATTTCCCTCTACCTTTTATGGACCAAATGCTTGAACGATTAGCCGGTAATGAATATTACTGCTTTCTTGATGGTTTCTCGGGTTATTTCCAAATACCCATCGATCCCCAAGATCAAGAGAAGACTACATTCACTTGTCCCTATGGCACATTTGCTTACAAAAGAATGCCTTTTGGCTTATGTAATGCGCCCGGGACTTTCCAAAGGTGTATGTTAGCTATCTTCCATGACATGGTTGAACAAACCATGGAAGTCTTCATGGATGATTTCTCGGTCTTCGGGGATTCCTTCTCTTCTTGCCTTGCCAATTTGGAACGTATGCTAAAGAGGTGCGAAGACACTCGCCTAGTTCTAAATTGGGAAAAATGCCATTTCATGGTGAAAGAAGGCGTCGTGCTTGGACATAAGATCTCGAAAGCCGGTCTTGAAGTAGACCGTGCTAAAGTCGATGTTATCGCAAAGTTGCCTCCACCCTCAACCGTGAAGGGTGTGAGAAGTTTCCTGGGTCATGCGGGCTTCTACCGTCGATTCATAAAGGATTTTTCTAAAATCGCTCGCCCGATGACCCACCTCTTAGAGAAAGATACTCCTTTTATCTTCTCCAAAGAGTGCCATGAAGCCTTCAACTCGCTTAAGGATAAGCTAACTAAGGCACCCGTCTTGGTTACCCCTAATTGGGAGCTGCCTTTTGAGTTGATGTGCGATGCTAGTGATTTTGCTATTGGAGCGGTTCTGGGACAAAGAGTGAACAAACACTTCCAACCGATCCATTACGCTAGCAAGACAATGACGGGGGCACAATTGCATTATACGACAACCGAAAAAGAGCTTTTAGCTGTTGTCTATGCTTTTGAAAAATTCTGCCCCTATCTTGTCCTTTCTACAACAATTGTGTATACCGATCATTCCGCGCTGAAGTACTTGTTGACAAAGCAAGATTCCAAACCAAGACTTCTTCGCTGGGTTTTGCTACTCCAGGAATTTAAAATCGAAATTCGCGATAAAAAAGGAGCAGAAAACTTAGCCGCGGACCATCTCAGCAGACTTGAGGATCCATACCAAGGGGATCATCCGACCAAAGAAATGAATGATTCTTTTCCCTTGGAGACCTTAATGTCTATAAACTCGAAGCCGAATGAAACCCCGTGGTTTGCGGACTTTGCAAACTACTTGGCGGGTGGAATTCTCAAGGAAGGGTTGACGTCCCAGCAAAAGAAGAAGTTCTTCACCGACATCAAGACTTACTTTTGGGACGACCCTTACCTATTCAAACAATGTGCCGACCTAATTATTCGCCGATGTGTTGATGGACCGGCAGCGACTGAAATCCTTAATGCTTGCCACAAAGGACCCACCGGTGGTCACTTTGGTCCCAACTACACCGCTAAAAAAGTGTTTGATTCCGGATTTTATTGGCCCTCCATATACCGTGACGCTCACGATATGGTTAAGCGATGTGATGTTTGCCAAAAGCAAGGCAAAATCACACATAAAGACGAGATGCCTCAGAATTTCATTCAAGAGTGTGAAATTTTTGATGTTTGGGGTATCGACTTTATGGGGCCATTCCCTTCTTCTAAAGGAAACAAATACATCCTTGTAGCCGTTGACTACGTTTCAAAGTGGGTTGAAGCCAAAGCTTTGCCTACTAATGACGCAAGGGTGGTTTGTAACTTTTTGAAAGCTCTTTTCGCTAGATTCGGTGTGCCTCGCGCCATTATTAGTGATCGTGGGACTCATTTCTGCAATGACCAATTTGCTAGAGTCATGGCTAAGTACGGTGTAAATCATCGTCTTTCCACAGCCTACCACCCACAAACTAATGGCCAGGCTGAAATTTCCAACCGAGGTCTGAAGCGAATTCTTGAAAGAACTGTGGGAGAGCATCGTGCCTCATGGGCTGACAAACTTGATGATGCTTTGTGGGCTTTCCGTACTGCTTACAAGACCTCAATCGGCTGTACGCCTTATCGTCTGGTGTACGGGAAAGCGTGCCACCTCCCCATTGAGTTGGAGCACAAGGCTTATTGGGCCTTGAAGTGGGCTAATTTTGATATTAACAAAGCCGGTGACCTACGCAAGATCCAACTCAATGAGCTCAATGAACTTCGGAATGAGGCTTATGAAAATTCTTTGATCTATAAGGAAAGGACTAAGCTCATTCACGACTCCAAGATCAAAAATCGAGAGTTCCATGTTGGAGACAAAGTCTTACTTTTTAACTCTCGGTTGAAAATCTTCTCGGGAAAGCTCAAATCTCGTTGGTCCGGCCCATTCACCATTGCCCAAATTTTTCCATATGGTACTCTCGAGCTCGCTCAACCTAATGGACCAAATTTTAAGGTGAATGGCCAACGAGTGAAGTTGTACTTTGGTGAGGACACCTCTCACGAGGTGATTCCTTCCCTCACCACGTTCCCCATGAACTAATTTTGGGTCGAGTCAGGCTCGTGACTCGGTTATCCAAAACAAGCGCTCCTCGGGAGGCAGCCCGAGTATCTATCCTTTTATATTTTAATCCCCTAAGTGTAGGGGGGGACTTCCATATGTGTTTGTCTTTGAGTGGTGCATTACAGGGATAAGTGCACTCTTGGAATCTTTGAAGAACCGTGTTCCCGTGTTATCCGAAATCCGGTTCTATCTCTCAACTATCGTGATTCAATTTTCTTCATACTCACATTTGAAATTGATCACTTTAGTCGTCTCTTCCTTAACTCGAGTTAACCAACGTGCACAATGTCATAAGTGTAGGGGAGACTTTTCCCACATGCTTAAACATTGAGGACAATGTTTATCTTAAGTGTAGGGGGGACTTCTATCGAAGTTTAAGTGGACTTTTCCATGAAAATGCCTTCAAATTAACCGGAAAAATCCTATTTTTCAACATTTTTCAAATTTTTTATTAACTTTGGCCATTTAGTTGTAATTTTTAAATTTTTATCGTTGCTTTCATATGTATATATCCCGCAATAAAGTCAAAAATATTAATAAAGTGGTGTAGCTAGTTTAGAAGTCTTTGACATATTAGGCTTGTTGCGTTTATTTTGACTCAACCCGAATAGACTTATCCAAGTTTATTCTAGCTAGTATCCTTAACCATGTAGACCTTAATTGGTTTATTAGGCTAAGTGTCCACGAGTCTCATTACTTGAGATTTTAAATTGTGGAGGACGAGAAATGATAGAGTCAATTATAAGTCGGTACTCTTGCGCAAGCTCACTTGGTGTAATTATTTGCCTATTCTCCCATCACTTGCTAATAAGTTTTCTGCAATAAGTAAGGTCTTACAATTTGAAAAGTTACTTAGCTTCTAGCCCAAGATCGTTTAAAAGTTGCTCGGTAATGATAAGAGTTCATAGCCAAGGCATAACTTATGAAGCGGGGCGCGAAGATTGGCGAGTCCGAAAAGGCCCTAACAAGGCATGAGGATTCAATTTTATTGCTGAAGATCCAAAGTGATGTGAAAAGCATTATTCCTAAAGTCAATATGAAGGATCAAGACTCACGACGAAAAGCAATCAACTCCCATAAAGATCATGGATAAGTCTATCCGAAAAGACCCTAACAAGGTATGAGGATAAATAGATCCAAGTCCGAAAAGGAGGCGGATCGTTGTATCTCAAAATCCCAATTAGAGATTGAAGAAATAATCATGAAGTCGTGGTCAACAAAATTGGAGTACCCCTCAAAAGTCTCCAAGTGAAGAAACTCTATTATGATGAGAAGACCATTATCTCAAGAACGTCTCTCGAAGATATGAAGTATGAAGTACATGCCAAATATCGGTCCGAGAAAGGTCTCAAATCGTGAACCGAGTTATGCCAAGATATGAACTTTTTGATATCCCGAGAAGCAGTTTTAAGAGATTTTGTCCTTTAGCTAACTATTGATCAAATCGTCCTACTTTGCTTTCAGCCCTAATGAACTATCAAAATAAGTCCAAAAATGCATCTTCATGATCATTCTATGACAAAAATAAAATATAAGAGATACACTTAGGAATAAGGGAGTTTAAGCATTTAATTAAGCCATGTGTGTAAGTGTTTGAATTGCTAACTTATAATAACAATGATCTCGTTTTTAAGCTTAGTTTGGGGAACGTGAAACTTGAGGATGATAAATCTTCGCAGCACCAAAGCCCTAATGTAAGTCATCGATTTCTTTGCAAGTTATTTCCATATAGCTATTTTCAAGTGAAAATGGTTCTCTATCCTTTTGTTTCCTTCAAAGTCTTAATTCCCTTTAGTACTTTAATTTTTGTTTAGTAGTATTTTAAATAAGGCCAAGGTTGATTAATTATGAGAAAAGTGTAAGCTTGCTTTACCACTAAGCATTGCATGAGGGCATGGCAATGGTTAAGTGTAGGGGATTTGATAGGTGTGTAAACACCCATCCTTTTACCACTTAATTCGGGCTAAAACGAGACCAAAACACGTATTTAATATCATTTGTTTGGAATTATGCGTGGTTTTTGTGTTTATTGTGTTTTCAGAGCCAACCGGATGAATATTGGAGAAAACATGGGATTGCACGAGTTTTACTGAAGAAAAAAAACTCAAGATAAAGTCTATTGTCCAAGAGATGCAAAAGATTTGAAGTCACTGGGCCTATTCGAAGATTTATCGAAGAAAAGGACCAAAGATGGAAGATTTATATAAGTCGAAGAAACTCCAGTCTATTAAACGAAGAAATTGAAAGACGAGTTGAATTTAATCGACAACAAATCCCGAATCAGAATCGAAAACGGAAACTTTTCTGAAAAGACGAAAAGACAAGAAGAACGGGAGAAAGCCCACTCACCAACCAAAGGACAAGGCTATAAATAGCCTTCCTCTCACACATTTTAAGGGAGTTTTTTAGTTTTTTTTTTCCAGTTGTTTGTTTCGTAGCATCACCATCACCACTAGGGTGATTGGTGATTTTAATCTTTGTTCTTCCAAACTTGTTGTTTTAATCTTTGTTTAATCTTGTCAAAACATTAATCATTCAATACAAGTCTTGTTTAATCTTTCATTTAATCTTGTTCATCATCATCTTTATCTTCAAGTTTTTAAGTTTTTATTTTCTTGATTTGATCTTCAAAAGTTGTTTGGATTTGTGTTTTTATTAGTGGGATTCGTTGCTTATGGTGTCTAAATGATTTGTGTTTAATTTGGTAAAACCTTTTTAAGTAATTGGTTTGATTTTGATTAAAATTCATGTTCCTTGTTCTTCGCATAACTGCTACTGTCTGAGTTTCCAGAAGTTCCGTACCAATCCTTCATTCGGAAGTTTATAACTTCCGAATCAGTGACTTCCGAACCAAGATAAGTTCCGAATCAGTGACTTCCGAACCAATCCTTCATTCGGAAGTTTATAACTTCCGAATCAGTGACTTCCGAACCAAGATAAGTTCCGAATCAGTGACTTCCGAACCAATCCTTCATTCGGAAGTTTATAACTTCCGAATCAGTGACTTCCGAACCAAGATAAGTTCCGAATCAGACACTTCCGAACCAGCAAGTTCCGAATCAAGCCACCTTCATTCGGAAGTCTCAAACTTCCGAATGAGTGAACAGTATCTTCCGAATGAGTGACTTCCGAATCAAGGGTAAAAGTTCCGTATCAATTTTCTTTTAGTGTTACTGTTTGACTGTTTTACTGTTTCTTTATGTTTATTCCACAATTAATATTTTAACTGTAATTTGAACTTTAATTTCAATTTTAATTTTAAATCTTAACATTAATCATAAATTTAATACAAGTCTTTGTTAATCTTAATTTAAGTAATTGTCTTTGATTTAAATTTTCATTTCCACTTCTTATTAGACTAGAAAACCAAACCCTTTTATTTAGTAACCAAGAACAATCATTCCACTTAAGACCTAGATCAATTCGAGAGGATTCCGAGAATCTGAACCCATACAAAATCAATGTATCAATAGCCCATGTTTTCTTCCTTTTTCATATTTTTATCCTGAAACACAATAAAAACACAAACCACGCATAATTCCGACTTTTACGACATAAAATACACGTTTTGGTCTTGTTATTATTGGAAATAAGTGGTAAAAGGATAAGTGTTTTCACACTTATTAAATCCCCTACACTTGACCATTGCAGTGCCCCCATGCAATGCATTAATTTCAAAGCACGGTTTATATTTTTCATCATAAATAACCCACCTTGGCCTTTATTAAATACTAAACATTAAGGAAACTAAAAAGATAGAATTATACAAAACAAGTAAAGAAATCAAAGACTTACATTGGGGTTTTGGTTGTCATGAATGTTCATCATTCTCAAGTTTCACGTTCCCCATACCAAGCTTAAAAACGAGATCATTGTTATTATAAGTTAGCAAACTAACACGAACTCATGTGGCCCAATTATTCACATAGACTCCCTTATTCCTAGGTGTATCTCTTATATTTTATGATTGTCTTGAATGATCACGAGGATGCATTGTTTGACTTATTTTGATAGTTTATTTAGGCCGAAAATAAAGTGGGATGATTTAATCCATAGTTAGCTAAAGGACAAAATCTTTTAAAACTGTTTTTCGGGACCTCTTAAAGTTCATATCTTGGCATAACTCGCTTCACGATTTGAGACCTTTCTCGGACCGATATTTGGCAGCGACTTCATACTTCGAATCTTTGAGAGACGTTCTTGAAATTATGGTTTTCTCTTCATAACAGGAATTTCTTCACTTGAATCTTTTGAGAGATTCTTCATAGTTGGACCACGACTTCTTTATTTTTCTCCAATCTTTATTTTGGACTTTGATATACAACGATCCGCCTCCTTATAGGACTTGGATCTATTTATCCTCATACCTTGTTAAGGCCTTTTTGGATAGAATTCTCCATGATCTTTACGGGAGTATTTGCTTTTCGTCGTGTGTCTCGATCCTTCATATTGATTTTTGGTAAATGATTCTTCACATCACTTTTGGATCTTTAGCAACAAAATGTAGCCCTCGTGTCTTGTTAGGACCTTTTCGGACTCGCCAATCTTCGCATCCCGCTTCAATAAGTTATGCCTTGGCTATGAACTCTAATTAATACCGAGCAACTTTTAAACGATCTTGGGCTAAAAGCTAAGTAACTTTTCAACTCGTACAACCTTATTTATTGTAAATATATTTATTAACAAGTGATGGGAGAAAAATCTTATAATTAACTCACATAAATTCATGAAAGAATACCAAACTTATAATTGACTCTATCATCTCTCGTTCTCCACAATTTAAAATCTCAAGGAATGAGACTCGTGGATGCTTAGCCAATTAAATCAAAGTTTTGGGTTTTCAAGTCATCTATAGGATCTTGCAACTTCTTAGACTTTTACAAGTTTAAAATTCGCATTTTAAAGTTCCCTTGATAAATGACTTCCTAGGATCAATTATAGGAACTTGCAAAAAGTTCTTGTTCTTAACCCGTAAGAGTTAAGACTTTCGTGTTTTAAAGTTCCCTATATAAAAGCCTATCAAAACTTGACTTAAAAACGTTAAGGATACTAGCTAGAGTAAACTTAGATAAGGAAACTCGAGTTGAGTCAAAACATTCACAACGTTGAAAAATTTAAAACCACTTTATTAAACTTTATTTTTAGCAAAGAAAGTAAATAACGCTAACTAAGGAAAATATTACTATACAACTAGGCCAAAATAGATTAAAATTTTTGAAAAATGTCGAAAATTAGATTTTCCGGTTAAAATGAGGACAAATTCATGGAAAAGCCCACTTACTTCGATAGAAGTCCCCCTACACTTGATATAAACATTGTCCTCAATGTTTAAGCATGTGGGAGTAAACTCCCCTACACTTAGGCATTTTGCACTTTGTTTAAATCTTGCTAAGGGAAGGGCAACTATAGTGATTTCAATGTGAACATATAAGATATGAAATATTGAATCACGACAGTTTAGGATAGAACCGGGAAGACGGGTAAACGGGATCACGGTCGTCAAATGTCATCAAAAGTGCTCTTTGAAGCTTTAATCCCTGCACAGTATAAGAAACAAGACAACAAACACCTACGGGGCTCCCCCTACACTTATTATGAAAACGGTAAAGGATAGATCAACGGGTTGCCTCCCGAGAAGCGCTTGTTTTTTTAACCGAGTTACGAGCCTGACTCGACCCAGAACTAATTCAAGGGAAATGTGATGAGGGATGGAATCATCTCATGAGAGATGTCCTCACCAAAGTACAGCTTCATACGCTGGCCATTCACTTTAAAATTAGGCCCATTTGGCTGAGAAAGCTCAATGGTGCCATAAAGGAAGACTTTGACGACGGTGAATGGACCAGACCAACGGCTCTTCAGCTTGCCCGAGAAAATCTTCAACCGAGAGTTAAAGAGTAAAACTTGATCACCAACGTGAAACTCTCGGTTCTTAATCCTTGAATCATGGATGATCTTGGTCTTCTCCTTGTAGATCAATGAATTCTCATAAGCTTCATTCCTTAGTTCATTTAGCTCGTTGAGTTGAATCTTCCAAAGATCACCGGCTTTTTTGATATCAAAATTGGCCCATTTCAAGGCCCAGTACGCTTTATGTTCCAGCTCAATAGGGAGGTGGCATGCCTTCCCGTACACAAGACGATATGGAGTGCAACCAATAGGCATCTTATATGCGGTACGGAAAGCCCACAAAGTATCATCTAACTTATCGGCCCACGAGGCACGATGCTCTCCCACAGTACGCTTTAATATTCTCTTCAATCTACGGTTAGATATCTCGGCTTAACCATTTGTTTGAGGATGATAAGCGGTGGAAAGACGGTGGTTGACACCGTACTTAGCCATGACTCGAGCAAATTGATCATTGCAAAAATGAGTCCCGCGATTACTGATGATAGCACGAGGAACATCGAATCGAGCAAAAAGTTGTTTCAAAAAGTTCACAACCACCCTCGCATCGTTCGTAGGGAGAGCCTTTGCTTCAACCCATTTGGATACGTAGTCAACGGCTACGAGGATGTACTTGTTCCCTTTAGATGATGGAAATGACCCCATAAAGTCGATACCCCATACATCAAAGATTTCACATTCTTGTATGAAATTTTGAGGCATCTCATCTTTATGTGTGATCTTGCCTTGTCGTTGGCAAGCATCACAATGTTTAACCATTTCGTGAGCATCACGATAAATGGAGGGCCAATAGAATCCAGAGTCGAAAACTTTCTATGCGGTGTAATTGGGACCAAAGTGACCACCGTTGGGTCCTTTGTGGCAAGCTTCTAGGATTAGTAACGCTGCCGGCCCATCAACACACCGACGAATGACAAGATCCGCACATTGTTTGAAGAGGAAAGGGTCGTCCCAAAAATAGTGTTCAATGTCTTTAAAGAACTTTTTCTTTTGTTGGGACGTTAACCCTTCCTTGAGAATTCCACCCGCTAAGTAGTTTGCAATGTCCGCAAACCACGGGGGATCATCAAGATTGGAATTGATAGACATTAAGGCCTCAAGGGGAAAAGAGTCATTGATCTCTTGATTCGGATGATCCCCTTGATAAGGATCCTCAAGTCTACTTAGATGATCCGCATCTAGGTTTTCCGCTCCCTTTTTGTCACGAATTTCGATTTTAAATTCTTGAAGGAGCAAAACCCAACGAATAAGTCTTGGCTTGGAATCTTGTTTAGTTAACAAGTACTTCAACACGAAATGATCGGTATACACAATGGTGGTGGAAAGGACAAGATAGGGGCGAAATTTCTCAAAAGCATACACTACAGCTAAAAGCTCTTTTTCGGTAGTGGTATAATGCAATTGAGCCCCCGTCATTGTCTTGCTAGCATAATGGATTGGTTGGAAGTGTTTTTTCACTCTTTGTCCCAAAACTGCTCCAATAGCAAAGTCGCTAGCATCACACATCAATTCAAAAGGTAACTCCCAATTAGGGGTAACCAAGACCGGTGCCTTAGTTAATTTATCCTTAAGAAGATTGAAAGATTCGAGACACTCTTTAGAAAAGATAAACGGAGTATCTTTTTCCAAGAGGTGGGTCATCGGGCGAGCGATTTTAGAAAAATCTTGAATGAATCGACGATAAAAGCCCGCATGACCAAGGAAACTTCTCACACCTTCACGGTTGAAGGTGGAGGAAATTTAGCAATAACATCGACTTTAGCACGGTCGACTTCAAGACCGGCTTTGGAGATTTTATGTCCAAGAACAATGCCTTCGTTTACCATGAAATGGCATTTTTCCCAATTAAGAACGAGACGAGTGTCTTCACACCGTTTGAGCATACATTCTAAATTGGCAAGGCAAGTAGAGAAAGAATCACCATAGATCGAGAAATCATCCATGAAGACTTCCATAGTTTCTTCAACCATGTCATGGAAGATAACCATCATACACCTTTGTAAAGTCCCAGGAGCATTGCATAAGCCAAAAGGCATTCTTTTGTAAGCAAATTTCCATAAGGACAAGTGAATGTGGTTTTCTCTTGGTCTTTAGGATCGATGGGAATTTGAAAATACCCGGAGAAACCGTCTAAGAAGAAATAATAGTCATTACCCGCTAGACGTTCAAGCATTTGGTCCATAAAAGGAAGGGGAAAATGATCCTTTCTCGTAGAATCATTGAGTTTGCGATAGTCTATACAAACTCTCCACCCTGTAACGAGACGAGTAGGAATCAACTCGTTTTTTCATTGGGCACAACGGTGATTCCGCCTTTCTTAGGCACACAATGTACCGAACTAACCCATGGTGAATCCGAGATAGGGTAGATCATTCCCGCATCAAGAAGTTTGATAACCTCTTTTTTGATAATGTCATGGATCTTGGGATTCACCCTTCTTTGGTTTTGAACAGTGGGTTTAAAGTCGTCCTCCATGAGAATTTTATGTGTGCAAAAGTGAGGATCAATTCCACGAATATCGGAGATTTTCCAAAGCAATCGCTTTCTTATGATTCTTCAGCACGTCGATAAGTCGAGATTTTTCGTCTTCTTTCAAGTCCTTAGAGATAATGACGGGTAACTTCTTATTGTCTTCAAGGAACACGTATTCGAGATGAGACGGTAGATCCTTAAGCTCTAAATCTGGAGGATTTTCGATGGAAGGCGTAGTTAAATTCGGATCATCGATAGAGATTTCCTTAGGAGACGATGGAGAAATATGGTCCTCATTGAGAAGTTTCTCAATGGTACGAATGTCTTCATCCCAATTGGAGGGAGAATCGTCATATTGTAAGTCCACATCCCCCAAAGTTGCTTCAAATTATTTCAAAAGGAAATAACTTTCTCCAAATGGAGTTAGTGATGGAGCAATAGAGTCAACGGTCTCAACAATGGGTAGAGAAGAAGAACCACTTTTACAAGCGTCTTTGAAATGTTCTTCACAAGCCTCATCAAGAACGTCGATGAAATTAACGCTCTCGTTTTCAGAAGGCTGTTTAGAAAGTTTACCCATGTTGAAGACGATTTTATCGTCACCAACTCTTATGATTAATTCGCCCGCGGCAACATCAATGAGAGTGCAACCGGTCCTCAAGAATGGACGTCCAACGATTAATGGAACACGGGGATCCACCTCGTAGTCTACAACAACGAAATCGGCGGGGAAAGTGAATTTATCAACTCCAACGAACACATCCTCGGCTATCCCCACCGGATAAGCAACCGATCGGTTAGCTAATTCCAATGTCATATGAGTGGGGACTAGCTCGGGTAAAGATAATTGCTTCCATACGGACAATGGCATAAGATTGATACTCGCACCGAGATTCGCCAAAGTCATACAATTCTCTACACCCGGAAAATTACAAGGAATAAGGAATCGACTGGGATCTCCTAACTTAACTGGAAGTTTTCTCAAAATAACGGCAGTACAATTCTCATTTAATTGGGTATTGGCGATGTCGAGCAATTTTTCCTTATCACTTAAAAGATCCTTAAACATCTTAGCATATTTAGGCATGTGATCGAGAGCCTCAGCAAAGGAGATGTTGAAATTCAGTTGTTTAAACATTTTAAGAAAGTTAGAAACCTGAATATCATCCTTGTTCTTCAACTTCTCTTTCCTCAACCTTGAGGGATAAGGTATATTGGGTTGAGATTAAGGCTTTGAAATGGAATTATCACTCACATCCTTGGGTGGTGGAGGGGTGGAGGTGGAAGGTGGAGGAACCGGTTTTGGAACCGAAGGTGTGGTATAAACTTAAGGTATCGGTGGGACATAAGGTGTAGACGAAGGCATAACAGTGGTATATCACAAGTAGAAGGAATCTCGGGTCCTTGGTTAGTTGGGGAAGAAGAAGGTTCAACGATGGCCTTACCGCTCCTAGTAGTGATGGCATTAACGTTGGCCCTAGGATTGGTCACGGTGTTAGAAGGGAGAGTACCTTGGGGTGGGCCTTGGGGATTAATGGCTTGATACATTTGCATAAATTTCTTATCACTCGATTCTTGCATAGCATACATGATTTTCTCATGTTCACTCAACTTATCAGTCAACTTTTGAAGAACCAATTCCATTGAAGGTGTATTCGTGTTTTGCCCTTGATTTTGAAAACCTTGGTTTGGATATTTTTGTTGATAAGCGTTGTTATTATTAAAACCTTGGTTAAAGTTGTTATTTTGAAACCCTTGGTTTGCCCATTAAAATCCCCTTGATTTTGACCATGAAAATTCCCTTGATTTGAGTGATAATTCCTTTGATTATTAGAAGAACCCCCTTAGTAGTTACTTCTTTGGCCTTGGTTCCTTGGTGGGTATTGTGTGTTGTTCAATTGAGGTGGTGGTGGTCTATTATGGGATTGAAACCGGGTGGTGAAAGGAAGTTGTTCGAACGATAACTGAGCAAATTGCGGTCACCTTGAGGACGTGCTTGATAGCCTCCCGTAGAAAAGTTACCGTTAGCGGCATACACATTTTCCGGATTGTCATGAGTAGAAGGAAAATCGGTGTATGAATGAGAACCCCCGCAAATCTCACAAGAAGTTGCTACAGCTTGAACTTGTTGAAATTGGTTTGTAGCCATAGTTAAGAAGTTTTTGTTCATCTCGGCTATTTGGCGGGTAAGTTCGGTTATCTCTGGGTTGGAGGATGTAGAAGAAACATTGGCCCTCGGGTTATTCCTTGAAGATGCGGATGAATCCCAATTTTTGTGGTGAGTGGTCATGTTCTCTATAAGCTCTACATTCCTCAGGTCTTCTATTCATGAATGTACCACCGTCGGCAGCATTAATCGTATCACGATCACGAAAAGTTAAACCATTGTAGAAGGTATCCATCAAAGTAACGGGGAGCATGTTATGGTTTGGACAACGGTCGATCAAGACATTATATCGTTCCCAAGCATCAAAAAGCGAATCATCAGGTTCTTGAGTGAATCCACTGATTTGGTTGCGAAGACTAGTGACCATGGATGGTGGAAAGTAGCGCGACAAAAATTTTTGAGTCATGTCATTCCATGTATGAATTGAGTTTTTGGGAAGACGATCAAACCATTTTTCGGCATGGTGGGATAAAGTGTGTGGAAAGAGGTGAAGGCGGAGAAAATCCATGGAAGCACCGGGCAGTTTCATGCTTTGAGTGACGGTGATGAATTTGTCGAGGTGTTTGTTGGCATCATCATCCGGTAATCCGCGAAAAGGACAAGCGTTTTGAACTTGCTGGATCATATGATGCTTCAACAAAAATTTAGGAGTCGTGATTTGCATCGGCGCAATCGGTCCTCTGCGTCCGTTCATAGTTGGCTGACAAAGCTCCTCCATTGTTCGTAAGTCGGGTTGTGGGCCATTGTTGTTATTGTTCATGTTGTTATGAGGTGGGTTGTTATTATTGTTATGCACACCAGCCATATCTAATTCGTCACGAGTCTCCGGCTCATAATAAGATGAAGATCTAGTACGCATACACCTGCAAAAGAAAAAGATACCAAAGAAACAGAGAATATATATGGACTTGTAAAAATAAAATCTTTTTGGTGCAAAACTTTGGAAAAGAAATGCTTTTTATGATTTTTTTTAATGTTTTTGTATTTTTGAAAATTTTTAATTTTTATGGATTTTTTGAAAATTTTTAGCAAGAAAAATAACGTTCACGAGTGAACGGATCCCAAAATCCAACGCGTCTCTCACTAAAAACCGTTAATCTTAACGAAAAGAGCCGGCAGCGGTGCCATTTAATACATGGTTTTAGCCAAGTATGAAATTGTTCGTTATTCTAGTCTTTTCGAATTGATTACTCGTTAAAAGTGCGACTTAGTCGTTCTTGGTGGAAAATAAAATGGTTTGATTATCTATTTTAAACTATAAACAAATATGAAAATGTCGTTGAGTAAAAATAAAATCTTTGAAAATTAAACTAAAATTACGAGTTAAAAATAAATGATTAAAAACTTAAAAACTTAAAAGTGAATTTAAAACTTAAAACTTAAAACTTTGTAAAAAATAAAAACTTTGTAAAAACAAAAACTCAATCCGTCGGAATACCAATTATCGGAATCCCATCGGAATGCTGCAGTCGGAATACAGTCGGAATAGACTCAAGTGGATTCTGTCGGAATACTTAGGAAAGCATCGGAATAATAAACATGAAACCCTATCGGAATAATGGTGTCACTTCTATCGGAATAACAAACAATCACCTCCGTCGGAATGTAATCGGAATAACGATAAACACACCTGTCGGAATCCAAATCGGAATAACCGTCGGAATCCAAAACCCTAGTATCGGAATAATGAAACCCAAAGCTATCGGAATGACCGCGTCGGAATAAGCGTCGGAATACTTGCTAACACAGCTGTCGGAATACCTACTTAATCTCTACTGTCGGAATGTTGGTCGGAATAGAAATCGGAATGAAAAACACACCCGTCGGAATCCAGATCGGAATCCCCGTCAGAATCCAAAACCCTTTTCCGATACTATGTATCGGAATAAGGGTGGAATGATCCGTCGAAATAACCCGTCGGAAAGGGGTTTAGTTTACCTTTTCCGATGGAGTGAAAAAATCAATAAGCAACCAAAATAAGCTCCTTTAAAAATAAGCATAATCCAATACCTTACCAAACTTATAACGAAAAGAACTAATAAACACAAATAAGAACTTTTTAAACTTTAAATAAGTAAAACTTTTTCAAACAATCATAAAAAGACGAAACCTTTAAGTAAACTTAAAAGTAAATAAGTTACAAAATAAGCGAATAAGCATAATAAGCTCAAAGCTTAATCCGTATAAAACTTAGATAGAAACCAAAAGATAAACTTTTTGATCTCATAAACATCAAGATGAATCAAAATCAAATATTATCACGAATCAAAGATAAACAAAATAAAGAAAGGTAGAAGAAGATTAAGATTTAAACAAGATTAAGCTTTTAAAAGTAAAGATTATATTCAAAAAAGAAAGGAAGATAAAAGATGAAGTTCTAGTGAGAGAAAGTTAAACACTTTCTCTCTCTAAAAATTAAAACTACAAAAATGAAAATTGAAAATTAACTACTAACTAACTAACACCCTCCCAATGTGTCATTAGGAGGGTATATATAGGAGGTGGGGAGGTGCATGTGTTGCTTCCTTTTTCTTTCTTCTCGTTTCGACTCGATTTAAATTCTTTGTCTTTCTCGACGTCGTCTCGGGATTTGTCGATATAAATTGTACTTGTCTTATAATTTTCTTCTTCTATTAGACTTTAGTTCTTCGACTTCATTAAACTTTCGTCTTTAGACTTTTTCTTCGATAAATCTTCAGAATAGGCCTTGGACTCTCGTTCTTTTTACACTCTTGATCTTTTGACTTCGTCTTTTGTCTTTTTCTTCGATAAAAGCCCGTGATAGCCCATGTTTTCTTCCTTTTTCATATTTTTATCCTGAAACACAATAAAAACACAAACCACACATAATTCCGACTTTTACAACATAAAATACACGTTTTGGTCTTATTATTATTGGAAATAAGTGGTAAAAGGATAAGTATTTTTACACTTATTAGAGTCCTCATCAGACAACTTGGCAAAACGCTCTTCATCCTCCATCATTGCTAAAAGGACTAGGATCTTAACATACTCCCCTATCTTTTCAGGGAATACTCTATCACAGAAACTGATTTCACCCTCCCTAAACTTACGGAAGCTATGTGCCCTAAATCTAAACCCGGTAATGAGACAGAACTCACGACGACCAAAATGTAGGGTATGTCCATTGACATTATAAATGAGTGGCAAATCATAATGATTATTATCCTGAAACTTTTGCTTTTGTATCATGTAATGTATGAGACCTTCCTCGTTGTCAACATAACTTAAATCCAACCAACGTCCAAAGCATGTGGAACGAAATAATTCACTACGCTCAAGACCAAGCCTATCTTTAATCAACGGAAAATAATGGAGCTTGCTCCTAGCGTGAACTGTAGCATGATACTCCTAAACAGTATAAGCATTATACAAAAGGTCAGATGGTGATGGAGACTAGCTATAATAGTGAAATATAAGTACCAATTTTTATCTAAGGATGCAGTGACACTTAATAAGATCTCGCTATGGCTTTTTGTATTTTATATTCCAAAGTGAAATAAAATCTTTTGTTTTTTATGTTCGAAAGTGAAATAAAACCTAAGACTAGATATAACTGTCCTCAAAAAATGATGCAGTCATACTTAACCTCTAAAACAAATGATGCAGTCACAATTAACCTCATAGAATCCTGGTGGTTCAAGGCAACACGGGTAACAGTATAATCCAAACACACTTGTAAAAACAGAAATTTGAGATTTTATGACCACAAAGGATTTATGACCACCAAGAATTTAACATAACGATTCAGTAATAATCAATCTTACCTTATTTCATATTCAAACTTACAAGGAATTCAAAATAACCAAAACCATTCACTAATGAATAAAATTGGATGTAACTATCATTCTAATGAATATATCATTCTAATATCATTCTATCCTGATTTTGCAAAATATTCATCGAAACAAATCCTTAAATTATTTTGCAAGTAATTAATCATTATAGATCTGATTAAAAAAACATAATCAAATAGATTTAAATCATGAATTAAGATAAATTAAAGAAAAAAAACATACAAAAGGAATCATGATAACCAGATAATTGAAACATGAATTAAAAAAATATAATCAAATAGATTTCAATCGTGAATTAAGATAAGTTTAAGAAAAAAACTTACCAAAGGAATCATGATAACCAAGATAAATGAAACATGCATTAATCAAAAATTGATCTAATATAGGCATTTTAATGAAAACGGGTACAAAACAAGTACAATCAAAAGAAGAAAATCAAAAGATTATCTTACCGATGTGTACAGTTTTTTTTTTAACTTTTTCAATTTCCAAAGTCAAAAAGAAGGTTGATCAGTTGATCCGCCGTCGGTTGATCAATGGAACAGTACAAATGTCAGAATGTGTAGGTCAAAGCTTTGGGAGAAGATAATAATAAAAAAGGTTGATCAGTTGTATACGTGTCAAAATTCTAAGTGGGTTGACCAGTTAATCAAAAGTACAAGTCTTTTTTTGGAATTTTGAAAAAAAAAATCTAGGTAGGGGATCATGTGATGTACTTGTGTCTCTTTTGGTACTTAGCCCTAAAAAAACTCAGGCATCGTTATCTAGGCCACCTATGTTTCCACCAATCACACAAATAGTATTGTCTCATGTTTCAACAAACATAGTTTAAAGTAAAGAAAAACATTCGTAGTATTTGTCTTCCACAAGAAAGCTTTAGGTTAATTAATAAAAACATCAGGCTAATATTATATTATCAACTAAAATCTTTTTTAGAAATATGACATCATCATTAATTATTTTTTAATTAAGTTGATCAATAGGAAAGTTACACTTAGTTAAAGATAACATACGTAAAAACCCTCTTTTAATAGTATAGATAGATTATTTGTCTTATTTATGAAGACTACATTTTCTTTTGAACAGATACAAAAATTACATAACAACAAAGAGGCTTTATGCTTGTAATTTTATTGTATAATAATTTGGATTCGGATCGGTTTTCGAATTAATCCAAAAAAAATTAATCAATTAACTCAAATCAAACAAACTGAACAACTCAAAAATCGAACCGAGTAGTTCATTGCAACATTTAAACGACTAATGGGAAACATGGTGAAAAGTTTTTAATGGATAGGACCGAACTCTATATAACTATTATAGTAATAAATAGTGAAACGAATCTAATTTATTTTTTATGTTTAATTGTTGCGCAGTCTTTTCATTGACATTCTTTCTTGTTTTCTTACTTCAAACACCAAAAACATTCTATTCAAACAGTATCAAATTATAAGGGTGTGTTTTGTTTGAAGTCGGGTTTTATTTTTGATGTGGGTTTATAAAATAGGGGTTTTAGGATTAAGTAAAATTTAGATTTAAGGTGGTTTTTGATGTTAGGTAAGATGGAGAAAATAAATTTAAAATATATATTATTATTATTAAATTATAAAAGATAAAAAAAAGTCATAATGTGTGAACCAAATGCATCAAAATCAAATTAAAAAAAAATAAAAAAAACCATGTCACTGGGTTTTGATTGAAAATAAGGCACCCATTAATGGGATTCTCTCTCCTATACTGTTTGGGACTGAGCATCACTTTTTAATCCCGCTTGTTGGAACCAAACATTAAATTTTACTTTCAGCCCAAACGTTTTCAAGAAAATGGTGGAAACAAACGGCCCCTAAAGGTTGTACACTTTGGCATGTTGCATTCATTTTCATATTTAAAGTTAAGATATTATTGATTCAAAATGTCTGTTTTACACACATAGAGAAAAGTTTTTAACTATTTATTGGTGGGTACACATTGAATTTACATCCTATAAAGTGTATAAGTGTCCAAATGGAACCGTTTTAAATATGTTGTGATTGAAAACAACATGTTCAAGTTTTGACTTGTATCATATGTATCCAGATTCGGTTTTGGTGTGTGTTGTGTAGAACGAGATTGCGCGTTGTGTAGAGGCCCAAGTGCTCGGTATAGTTTCTTCAGTAATCACATTTTGTAAGATTAATTTGTGAGTTTTAGTCAATGTTCTAAAAATCGGTTTGATCCGGTCGGTTCAACCGGTTGAACCGGGAACCGAAAGGATGACCGGTCCATGAATAAAATAAACTCATATTAATTTTTCTTTATTTTGAAAATGAAATAAGTATCTTTTCGCTTACTTTTTCAAAACTTCATTTTAAAAGATTTAAACGCAAATAATCATTTTTCTCTATTTATTATCCAAACACTTATTTTAACTTATTTCTATTTTGAAAACTAGACGAGTACCCGCGCATAGCGGCGGAAATTCCGAGCGACAGATAATTAACGATACACAATATTGTGGTAAGTGTTTTTTATTTTTGCGATAACATTTTTTGGTAGGAGCATTGGTCGATTCTGATTAGAATTCCCGCTTAAGATAAAGAAAATGGAAATACACATATTATATTTGTGATTGTGCGGGCATCAACGATATGCCTTATTTCCCAGTTTTTCTCATTTGGAGCGACCTCTGGAATACGAAAATACAAAATGGTCAAACATACCGTAAAAATCAAAGCAGGGGACATCAAACCTTTAATGGAGACATCACAAACACATTCAATAAAATTACTTGTAGAATGATTTAAACAATAAAAGAATCAATTATTTGGCCTAAGATAACTACAAATTTGCAACATGTCATCACTGAAATGAAATCCTCTATGTTATGAATCACGTGGTATTCATGACCACAATGAGTTGATGATATGTGTGTGTAACTATTGTTAGTATGTTTATAAACTTCTATCGCATGTATTTTATACTATTACTAAATATGAATTTCGGTTTTAGTATTTAAATTATATAAAAGCCCTAAAAAGAGCTTATAGCTGATACGGAAAGAATATGATGAATTATTAAGATGTTCACATTTTTCAATGTTTACATCAAAACAGAAACCAAAGCATTTACCGTCATAAATTAGAACTTTGTGAGCCAAAATTGTCGTATCATATGGCATGAACGGTTGTATCCTTTCGCCTTAAAGACAACAAGATTTTTAACCCACACTTCGCTGTTATGCATTGACAAAATTAAGATTAATACATAATTGAAATGAGTTTAACTCTACTTTTATTTGGTACAATCAGGTGACAAACAACTGAAAGAACCATTCTTTTCAAATAGACATCCATCAATCTACTGCTTTGCAAATATAATCAAAATTGCAGGCTAACCACTTCTGCTTGTCTTTCATCAAGCTATCCTGAAGAGCATTAATTTTCTTTAATATAAAGCTCCCTAACAATACAACCAAACACCCCATTAAATTTTAATTTAAAATGAACTCAACACCGAACACAAAACATACTCTATTTCTTTTTTAGAGTAGTATGTTACCCATATCTTAGAGTCAAGAGATCTGTCAGCATAAAATCCAGTAATAAGTCAGATTTCAAGCAAATTCAGCAAGCTACACACCAGTAGGAACCCCATATATTAGCAGGCTGCAACAAGAAGATCGTCATCAGAAAGCTAACTTTGTAAAATAAACTAAGGAGATGTTACTGCATATTATCATATATAATACTCTACGTCTATAGTATAACTTCAACAAAAAAACACAAATGCATGAGATAGTGCTTGAGTTTAGTTATGCTCTAATAAAACCAGCAGGCCAATAATAATCAAACTGGTTTAATATCTTCATTTATAGGCCATGTGAAGTAGTTAAGGAGGGTGTTTGGGACTACGCAAATGTCGGGTATTTTTTAGCTATTTTCTTATGCCAAACCTAAAATTTTCAAGATCTAATTACTGGATTGACTAATAGTGGTACATACGATTTTTGAGAATACATATATGGTTGACAAATTTGACCCATTTCATAACGCGGTGACATACCCCATGTAAAAAAGTGAGACATGAAAAAAGCAGTTAGAAATTGTAAAAGCAAGCATGTAAAAGATGTAAAAAATCACAAAAGACCTTTGACGGCACACAAAATCCAATAACTCGATATCGGCGTTTCTAGCAACTCGACGCCAGCTTTTTGGTTTATGCCAACAACGGCTGTAAGGAAAAAAAAAGTTAATAAAACTAATTACTCCATATTACTTAGATCCAAAAATCTAATAAAAAAGTCTTCAAAACACCAAAAACCAAAAAAATAATAATAATAAGTTAATAATATAGATATACACAAATAAGCCTACGGAAATTGTTTATAATCTTTAAGAAAAATACCTAGAGAATATCATTACCTGGAAAACCTTTCGATTATGATAGGTTTCCGGCGCCTTGGTGGCGGCTCGGACACGATAGTATAGCTGTGAAATGGTGGAGGTTCTAATGTGGGGTTATTGGCGAGGGGTGAGATGAGAGCTTCGATCCATGGGTTTTATATGCGTGTGGTATGTGTTTTTTCCAAGATGAGAGATACGTGATTTGTTACACAACATAGGTGATATAAACACGCGACATACCATATATAACCACACGTTTACATATCAATCTTTTCCATACTACAGTAGAGTTCTACATTGATGCCATTTTAATTTAATTCCATAAATAGATTGAACATTCCCATAATAACCATAGAGATTCATGAAATTTTTTGAAGAATTGACAATACATTGTAGAGAAAACGTATGTATAAATGTGATTTCAACATTTCCTCCGATATTTACAACATTTCCACGGTTTGTAGCCTTTTATATATGGAATTGTTGAATTTTCGACATTTTCAACATTCAAGATGCGTCCTTTATAATGTAGTACTAGATTAAGACCTGTGTAATACACGGATTGTTAAAAAAAAGTCTTAAAATATTTAACAATGTTTAATCAACAAATTGAGCAGTGTTTATGTGTGAAAACGGTTAGCCGACTCTACTAATAACATGCACTAAATGAATATAAGTGTAATATTATGGATGTTTAAACACACGACTTGTAAGCACTTATGGAGAATTGATTTTTTTTTAAAATAAGTTAACTTATAGTATAAGTTTTGTTTGGCGTAGAGCTTGTAGGTTCTTATGGTAGTTGTAAAAGCTTGAAGTAAAAGCTTGTTTGGTGTGTAAGCTTTTGAGAGCCTTAAATTCATAAGGTTTTTAAAAACAAAATCCCCTTAAGACCAGCTTCCAAATTAAGCTTAAGCTTTCTTATAAATAATTATATTAACACACTGAGACTTAATTTTGTACACTGGCGGCCTTGTGGGTTAAAACTTAAAATGGGAATATCTCTAAGTAAACCTGTAAAAATATGTAAAATAACAAAGATGATGAACATCCATCATGAAAGTTAAAATAAACATGCTAACATTAGATCTAACAAATGTTGCTCATGCCTTGCTTAAAACTGATTTCGTCTTTCATCAAATGTAGTCATGAGAAACATAATTTGGTCACCAGACTTAAATCTCATTTTCAAGTGTTTTTTCATAAAAGAATGTAGCACAATAAAGCATCTCTCTTTGGAAGCTAAAAATTCATCATATCCATGTCTTCTTTTCACAATACTCTTTACATGTAATCTGGTATATTAGGATTATCTTCCACATCTAACCGGTTGAGAGGAAAAAGTCGTTGGATGATGAACTTCTTATCATTTAATACATAATTCACTTATCTCTCATTTGCTTCTAAATCATCTCCGATGTTCAACCAATAGCCACTGCAATTGAGGAACTTTTAGTTTATTTCTCAATCAATGGTGAAGCTCCATGTCGACAATTAGAAAATTATATGTAGTGTACCAAACTATAAACTAATGTCATTATTTGAAACACAATATGGATGTTTTCAAAAGGGCAAATTGCATAAAAAATTACTCATCTTTCGCTTAAATTCAATTAAAGGTACTCAACTTTTTTTTCTCAATTTAAGTTATCGATCTTTTTCCTTGTTGCAATGTTGGGATAATTAACGAATTTAAAGACGACCTTTTACTTCATTATTGCATTTTTAGTCCTTTATATTAACGGCACTTTATAATAAACTAAAAATCAGTTTTTTTTTTAGTTTTAGACCGTTATCTACCTTTTTCGTCTGATTTTTATCGTTCTCGGTCAAAAACGGTAAAAGAACAAAAACGTCAAAAAACTGACAAGAAGTGTAAAAAATGCTTGAAACTGATAAAAATCATACAGAAAACGTCAAAAAAATGGTCGAAAGCTATAACATAACTAATTTTGAGTTTATTAGAAAGCGTCGCCAATATAAAAGACCAACGATGCAATTATAAAGTAAATGGTCGTTAAAAATAACCATTAAATTTGTTAATATCCCAACATTGCAATGAGAAAAATGATTGATACCTTTAATTGAGAAAAAAAAAATTGAATACCTTTAATTGAATTTAGACAAAAGATGAGTACCTTTTTATGCGATTTACCCTTTTTAAAATGAATGAACTCAATCTAAAATTAAAAAACATGCCAGTTCCAAAAAACCTAATTAAAAAATAACATAGCCTGGTTAGTATGAGTTATATTGTAGTTAGGCTAATTATAAAAGAAAAAATATGTATTTCATGATGATATACTATAAACAATAAACCATGCCTTTTTATTAAAACTATTTTCTCATAAGCTTACCTAAACTTCACTTGAGACATGTACTTTTAGAAAGTGTTCATGTTTCGTAACAAACTAAAACCATATCCTCTTATATATATTCCAATAACTTCTTGTGTTTAGAAGTAACAAAGTTTAAATGGGATGCATTAATAAAGCTGCTAAATGAAAAAAATTTGCACAAGAAATTATAAGAGCAATCACCCCCTTTTTTAGCCTCAAAATGTTCACATTTTAAGCATCACCTAAATCGGACAATACATGAATGAAGTCAAAGGCCTCAAGCTAAACCTAGGTAGAGCATGCTAATAGAAGCTACCTAAGTGCCTAACTATGCATTCACTTAAACTGATTTTCTACTACATATAACAATCTAAGGTAGCACGTCAAAAGAAGCCAAGTAAACAAAATATAAGGTGAAAAGATTGCAAATTTATGCAGCAAAATCATGTAATCTAATCAAAATATATCGTCACAAAAACCTTTATATACATTGCTTAAGCACAACCTTTTCAATCAAGCATTTCATCAGACCCCTAATATGCAATATTAACACGTTTTTTCAGGAATCCAAAATCAAAACACAAAAAGAATGAGCTTTTCATTCCAAAACCCGAATAGGCGCAGAAATGTATGGATATTAAAGAAAAAACGAATCCAGAAATCACTGATGAAGCCTATTGACCACATTAGCACTTACCTGATGAAGTTAACATATCGCTATTCCATTTGTCGCTTTAATATTAGGCATAGAAGTGGAATTAAATGTTGTAACACTTACGTGAAGAAGTGCACACTTATTGAGAAGCTTTTTATTTTGAATTTTGAAATGTAAAATGATTAACCACATAAGCACTTACCTTATGTTTTGGGCTTAGGCTTATATATCAAAAGCAGTTTATGGCCAATAAAGAGTAAGCTCATAAACCCACATTTAATGTTTGAAACTTTGGATCAGCTTATTTTAGTTAATGCGGTAAAAATGTAAAATGACCAAAAAATATCATTAACATCAGAAAGAGAATTCCTTATATGCGGAATCGCCCTTGTATGTCAGTCAATTGCTCTTGGTTCTCGTTTCATGTCTTTTGATTTTTAAGATACGAACCACCAGAAAACAACTTACCTGAATTAGAACACATTAGCATATTCTTTAAAAGGCGCCTTGGCTTCGAGTTTTTCACAGTTCTCCAACCGGGCTAGACTTCTTGATTTTCTGATCAAAATGCATGAAAACGCATTAGCATATGCCACTCTTTAAAGTGATGAGTCAACAATGTATTTGAAAATAACTAATACTTTGATACCACATGTTAGTGTTAGTCTAGCAGGGTAATAGTCTACAAAATGCATGTTAGTTATTTGACAGGGTTCAATAATCTACAGAAAACGCATTATAGATGAGGATATCTGCATTTGTAGCCTACCAATGGCATATTTAATTCTTCAAGGTTATTGAAGGGCAAGTTAAAATATGTGAGAAATAACAAACCTTTCATTTAGGCATTTCATCTAACATTTGACACAATCACAGTCGTTTGCCAATCAGACCATATAACATGTTCATAACTAAAGGGGAAAAAGATCAAGAAGGATGTAAATTGATTTTTTTCTTAGTTAACATAACATACTTCAGCCTCTTCTCTAATGACTGAATCTAACAATAATCAAAAGATAAAACTATGAATTCCTATCTATAATCTCAGCTTACGGGAACATTATGGGTTAATAGAAACATAAGCAATCAAGATCCAAACTGAAGAAGAAAATCAATCAATCATGCTCAGTGTCCAACATCAAGAGCTCACAAGTACAACTTTTAAAGGGTAAGCTGAAGAAATATGTAGTTTTACATTATAGACACTCAGAAGCTTTGTTTTTAACATATTACCAAAAGACTCGAACTTGATCTAGAAAAATCAAGGGACGTATTATACAAGCGAACTCTAATGGAAAATCTGTGTTCTAAAAACCAATTGAATCATTAGAAGAAAGAAACAACTAACATTCTACTGGTTCAAGTTATAGAACAAATAATGCATCTATTACTTTAAATCAGTTGACAAATTCAACAACTAACATCTACCTATCAATGGTATCCATATTCATCCAATAATCCCACACCTTCTTCTTTAATATCTAGGATCCTGGGAATGATTATAATCCAAGAAACTTCAAGTAGATAATAACTTATGCAATTTATAAAACATGTAATGTGCATATAAGACTACTGTCATAGCCATTGCCTTAACCACGTCATCTTCTTCAAAGGACCAAGACAATTATACTTTTACAACTATTAAAGTTCAGTCTCTTTATATGTACCTTTCTAGGTATTCCTTCGAAATAACTTGTCAAGAGCTTTCAACTTAAACTCTAACGCGTGATTGAAATAGGTTTAGTTCCATTTATTATAACCAATTTTGAAAAAAGAAGTAAACAAAAAACAGTGGGTTGACACAATTGACTCAATCGCAATAGAAGGGTTTTTTCGTATAATAGCCGTTAAATCGAATACCATAAGGGAACCCTGCCATTCCAAGAAAGTTCTTAAAGCCATATATTACAATTAAGAGATATGTGGCATCACAATGTATCACTCCTCCACCCTATATAAATGTGTAACCTCGAAGATACCAGTTAATGACCATTATGAGAAAGACGACCCATTTTCTCAGAGAAGCTTAATCATAAAAAGATAGCGCAACAACACTTAAATATGATCAAACCTCCCATATCTCATCACATATCCCACCTTTGTTTATTACCTTACCATTACCAGGTTAAATGAACTATCTTGCTTCAGCCCCTGTCAAAATTCACATGTTTAGGGTCATATAAGTAAATAATGAGCTGAGTAAGCCAGGCTCAATTCAAGATGATAATTAGCAACGTACATAACTGATAGGTGTGAAAACACCCATCCTTTTACCACTTATTTCTGGCTAAAACAAGACAAAAACACGTATTTAATATCATTTGTTTGGAATTATGCGTGGTTTTTGTGTTTATTGTGTTTTCAGAGTCAACCGGATGAATATTGAAGAAAACATGCAGGTTTTATCGAAGAAAAAGACTCAAGACGAAGTCTATTGTCCAAGAGATACAAAAGATTTGAAGTCATTGTGCCTATTTAAAGATTTATCGAAGAATAGAGCCAAAGATGGAAGCTTCATATATGTCGAAGAACTCGAGTCTATTAAACAAAAGATTATAAGACGAGTTGGAATTATTCACCGGCACTTCTCAAAATCCAAAGTCGGAAACGTTAATTTGAAAGAAACGTAAAGACTAAAGAAGGAAGAAGAAAAGAAGCCCAAACAAAAGCCCATTCACAAAGCCCACATCACACGCCTATATATATGATTCTACTTCACAAATTTGGAGCTACTTAGTTAGTCTTAGTTAGTTTTAAGTTTTTCATTCTCTCTAGTTTTAGAGAGAGAAAGTTCTAAACTTTCTCTCACTAGTTTTCATCTTTTTCTCTTTCAAGATCAAAACCTTTGTATTGTTTTACATTAATCAAGTTTAGTTTCAAGCCTTTAATCTTTAATCTCATTCTTCCTTTCTTTGATTTTGATTGATTTTGGTATGAATCTCGTATGATCCGTGTTGTTCATCAAGGATTTTGTGCTTAGAAAGTTAATATTTTTATGTTTCCTTAAGTTTGTACACGAATAAGCTTTAAGATCTTAGTGCTTATTGGCTTATTTGTTGGTTTTGCTTATTCACTTTTTAAAGTTTTCTTAAAAAGTTTATCTTTTTATCATTTGATTTATGTTTTTGCTTATTTTAAGTTTAGTGAAGTTGTTATTCGAGCTTATTTGATCCGATCCTTATTGGATTCGTCTTAGTTTTAGTGATAAGCTTATTCATAGCTTATTGCTTAGCTTTTGTCTCGAAGCCCTCTTAAATCTGAAAGGGTTATAAACCCCTTTCCGATCTGCACTTTCCGACCAGCAGCACCCTTTATTCCGATCCTTAGATCGGAAAAGGGTTTAGAATATTCCGACGGTAAGGGTTTTCGTTTTCCGATTGTAGCTTACTTTTAAGTATTCCGATTGTGCAAGTTTTGGATATTCCGATTGTAACCATTTTTGGGTATTCCGATCTGCACCTTTATTCCTAGTATTCCGATTGGAATGTGTTTGGGTATTCCGATTGTGACTGGTTTGTAGTATTCCGATTTGCCAATTTATGATTATTCCGATTGCCCCTTTTGTTAACATTCCGATCAGTAGATCGGAATATATTCCGATCACTCTTTTTAGCATTATTATGATTTGATGGGTTCATGTTTTTACAAAGTTTTCAAGTGTTAGTTCTATTAAGTGTTCAAGAATTTTTCTCATTTTGCCTTTAAGTTTTCAAACATTTATTTTAACTTGTCAATTAAGTTCAAACTTTTAAAAGCTTTAATTCTACTCTTCGACACTTACTTATTTGTTATTAGTTTAAAATAGATAAACTAACCAACACCTTTTTATTAACCAAGAACAAATCATTCCACTTAGAGCCGTGATCAATTCGAGGAGATACCGAGACTTAATATTGAACCCAATGAAAAGCCAAGTATCCAATGGCGCCGTTGCCGGCTCTTCTCGTTAAGATCAAAAGTTTTTTGTGAGAACTTGGATTCTGGGATCCGTTCACCGTGAACGTTACTTTTTCATAAAAATTTTCAAAAATCCTAAAAATTAAAAAACATAAAAACCAAAAATATTTTTGCTTTGTTTTTGCCTTGTTAGTTCTTTTGCAGGTGCATGCGTACACGATCAACGTCTTATCAAGAGCCCGAGCCTCTCGAAGACTTAGACATGGCTGGTTTACAAAACAACAACAATAACCCACCTCAAAACAATAATAACAATAACAACCCACCTTTCAACAACAATAATAACAACAACAATGAGCCTCTACCGGATAATCGCCCGATGATTGAACTTCTGCAAGCACATGTAGATGGCAACAATGATCCAATTGTCATACCCGCGTTTGCAGCCAACAACTTTGAGCTCAAATCCGGCTTTATCCAGATGGTCTCTGCTCAACCATTCTTGGGGCGTACCATTGATGATCCACATGACCACATCAAGAGATTTCTACAACTCACGAATACGGTCAAATTCAATGGTGTTCCACAAGAGGTAATCCGTTTACAACTTTTTCCCTTTTCTTTAGAGGGACAAGCCCGGCATTGGCTTGCTAAGGAACCGCCACAAAGTATTCTTACGTGGACGGATTTGGAGACCAAATTTATCAACTACTTTTTCCCACCCTCTCGTACTACCGCTTTGCGGAATGAAATCATTAATTTTGAACAAAAGTACGATGAGTCTTTTAGTGAATCTTGGGACCGTTTCAAAGATCTTTTAAGAAAATGCCCACAACATGATTTTACCAAAGTGCACCAAATTAATACTTTTTATAATGGTTTAAGCATGAATGACCAAGATTCACTAAACAGTGCCTCGGGGGTAATCTTTTGGCTAAGACTTACAATGCTGCTTGGGATGTCATTGAGAATAAGTCTCGTGTGCAAACCAAGAGTGTTCGGACCAATGTCGCTAGTGCTAGTACTAGTGACAGCGATAAGCGACTTGACAAAATCACTGCGCTTCTTGAATCGCTTGCTACCCAAACCGCCAGCAACACTAACAGCATCAATGCTAAAAACGCTCACGACGCTCAAGTCAATGCTGTTAGCCAACCATGTGAGATATGCGGGGGTCCTCACTCTTACACCACTTGTACCGCCACCCAAGACTACCCTTCTGAGAATGTGAATGCAACATACGGTACCTATCCTCAACCCGCTTATCAAGCTCGTCCTCAAGGTGACCGCAACCTGCTTAGCTACCGCTCCAACAACTATCTTTCACCACCCGGTTTTACTCCTAACAACCCAAACCAACAACAAAACCTCAACCGCCCTCCTCAACAACAACAACAATCTCGTGGACCATACATACCACCTCACAAACAACAACATCCACCTCAAAGAAACAACCAAGTTTACCAGCAACCTGTTTATCAACCACCCGCATACAATGCTCCTTCCAACCAACCCACCGCATTACACCAAGACATTGGAACCTACATGAGGACTAATGATGTGATCGTGGACAATCTCCAACAGGAAGTGCGCAACTTGAAAGCAGACCTGGTGAAACAAGGGAACGATCTGAGAGCTGACATGAGAAACACTTTGGATAGTCAAACGAATGACTTAAAGAACATGATGGCTAGTTTCTTCCAAGGTAATCAACCCTCTTCTTTGGGTACTCTTCCGAGTAACACCGTTGTGAATCCAAGAGGGGAGATGAAAGCAATCACCACTCCTAGTGGCAAAGGTACCAAGGAACCCGAGCTTCCTATACCTCCACTGGTGATTGTGACTAAGGAAAACGAGTCACCTGCTCCTATTCCTCATCCTTCTCCTTCCCCAGTTTCTCCACCTCTTACTTCTACCCCTCCTCCACCCAAGGATGTGAGTGATCCTTCGATCCCAAAGACTTCCTCTTCTTCCGATATACCTTATCCATCTAGGTTGAGGAAAGAGAAGCTCAAAAGCAAGGATGATATTCAGGTTTCGAACTTTCTCAAAATGTTTAAACAATTGAATTTTAACATCTCCTTCGCTGAGGCTCTCGCTCACATGCCCAAGTATGCGAAAATGTTCAAAGATCTTCTTAGCGACAAGGAGAAGCTTCTTGATATTGCTAACACCCAACTTAATGAGAATTGCTCTGCAGTACTCTTAAGGAAATTGCCAACCAAGCTTGGTGATCCGGGTCGTTTCTTAATCCCTTGTAACTTCCCGGGAGTAGAGAATTGCATGGCCCTAGCCGATCTAGGTGCCAGTATTAATCTAATGCCTCTAAGCGTTTGGAAGCAATTATCTCTCCCTGAGCTAGTCCCCACCAAAATGACTTTGGAATTAGCTAACCGTACGGTTGCTTATCCAGTGGGGATAGCCGAAGACGTCTTTGTAGGAGTCGACAAATTCACTTTTCCTGCCGATTTCGTTGTCGTTGACTACGACATGGACCCTCGTGTGCCATTGATCGTTGGTCGTCCATTCTTGAGGACCGGTCGCACTCTCATCGATGTTGAAGCCGGTGAGCTTATAATGAGAGTGGGTGACGATAAAATCGTCTTCAACATGGGAAAGTTGTCTAAACAACCTTATTCATACGAGAGTGTTAATTGTATTGACGTTCTGGATGAGGCTTGTGAAGAACACTTTATTGATGCTTGTAAAAATATTCCTACCTCTCTTCCCAATGTTGAGACCGTTTCCTCTATTGATTCATCACTATCTCTATTTGGAGAAAATGATTTCTTTTGGAAAGATCTTGAAGCCACCATGGGAGATGTGAACTTAGCAAATGACGATTCTCCCACCGATTGGGATGAAGACATGCGTTTCTTTGAAAACGTTCTCAAAGAAGACAATCTTTCTCCACCATCTCCCACGGTTATTGCTATCGATGCTCCGACTTTGAAAACGCCTTCCATCGAAAATCCTCCGGATTTAAAACTTAAGGAGTTGCCGCCCTATCTCGAGTACGTGTTCCTTGAAGAAAACAAGAAGTCGCCTGTCATCATCGCGAAGGACTTGAAAGAAGAAGAAAAATCTCGCCTCATCGCCGTGCTTAAAGATCATAAGAAGGCAATTGCTTGGAAAATTTCCGATATCCGCGGAATTAATCCGAACTTTTGTACTCACAAGATTCTCATGGAAGATGACTTTAAACCTACAATCCAGAGCCAAAGAAGGGTTAATCCTCGAATTCATGACGTCATCAAACAAGAGGTTATCAAACTTCTTGATGCCGACTTGATTTACCCTATTTCGAATTCGCCGTGGGTAAGTCTCGTCCATTGTGTGCCCAAGAAGGGCGGAATAACCGTTGTTTCCAATGAACACAACGAGTTGATTCCCACTCGTCTCGTTACTGGGTGGAGAGTTTGTATTGTTTATCGCAAGCTCAATGATGCCACGAGAAAAGACCATTTTCCTCTTCCCTTCATGGATCAAATACTCGAGCGTCTAGCTGGTAATGACTATTACTGCTTCTTAGACAGTTTCTCCGGGTATTTTCAAATTCCCATCGATCCCAAGGACCAAGAAAAGACCACATTCACTTGTCCATATGGAACATTTGCTTACAAACGCATGCCTTTTGGTTTATGTAATGCTCCTGAGACATTCCAAAGGTGTATGATGGCTATCTTCCATGACATGGTGGAAGACACTATGGAAGTATTCATGGATGATTTCTCGGTTTATGGCGATTCTTTCTCTGCTTGCCTTGCCAATTTAGAACGTATGCTTAAGCGGTGTGAAGACACCCGCCTTGTTCTTAATTGGGAAAAAATGCCATTTCATGGTAAAAGAGGGCATCGTGCTAGGACACAAGATCTCCAAAGCCGGTCTTGAAGTAGACCGTGCTAAAGTCGATGTTATCGCTAAGTTGCCTCCACCTTCAACCGTGAAGGATGTGAGAAGTTTCCTTGGTCATGCGGGCTTTTACCGACGTTTCATCAAAGATTTTTCTAAAATCGCTCGCCCGATGACCCACCTCTTGGAAAAAGACACTCCTTTTATCTTTTCCAAAGAGTGTCTTGAAGCCTTCAATTTGCTTAAGGATAAGCTAACTAAGGCACCGGTCTTGGTTACCCCTAATTGGGAGCTTCCCTTTGAGTTGATGTGCGATGCTAGTAACTATGCTATTGGAGCGGTTTTGGGCCAAAGAGTGAACAAACACTTCCAACCAATCCATTATGCTAGCAAGACAATGACTGGGCCTCAATTGCATTACACGACAACCGAAAAAGAGCTTTTAGCTGTTGTCTATGCCTTTGAAAAGTTCTGCCCCTATCTTGTCCTTTCCACCACAATCGTTTACACCGATCATTCCGCGCTGAAGTACTTGTTGACTAAGCAAGATTCCAAACCAAGACTTCTTCGCTGGGTTTTGCTACTCCAAGAATTTAAAATCGAAATTCGCGAAAAAAAAAGGAGCTGAAAACCTAGCCGCGGATCATCTCAGTAGACTTGAGGATCCTTACCAAGGGGATCATCCGAACAAAGAAATCAATGATTCTTTTCCCTTAGAGACCTTAATGTCTATCAACTCGACTGCTGATGAAACCCCATGGTTTGCGGACATTGCAAACTACTTGGCGGGTGGAATTCTCGTTGACGGGTTAACATCCCAGAAAAAGAAGAAGTTCTTTAACGACATTAAGACTTACTTTTGGGATGACCAGTATCTATTCAAACAGTGTGCTGACTTGATTATTCGCCGATGTGTTGATGGACCGGCAGCTTTAGAAATCCTTGACGCTTGCCACAAAGGACCCACCGGTGGTCACTTTGGTCCCAACTACACCGCCAAAAAAGTGTTTGAATCGGGATTTTATTGGCCCACCATTTACTGTGATGCTCACGAGATGGTTAAACATTGTGATGCTTGCCAAAAACAAGGCAAGATCACACATAAAGACGAGATGCCTCAGAATTTCATACAAGAATGTGAAATCTTTGATGTTTGGGGTATCGACTTTATGGGGCCATTCCCTTCATCTAAAGGAAACAAATACATCTTTGTTGCCGTTGACTACGTCTCCAAATGGGTTGAAGCCAAAGCCTTACCCACTAATGACGCAAGGGTGGTTTGTAACTTTTTGAAATCGCTATTCGCTAGATTCGGTGTGCCTCGTGCCATTATTAGTGATCGCGTGACTCATTTTTGCAATGACCAATTTGCTAGAGTCATGGCTAAGTACGGTGTAAATCATCGTCTTTCCACCGCTTACCACCCACAAACTAATGTCCAGGCTGAAATATCCAACCGAGGATTAAAGCGAATTCTTAAAAGAACCGTGGGAGAGCATCGTGCCTCATGGGCTGATAAACTTGATGATGCTTTGTGGGCTTTTCGTACCACATACAAGACTCCGATTGGTTGTACACCATATCGTCTCGTGTACGGGAAAGCATGCCACCTCCCCATTGAGTTGGAGCACAAGGCTTACTGGGCCTTGAAGTGGGCTAATTTTGATATCAACAAAGCCGGTGACCTACGCAAGATCCAACTCAATGAGCTGGATGAACTCCGTAATGAGGCTTATGAAAATTCTTTGATCTATAAGGAGAAGACTAAGCTCATTCACGACTCTAAGATTAAGAACCGAGAGTTCCAAGTTGGAGACAAAGTTTTACTCTTTAACTCTCGGTTGAAAATATTTTCGGGCAAGCTGAAATCTCGTTGGTCCGGCCCATTCACCATTGCCCAAATTTTTCCATATGGTACTTTCGAGCTCGCTCAACCTAGTGGACCGAATTTTAAGGTGAATGGCCAACGAGTGAAGTTGTACTTTGGTGAGGACATCTCTCAGGAGATGATTCCATCCCTCACCACGTTCCTTATGAACTAATTTTGGGTCGAGTCAGGCTCGTGACTCGGTTATAAAAAACAAGCGCTCCTCGGGAGGCAACCCGAGTATCTATCCTTTTATGTTTTAACCTCCTAAGTGTAGGGGGACCTATATAGGTGTTTGTATTTGTGTGGTGATGTGATTACAGGGATAAGTGCACTCTTGGAATCTCTGAAGAACCGTGCTCCCGTGTTATCCGAAATCCGGTTCTATCTCTCAACTATCGCGATTCAATTTTCTTCATACTCACATTTGAAATTGATCACTTTAGTCGTCTCTTCCTTAACTTGAGTTAACCAACGAGCACAATGTCATAAGTGTAGGGGAGACTTTTCCCACATGCTTAAACATTGAGGACACTGTTTATCTTAAGTGTAGGGGGGACTTCTATCGAAGTTTTAAGTGGACTTTTTCATGAAAATGCCTTCATTTAACCAGAAAATCATCTTTTTTAACATTTTTTCAAATTTTTAATTAACTTTGGCCATTTAGTTGTAATTTTTAAATTTTTCTCGTTGCTTTCATATGTATATATCCCGCAATAAAGTCAAAAATATTAATATAGTGGTGTAGCTAGTTTAGAAGTCTTTGACATATTAGGCCCGTTGCGATTATTTTGACTCAACCCGAATAGACTTATCCAAGTTTATTCTAGCTAGTATCCTTAACCATGTAGACCTTAATTGGTTTATTAGGCTAAGTATCCACGAGTCTCATTACTTGAGATTTTAAATTGTGGAGAACGAGAAATGATAGAGTCAATTATAAGTCGGTATTCTTGCGCAAGCTCACTTGGTGTAATTATCTGCCTATTCTCCCATCACTTGCTAATAATTTATCTGCAAAAAGTAAGGTCGTACGATTTGAAAAGTTACTTAGCTTCTAGCCCAAGATCGTTTAAAAGTTGCTCGGTAATGATAAGAGTTCATAGCCAAGGCATAACTTATGAAGCGGGGCGCGAAGATTGGCGAGTCCGAAAAGGCCCTAACAAGGCATGAGGATTCAATTTTATTGCTGAAGATCCAAAGTGATGTGAAAAGCATTATTCCCAAAATCAATATGAAGGATCAAGACTCACGACGAAAAGCAATCAACTCCCATAAAGATCATGGAGAAGTCTATCCGAAAAGACCCTAACAAGGTATGAGGATAAACAGATCCAAGTCCGAAAAGGAGGCGGATCGTTGTATCTCAAAATCCCAATTAGAGATTGAAGAATAATCATGAAGTCGTGGTCAACAAAGTTGGAGTACCCCTCAAAAGTCTCCAAGTGAAGAAACTCTATTAACGATGAGAAGACCATTATCTCAAGAACGTCTCTCAAGATATGAAGTATGAAGTACATGCCAAATATTGGCCCGAGAAAGGTCTCAAATCGTGAACCGAGTTATGCCAAGATATGAACTTTTTGATATCCCGAGAAGCAGTTTTAAGAGATTTGTCCTTTAGCTAACTATTGATCAAATCGTCCTACTTTGCTTTCAGCCTAAATAACTATCGAAATAAGTCCAAAAATGCATCTTCATGATCATTCTAAGACAAAGATAAAATATAAGAGATACACCTAGGAATAAGGGAGTTTAAGCATATAATTAAGCCATGTGAGTAAGTGTTTGATTTGCTAACTTATAATAACAATGATCTCGTTTTTAAGCTTAGTTTAGGGAACGTGAAACTTGAGGGTGATGAATCGTCGCAGCACCGAAGCCCTAATGTAAGTCTTAGATCCCTTTGCAAGTTATTTCCACATAGCTATTTTCTATCCTTTTGTTTACTTTAAAGTTTTAATTTCTCTTAGTACTTTAATTTTTGTTTAGTAGTATTTAATAAGGCCAAGGTTGATTGATTATGAGAAAAGTGTAAACTTGTTTTATCTCTAAGCATTGCATGAGGGCATGACAATGGTTAAGTGTAGGGGATTTGATAGGTGTGAAAACACCCATCCTTTCACCACTTATTTCTGGCTAAAACAAGACCAAAACACGTATTTAATATCATTTGTTTGGAATTATGCGTGGTTTTTGTGTTTATTGTGTTTTCAGAGTCAACCGGATGAATATTGAAGAAAACATGGGATTGCACGGGTTTTATCAAAGAAAAAGACTCAAGACGAAGTCTATTGTCCAAGAGATGCAAAAGATTTGAAGTCATTGTGCCTATTTAAAGATTTATCGAAGAATAGAGCCAAAGATGGAAGCTTCATATATGTCGAAGAACTCGAGTCTATTAAACAAAAGATTATAAGACGAGTTGGAATTATTCACCGGCACTTCTCAAAATCCAAAGTCGGAAACGTTAATTTGAAAGAAATGTAAAGACTAAAGAAGGAAGAAGAAAAGAAGCCCAAACAAAAGCCCATTCACAAAGCCCACATCACACGCCTATATATATGATTCTACTTCACAAATTTGGAGCTACTTAGTTAGTCTTAGTTAGTTTTTAGTTTTTCATTCTCTCTAGTTTTAGAGAGATAAAGTTCTAAACTTTCTCTCACTAGTTTTCATCTTTTTCTCTTTCAAGATCAAAACCTTTGTATTGTTTTACATTAATCAAGTTTAGTTTCAAGCCTTTAATCTTTAATCTCATTCTTCCTTTCTTTGATTTTGATTGATTTTGGTATGAATCTCGTATGATCCGTGTTGTTCATCAAGGATTTTGTGCTTAGAAAGTTAATCTTTTTATGTTTCCTTAAGTTTGTACACGAATAAGCTTTAAGATCTTAGTGCTTATTGGCTTATTTGTTGGTTTTGCTTATTCACTTTTTAAAGTTTTCTTAAAAAGTTTATCTTTTTATCATTTGATTTATGTTTTTGCTTATTTGAAGTTTAGTGAAGTTGTTATTCGAGCTTATTTGATCCGATCCTTATTGGATTCGTCTTAGTTTTAGTGATAAGCTTATTCATAGCTTATTGCTTAGCTTTTGTCTCGAAGCCCTCTTAAATCGGAAAGGGTTATAAACCCCTTTCCGATCTGCACTTTCCGACCAGCAGCACCCTTTATTCTCATTTTGCCTTTAAGTTTTCAAACATTTATTTTAACTTGTCAATTTAGTTCAAACTTTTAAAAGCTTTAATTCTACTCTTCGACACTTACTTATTTGTTATTAGTTTAAAATAGATAAACTAACCAACACCTTTTTATTAACCAAGAACAAATCATTCCACTTAGAGCCGTGATCAATTCGAGGAGATACCGAGACTTAATATTGAACCCAATGAAAAGCCAAGTATCAATAACATATATGATATACAGTAACTTTAATTGAAAAAAAGATTTAATTTGATGCATCTTGCTAGTTGTTACTACATTTAACATAACTTTTTTTTATTTAGACATTTAATCGAACACTTAAATGTTTAAAAAGAGACATAGAATTCATCTCAGCCTCAATTCATGTTAAGTTATTAACTGGCTAAAGTTTTTTGTCAAACAAAGAGCGAAGAAAACAAAACATATACTATAAAGGAGTAACGTTTAACATGAATATTATCATAATAAGAATCTAGCAGAAGAAATCAAAGACATACCTTCAAAATCATATTTTTGGGACCATTATTTGCACCTTTAAGATTCCGATGAATCCCCAAGAAGACATATAGGAAACGACATGGTTATTATCAATAAAACCAAAAACAACAAACAATCGGTTTCATAGTCCAAGTGATGAAAACATATTCAAATGGAAATGAAGGCATATACAATAGATTGCGGATGTTGAAGAAGTTGTAAGACTAGTAGGAGTGAGGTGAAACCCACTCATCTTCACCTCAGCGCCACGTCAGTTTTTTACCAAACTCATCAAAACGCATCCAAACTCACTACAGGAGGTAATGGCACTCACCAAACTCACCCAAACTCACTCCACATCACCCCCATTTTTTCATTAAATATTTTTTATTCATACAATTAAAACATTTATTCATACATTTTATTAAAACACGGGTACATAGAAAATTAAAACACAGTAGAAAGAAACATCAGATAAGTTTTCAAAACCTCCCAACAATGAAGAAGCTGAAATGGGCACATGTACTCAACTTCATATTCACGAATGGCGTTGTTAATTATATCCTCGTCACTTTCTCCAATTACCCGTGCACGCGTTGCGTTGTTGTGACATCTAACAAACCTACGCATGGCACACTTTACGCCCTTCCATTTCCAGATTAGCGTATGGTGTCTTTTTTTCCTTGGATCTTCTAAATGACCCTCCATCATTTTCACAACTAAATTCCAAAAAACCCGAGTATCAGTTCGGTTACTTGGCACGGTGTTTTGAGCAACCGAGTACCAAGCATGACACAAAGCTATTTCTTCCGCGGGTATCTAAAATATAGATGCCGTTGGAGTAATGAAAGATGGAGATGAAGGTGAGATGTTCGATTTTGTGTGTGTGTGAAAAATGAAGAAGATGATGGGGGTATTTATAAGTAAATTTTGGGTAAATTTTTTTTTTTTTTAATATTTGAAAAAAAAGGCTAGTTTATTAAGTGGTGGGGCCCAATAGGTGTAAACTCACTGGGTGAGTTTGCTATGCATTTTGGCTTGCCAGTGGGTGACTCGCGCGCGTGTTGGGTAGGGAGGGGTGAGGGCTACGCGTGGGTGGAGGGTAGTCACGAGTGGGATGAAACCCACTCCCACCAGCCTAAGGAAAGAGAGTTCAGAAGTGGAAATTAAGATCAATTTTAAAAATCAAATGCCTTTTTTTGATTTCCAAAGAAACCTGACGTTTGATTTCTTCAATGAAAAAAAACTTCTTCTGGAAGCTTTGCCGACGTTGAAACAATATGAAAAAACATTTATAAAAAAGTATTTAAAAATTACCATACAAAGATTAGCAAAATATTTTTTAAATAAAAACATGTAAGTGGAATGTGACATCACCTTAATAAAAATTAGTCACTTACATTAGAACACATTAGCAAAATTACATATCCAAAAACTTTATTTTAATAGTATAGATAGATAGATAAAATAAGTAAATAATTTAGTTACAAACGAAATCTAAACACCCACTAAGGGCCTGTTTGTTATGTGGGTCTTGCACTGTTGGCTTAGACTTAAAGTCAAAGTTGTATGTTTGGTAGTAAAATATGGCATTTAATGTTGGGCTGAAAAACCATCTGCATATCCATATAGATCCTTTTTCTCTTACTAGAACGGTACCCGCGCAATGCGGCGGCGAGTACCTAATAATGAATTTTGAGACTAACAAATATTAGTTTCTTACTCATCATAAAGTTCTAAAAAATCGAATTAAAAAACCAATTAAAATTGAAAAACACTAAAAGTTAATAAAAATATATCAAAATGCATATCGAATTAAAAAGCACAAAATTTTAAAAAATATAGTGAAATTAGATTATAAAATTAATAAATAAATAAAAAGATTTTTCAATTTAAAAGAAAAAATGTTGTTACAAAAGGTTGTTACAAAAGTTTGTTACAAAAGGTTGTTAGAAAATGTTATAGTATATAATGTTGATGAAGATATCAATAACTTGCTTTATTTAGTAGGTAAAAAAGTCTAAATTTTCAGCCTTGCTATTTTAAGAAGGTCCCAAATACTTTATATAGTAGTATAGATAATTGTTTCACTTTTTTATCCTTGTTTTTTTACTTTTTTTTTATCGCCTAACATATATTTGATACAAAATATGGGCCAATCAATAAATTATATATTTATTTATTTTATTAATAAATATATTTTTTCTTTCTAAACTTACATAAAATTCAAATTTTACTCAATCCTAAACCCCCTACTTTATAAACCCACCTCTAAAGTAAAACCCGATTTCAAACCAAACGGACCCTAAAGGCATGTTTAGTTAGTGTATTAGGAGGTGAAAAAAATAAAATAAAATAATTAATATAACTTGATTAATTATAATACAGTGAAGCATTACCCTAAACAAAGTCATAAGCCATTTACCTTATAAATTTATTGAGCGGTTATGATATGCATTAGTGTAACTACTAACCTTTTATCTTTTTCAAAAATTATTTTGAACAAACTACCAACCTTTTATCTTTTTCAAAAGTTATTTTGAACAAATCATGTTACTACTCGTACTTTTTTTCTTATCTAAAAATGTTAATTTTGTAACAGCAAGTTCTGTGATTTTTGTCTATACATGTGAATGTCTTAAAATTTACTACTTCATGTGTTTCAAATTTAGAATCTCTTATATCATTTTATATTATTTTGAGAAGTCTCAAAATTATAATCCCTTTAAAAAATAGATGTAAGTAATATAACGAATTTACCATATTGCAGTGGTACTAAAAATTACAAATTATGTATAAAATTTTAATTAATTGTATAAAGGTAAGAATGTCATTTTTTTAAAAAGTAAGAGAAAGAATGCAGTGATTATGTTTTTTTGTCAGATGACTATTAATTTGAGACGGAAGGAGTATATTATTGTTTTGGTAGCAAAAAATTTGTTGTTTGCACACCTTAGTTTTTGAAAACTTTTTGTAAAATAATTGTTATAGCAATATTTTTTGTACTTTTTATATTATAGGAAAATGATAATATTAAATAATTTTTTCTAATATATCAACCAACCACTACTAATACAATGATTATAGACCATAGCCATTCTTTTATATTCTTTTTCTTTTTTCCATTTCTATTCCTCTTTACGAACCAAGCACGCCCTAAGACTTAGAACTTTATAAAAAATGATGATGATGATATGAAGTTATGAATCTATGAAGAGGGTTGATGAATGTGCTTTTTTTTATAAAAATGATGTTGATGATATAAAGTTAATGAATTTATGAAGAGGGTTGGTGAATGTGCTTTTCTTTGTTTTTATGTGTCAAATAAAATGGTGATACAAGTCACCGAATTTTTTTATAATTTGATTTGTATTGTTTAAGAATTGATGATCTAAGTCTAACGTGTTTATCAATTAGTTTTTTTATATTTTAATTTGATTATATTTTTATGGAATATAGTTCATTTTAAATAATATAAAAACTAAATAAATATAAAATTAGTGACATAGATTGTCAAGGTAGATTTTAAAGAAAAAAATTTCTATGTGAAAAGTCTACCAGTCATATTTGTTGGGTTATATTATAAATATCCTTTACGCTATGTTATCGAGTATAAAAAGGAAAGAAGAGAGATGGAGAGAGGAAAAGGTAGAGAAGTAAAGAGGAGAGAAATATGAAATGATTTTTTATATTATGTTCCTTATGTCGGAAAGAAAAGAGAAGAAAGTAAGTAAAAAAAACTTTAAAAGTCAACTTCTCTCACTTTCATCCCAATTTGGGAAGAAGATTTGAAGAGTAAATATGGTGTAATTTACTCTCCTTTACTTCCCACTTCTTTCCTAAAATTCTCAGGAACACAATTTTTTTTATTTACATCCCAAAACTTTCTTTTTCACTCCAAAATATAAACTTAAGAACAGAGTGTTAGGGGTAAAAAGCACGAAACAATATTTGCAATAGCTTCCGTTTGCCCCCTATCACAGTACAACACTGTTTTTTTTCAGTTTATATGAGCGGCAAAACACATGTAGACATGAGAGATTTGTCTATTTTCCTCAAATGGGTCGATTTAAGTAGGATTTTATCTCCAACGTGTCAAATGCGTATGAGTGTAAACTTTAGGTAAAATGTAAGTTTAGACTAGTTATTTGGTTTAACTTTTGGATCATATATCAAGTAGCATAAGTTCCATATAGGTAAATTAATAGAGCATCTAATTACTTTGCATACTAAAACTTCATTGAAACGGCCAAACACTTGTTAAATTGGTCAACGCATCAAATAGAAGCTCAACATTTTCTAATTAATTTATAATTTTGTTTTCACTAAACTATCCAAACGAAATCAATTGTTCAAACACAATTCAATCCTAATTATTCGATCCGCTATATACAACGGATACCTACAACAGACATACGCCTTACATCACAAACAAACAAATAGAGAACTTCAATAATAAATGGATGTTGTGATGTCTGAACTGTGAACCAATTATACATATTTATTGTAATTAAAAATACCAATCATAGTTGATTCATCAACTACGTTTAAATAACTATTATTATATTCAAAACTCAAATTCAAATCTAAACCTAAACTACTCACTTTATAAACTTATATCTAAAGTAAAACCCGACTTCAAACCAAACGGACCCTAATGGATTCATGGACTAATAATTATTAAAGTTAATCAAAAGTAGTCTTATTAAATAATTATAAAAATTCAGGAATAGTCTAATCTTGTTACGTCTTTGCTTCATTAACATCATTTTTAGTTTCACCCCTTTGGCAAGTTTAGACCACTCATTTGCTTTAGCTTTTGGATCATATATCAAGTAGCATAACCTGTTTACTTTTCACTTAATTAACCAAACTAGGATTTGGTGTCCGCGCTTCGCTACGGCGAAGTGCGTGCGTTTTTGTGACATTTTTAGTGGTCGTTGAGTTATGACATAAGCCTCTAAAAGTAGCATGTCATCACTCAGAATATACGCCCGACCTGTGCATTCAAATCCAAAATATGACCTATCTACACTATGCTACATGAACTCTATATGTTTGAATATGAAAGAAATGCATGACAACACATAGACCATCAAGACTTACATGACGTGTTCCTCGATTATATGACTAAGTAGACGGCTCACACTACACTTTGTGCACAAATTCTGACGAAAGAACACTTGAGTTTGTTCCAGCACTAATATACCAAGAAGTATTTACATAATAAAGTTGAACATAACATCTAAAAAATATACAGAACCATTTTCATTTCTTTGCTAGAGAGACGGACACATAAAAAGTAGCAGGCTGTCTTAATTTGTACTTTGCCCATTATATACTATCTTTATATCACCACAAGATGTTGTTGCGTAAACTGTTGATGCATTTGCTTTTTCACATTGGTGGGAATGAACCTATTGATAAGCTCGGGAGATGCTCCTGACAGCTGGAACCACATACATAAAATCTAGTAAGCCACCTTGCAAACATGAGTGAGATAACCAGCGGGACCTAAATTAACATGTGCTTACCTCTTGTCTGAAGTTTAAAAGAGGAGGCAATGGTCGACCATTTGGTAAGTGAGCATGCGGATGGCGTATCTGATTGAAGAACCGATGTGCCATCGCTTCAAGCTGCAGGCAATAAGCATAGTTTAAATAGTTTAAGTAAACGCACAATATTATATAAAACTCTACCTGAATAAGGTTCCTGCATCAGCTGAAGGTTCGATATTAACATGATGGGTGATTGAGTCTACTATACCTATCAAGTTATCACCTTCAAAAAGCTGTAGCTAAAGCTGAAATTGCTCGTATCAATCTCATCAATCCTATGCTTCCCACTTGCAAAACGGACGTCTGCATCACATGAATTCAAAAGAAACCTTAGTGAATAAGTTGGTGTTGATCATTTTTCAAGAAATTGTTATACATTATTACCATCACCGAATGTAGAAAGCCTTATTGTTCCAGCACCGTCATTCACATCTAGTTCTTAATTTCCTACTCATTCGTGCAGGCACCCTCTTCGTTGGAGCATCTTTTGAATCCGGAAGCAATTGACACTAACTTTGGCGCTTTTGTGAAAATGCATCCATTGGCCCTGCACACTCATTCGTGCAGGCACCCTCTTCGTTGGAGCATCTTTTTAATCCGTAAGCAATTGACACTAACTTTGGCGCTTCTGTGAAAATGCATCCATTGGCCCTGCATTGTATATGATTATTGGAGTTTATGAGTAGTCTTATTTAATATCTAAAAGTTTTATGTTACGATTGACTCAAACCCAAGCAACATTAAGATGAGCTAAAACATTATAGTTCAAACACGAAAATCCGCTGGCGGGGTGCCTATTTACAATAATACAATAAGCAAGTAGGTCAATATGTACAACAATTCTTTTGGCAGTAATATGTGTAGTTGGATTTACTTGCAAGTATTAACTGTTAATGTATCTACTTATTTGAAATTAAAAGGCATATGCGTATTGGTATGTATGTAATAGTTATTTTGAAGGCCTACCACACCTGTTGGTAGGGGTGTCAACGGGTTATCGGGTCGGGTTTGGGGCTTATCAGGTCGGGTCTTATCGGGTTTTGAGAAAATAAAAACTAACCCGCAACCCGACCCTATAAGGTATCGGGTTATCGGGTTATCCGGTCGGGTTATCTGGTCGGGTTTATCGAATTATCGGGTTACTTGATAAGAAAAAATATATAGCTAACAAAAAAAAGTTCTAATGCGATATGTTGAAATATGAAAATATGTGTGTTATATGTCCATGATTAATTCAAATGTACATATACGTGTATGTCTAATTAAACAAAATTCCTTATACATACATGTGACTGTGCTATGAATCTCTATACATCACAATTTCACATATGAATCAAAATACAACGTTGATTTTTATGCTAACTAAACTTATATATGCATACTATAATAAACAAAGAAGTATGGTTGTATGCTAGTAAAAGTAATTAAGCATGGAGTAGTAAACTAATTTAAAAAATCACTTATAAATGGGTTTTTGCTTACAAATTAAAGATTTGTAAGTATATTATCATATCTTATCGGGTTGACCCGATAACCCGATAATAAAATAATTATGACCCTAACCTGACCCTATAACGTTATCGGGTATATCGGGTTGACCTGATATACCCGATAAGCTAAGTTTGACCCGAATCAACCCGACCCTATAAGGCCTTATCGGGTTCGGTTCGGGTTTGGTTCGGGTAAGGTCAACCCATTTGACACCCTACCTGTTGGTGACAGTCTTCATTTTTGGTTAGGATTTAGTCAAAGGTCTATCAAGTTGTATTCCTGTAACTAGGCAGGCACATGGGATTATGTTGGAGTCTGTGTTATAGGTGTGATATAATGCTAAATCATGAGGGTCAAGCCGCTCATGAAAGGGTTGCAGATTTTCTTGGGTGTATATTTTAAAGTAATATAAGCTCCCAATGGCATGTTGTAACAGTGGGCTGGTGCAGTTGTATATAAGGATGTCATGGCATGTATTAGCAATACATCTCCGTGCACATACCAACCGATAATCAGTTACAAAAAAAGTGTTGGTTGAGAAGGTTGCGTGCTTTGCAGGCGGCTTGCGGTTCTGAGGAGTTCTGCAACTGTTTTTGGTTCTACCTACGTGAACAGGTGGCTAATGAGATGGATTGGAGGGTGAGACTCGAAGTTATGTATGGCCGTAAAAGGGCTGTAATTATTGAGAGGGACGACTTGATAAGCGAGTTATCTAGTATTAACCCAAAACCGCTTTTGAGTTGCATGGTTTCTTTGCTATTGGACATGCAAGACAGAGCTGAGGCGAAGCTGCGCCAACTGCAAGAATTGATGGGTGCGTCTGACAATCGTGTGACCGATATGGAGTTTTTCATCCATAATATGTGATCATCGAAAGTCTTTGTAGGTCGGCCCTAGTGATTGTCTATGTGTTTGTATGTTTTCAATAAACGGTTGTTCTTAGACGTGCGTGGGAAGGTTATGTTTGGCCTTCGTTGTTTTAACCTTATGTGTATTTGTCGTACTCTATGCAGTTGTACGCCACCTATGTGTATGTTGCGATATGTTTATGTTGTTGTTGATTATCTTTAAATTCGGAACATCTTTTAATTTTAATACATCTCGTTGGGATTTTATTTCCCGTATATGGACATAATTGTTTATAGAGGTAGTTGTTTATAGGGTTACTTTTTTTTACCACTTTAGAGATAGGAATGATAGTGGATGCTGTTACTGGATGTTGTTTTTGTAATGGCAGGAACCAATGTAAATGAGATTAAATAAATCTGGTCATCCTCTGCATCATGATAGCTGATAGGTGTGTAAACACCCATCCTTTTTACCACTTAATTACAATAATAACCGGACCAAAACGTGTATTTTATGTCTTTTATGTCGGAATTATGCGTGGTTTGTGTTTTTGTTGTGATTTAGGACGAAATTGTGAAAAGTGGAGAAAACACGACATTTACGGGCTTTTATTGAAGAAAAAGATGAAAGATGAAGTCGAAAAGTCAAGAGTGCAAAAAGAACGGAAGTCCAAGACAAATTCTGAAAATTTATCGAAGAAAAAGTCAAAAGATGGAAGTTTACTTAAAGCCGAAGAACTCAAGTCTATTTTATTGGAGAATTAAAAGACGAGTTCAAATAAATCCCGAGCCAAAAGTCATTAAAGTCCAAGATTAAAGAAGATTTAAAGGCTTAAGGACTAATGGTTCAATTAACAAAGAGATTAAGAAGGAAGGGCCTAATGATGCAATTAAGAGAAAATGAAGGAGGGGAGGAAGCTTCCTAATCCTCCCCTATATATATAGATTAGTTGTTAATCATTTTTCTTTGTTGGCTAGTTTGACAAACTATGCTCTTCCACTTTAATTTTTGCACATTTAAATTCATGTCATTTACTTTATTGCACATTTAATTACCTTGTCTTGCACCTTTAATTTTCAAGTAAGTTTTAATTTTGTGTTCTTTAATCTTTTATCTTTAAGTTTTTAATCATCTTGTTCATCTTCTCTTCTTGCTTATTGTCAATCTTTTTCTTAATCTATGTTTGTTTTGATTTCAAGTTTTCAATCTAAACCTTTTTCATCTTATTTTTATATAAAGTTTAAGTCTTTTTAATTTTCGTGTCTTGTTTTTGTTGATTTCATACGTTTTATCTTTGATCTAGTGTTTTTATTTAGCTTATTGGTGTTTTACTTTGCTTATTGTCTTCCAAAATTTAAGATTTTTGAGCTTATTTTCGTACTTTTTGTGTTTTCCTAGTTTTTAGGAAATCTGATTCGATTTAGAACTTTTTCATTAATTGCGAAATCTTGCCTTTTTCTGCTATTGCGAAATCTTCTTCCTGATTCGATTTAGGAATTTTTTCTGCTATTGCGAAATCTTGCCTTTTTCTGCTATTGCGAAATCTTCTTCCTGATTCGATTTAGGAACTTTTTCTAGCAATTGCGAAATCTTTGATTTCACAATTGCGGAATGTTCATTTCAATTGCGAAATATTTTGTTTTTTTTACAATTGCGAATTTATTTCTTTTTATTTTGCGAATTTAATTCAGTTTTTATTTAATTGCGAATTTTATTAGTTCTAGTTTAAATTTATTTTTCAAATTTATTTTTCCCGCCTTTTTAATTAGTTGCACTTTAAATTTACTTGCCTTAGATTTATTTTAGCCTTGCCTTAGTTTTAAGTTTTAGTTGCGTTTTAAGTTTGCCTTAGATAGATTCAAGTTTACGTTATTTACGTTTAGTGCCTTTTAATTTTAGTCACGCTTTTTAATACTTGCACCGTTTACTTTAAATTAGAGTTAGATTTAAATTACTGCACTTTTACTTTAAAGTCATTTTACTTAATTGTTTTGCACATTTTATTTAAAAACAACCAAAATATTTGTTCCACCAAAAACAATAGAGTCGCATTTTGGACCGGAAATCAATTCGAGAAGATACCGAGAAACGAACAATTGAACCTAGCAAAATCATAGTATTAAATGGCGCCGCTGCCGGCTCTTTTCGTAAAGATTAACGGTTTTCTGTGAGAGACGCGTTGCTTTTTGAGATCCGTTCACTCGTGAACGTTATTTTTCGTGTCAAAAATTTTCAAAAAATCCCAAAAACATTTGAAAAATCATAAAAAGCATTTCTTTTTCAAAGTTTTGCATCAAAAATATTCCTCTTTATCCTCTATTATGTTTAATTCTTCTCTTTACCCTTCTTATTTATAATTCTTCATGGATTCGTCTTGCGTACGGTGTAGGAGACCATGGCGTGGTTTTCAAACATGTCAATGGTGTACTTGTGAGTGGTGTGGTTTTGATATCGACGATACACAATTTGGATTTTGTCCATTTTACAATTCAACAAATTCATACTTCTCCTCTTACAATACTTTCTCACCTTCTCCCGTCTATGACAATCCCTATCCTCAAGATGCACCGGGTTTTTCTCCATACCTGTGTTGCTATATTTGTGGGGGCCCTCACGATGTTTCTTCTTGTGATCCGTCGAAGATCTTTGAGAAACCACCGTGCTATCATCCCAGTGCATTTAACTTTGAGCCCCCACGTCACACCGTCAATCATCAACCTTCTTTCGAACAATTGAGTACCCAAGAACAATGGGCTACTCTTGTTACTCAATTTCAAAACCTCGAAGAAGCTTTCCATAAATACAACGCAAAATGTCAAGCGGATCAGCAACGAGAGCAGGTATCTAACCTTAATGCTTATACTCCTCCTCTTGTGCCTCCATATTATTATGACAGTGATGACGATGAGAGTCCTAATTCTTGGACCGATGAGAATATTCCTTCTCCCGACTTGCCGGAGCCCAAGGATTCAACCATCCTAAGGGATGAGGATATTAGTACAATTCCTGCAAAGGAATCCGACGAATTCAATACGTCTAGTGCTGATAACCTTGTCCCTATTCCAAGTGAATCTGAGTTGACATCCGACAGTGACGATGAGTATGATGCACTTTCTTCTGATGATGTTCCTTCCACCAACACTTTGGAAGAGGATTCTTTGGCTTTCTCCAATCCTCTTTTTGATCAAGACGATGATTTTACTTCTAGTGATGACGAGTCACTATCTGATGAAGACGTTCCGAAGGAAACTTTTAAGATTTATTCTAACCCTTTATTTGATTTTGATGACGATTACATATCTAGTGAGGTGAATCCTCTCTTTGACGAAGGGATTAAGGACATTGATTGCTCTGATTCTCCTACTACTGATGAGCATGCTTTGTTAGCCATGCCCCCTTCTATCGCAGAGGTGGAAAGTTCTGACTCTACTGGAAAGATACCGCATGTGGAAGGTAATTCTTATCTTACTTCTCATACTATCTTGCCCCCTCCTACTACTTAATGCACGCCCAAGCGGGTGATGTATCAATTTCCTCCGGGAATGAGGATAAGGTCTTTGATCCCGGTATTACATTTGAGGCCTCCCCATGGACCATTTAATTCGGGGACGACTCAGGCTCGTGACTCGGATAACAAAAACAAGCGCTTTTTGGGAGGCAACCCAATTATCTATCTATCTTTTTCTTTGTTTTTACCATAAGTGTAGGGGGAGACCCGTTGGTGTTTGCTATTTCCTCTCATTTCTTCTTAATCAGGGATTCGAGCGCTCAATGATCCACTCTTGATGATTCTTGACGACCCGTGATTCCGTGTCCACTTCTTCCCGGTTCTATCCTAAACTCTTTTCGATTCACTATTTTATATTTTCTCAATATTAAATAGGAATCTCTTTAGTTGTATTTTCCTTAGCGAGATTTAAACAAAGTGCACAATGTCCTAAGTGTAGGGGAGTTTACTCCCACATGCTTAAACATTGAGGACAATGTTTATGTTAAGTGTAGGGGGGACTTCTATCGAAGTTAAGTGGCATTTTCCTTGTATTTTTCCTCATTTTAACCGGAAAATCAATTTTTCGACATTTTTCAAAATTTTTGATCTATTTTGGCCTATTAGTTTTTCCCTTTGTATAGTTATTTTCTTTCCTTGCTAGAATAAATGTTTAATAAAGTGGTTTTATGTGACATCCGTCAAATTTCCATCTTAAATTATTCATATAGTAGGAGTACTTTATTTATTTACCGACGAGTTGTCAACATGAATGTGTTATTTATTTTGCTTTGCGGACAAAGCCCTTTTTAGGGAGAGCATATGTAACATCTCGAGTTTTCACGTCTATTAAGTTATGAATGCAATACACGAAGTTGGTAAACGTATTATGTTTTGCCGTATGTCTATTTAAAGTACTTACTAATCCCGTGAAGTCTCGCATAATTGTCTTTGTTTTGGATCGTGTGTCGAGCTGTTATCGAGTCGTGTGTATTCAGTTTTCGAGTCTAAACTTAAGCACCCAACAAACCGAGCCGAGTAGCATACTTGGTGCATTATGTACAAACCTTTAAGTTATAAACTTTTTATTCACCTTTATTTCAAAAACTTGTTTAACAAGTGTCCATTTTCAGTCACAACATAAATTCCATAGTTTATTATCCACTAAACACTACAAGCCAGCACACATGCAAAGTTTGCCCAAATTGGGTATATCACAAGCTTACCAAATTCAGTTTGAGACTAACCCTAGACTAATAATACAAGATTAAATACTGTCCAAAGTTTACCCAATGTCCAAACATAACACACAAAGTTTTCACAGTCCAATATTACAATTACAATTTCTAGACAAGTTTTCAAATACAAATTCCTGGGTAAAGTGAAGAAAGTGTCAAGCCGATCCATCCATCTCGTCCACACCTGCAAACCGAAAGAGTCAAGCCGATCCATCTCGTCCACACCTGCAAACCGAAACTTAAGCATCCCATGTGTGAGTCTTTTAAATCATCTCTTCGTTTTTCCTGTATGAAATCTTAGTTGTGCTCGTCTTTGACAAACCTGCGAAAAATCAAACGAATATGTTAGTTTTTGTCACGGTTCTATTTTGGTTAAAAACTGAAAAGATAAACTATATCAATTATTACTAGAACATGACCATGACCCTATTTTTCTGTCAACCAAACCGAGACCCCAACCAAGACCAAACCGAGACTCAGACCGAGACCCACACCGAGACCCAAACCAAGACCAAACCGAGAACCAAACCAAGACAATCAAGGTTCTTGTCTTTCTGCCGAAACCATCATCATTCAAGGTTACCATAATCCAATATCTTAATCATTTCAATTTACAGAAACATCATAAAACCCCAAATATGCCGCGGGTATAAAACCCCTTTTCAATTCGAAACCCTAAAAACTGAAAACCTTTTTAAACATGAAATTAATACTTTCTATATACCAAAAACGCCATTTAATTTTGGATTAATCAACCAAATATAAAAACCCCCAATTTATATAAACCCTAATTTGATTTTATTAATTAAAACTCTAATTAAACCCAATCTAAACACGAATCTAATAATTAATTTGACTGGAAACAAGATATGCAAAAACCCCCAATTTTGACCGAAACCCTAATTTTTACAAATTCGTTATATGTTGAAATTAACATGATTTTATAAAAGAAAACATTAATTAATTGTAATTAAACACGAGATTTAGAAAAACCCCCAAATAATTTCGAAACCCTAAATTATTTATCATCAAATTCGAGAGCCATTTGGTTCTCAGCATGTTTATACAAGTTATTTAAACCCACAGATCTTTTATAAAACGAAAATCAATTAACCATTTTTATTAAAAGAAAATAAGGATGAGCAACTTATCTTTGATTGGGATGAATCACTTTAACCCTGGGGATGAACACCATCAAAACCGAATCGGTTTGATGTGGGGATGAAACCCCACATCCCACGCGATTTATTCACCACAAAACATCCCCAAATGACTGATATATCAAACTGAAAACATGATTAGCCATGGGAAGGAGATGATCCGATCCAGATTCTAGAAAGAGAGAGAGAGTGGGCGGTGGGTGTGTTTCGAGAGAAGAGAAAGAGAGTTAAACTCTCTGTTTTGAGTTATGTGTGATAAACACACGTATTTACCCCTTCCTTTCCTTGTTTATATCGCCAGCGGGCAGGGCCGGGTTATATAACCCTTGGGCCGGATTATGGGTGGGGATAATGGGCTTATTTTGGGCCAGTGTTTATGTATTGAGTTTATTTAAAGCCCAAAACGAAAATTTGTAACTTAAGGGTATAATTTAACCCGTAAACCTCGACCGTTTAATAACCGACTTTTATGTGTCGTATTTTTCCGTAAACGAAAGGTATTGTCAAGCACAACTAGGGTGTCGTGTCTTTTACTGGTATAAATTTTCTTGTCGTAACGCGATCCTTATAATTAAATAGGTCGCGGCTAACGTAACCATACTCTCGAGCTACCTTTACCTTCGTCCTTTTTTGCTGAATTACGAGGTGAGTTTATAGCCCCATACTTAACTATTTTTATTGCTTTTTGGGGTGAGACATTGCTTGATTTTAACGTATGAACACAAGTGCATTTACTGATTTATATATTAGTCTAAGTCCCACTAAAAATCCAGTTGCTTTGGCCCGTGAATCGTGAACCGTTAATTACTTTGTGTAAGCGCGAATGTTATGGATAGATCTATCGGGATTGACGTCCCTGTCTGTCTTGTCCAACAAGGGGACAAGCGGGCACAGTTTCATTTGAGTCTGAGATAGGATGTCGTGGGTTTAGGCATCTAGTTGGGCTACATTTATATGATTATACTGCCGGTGTTCTTAACGCTTCGGTGTCACGAGCTTAGACTGTAATAAATACTTTTGGGATGACTCTGTATTTGTTATATTGTCATCACTTTTGGGAAAATCTTGTGGTTCATTAAACATTTCAAATTAACTAAACCTATGAACTCACCAACTTTATGTTGACACTTTAGCAGTGTTTTTCTCAGGTATTAAGAAGGAAGATGCTAAGTGAGGTCTCATGCATTGCCGTCATTTCTTTGAAACAAAGATCATTTGTACTATTTGAGAAAACTATGTTTTGTAACTGTATTCAGTTTTATGCTTCCGCACTTGGTTAAAACTATTTATTTTATCAATTACAAGTGATCTATTTTCCGAACGTCTCATTTAGAGGTCGTTCTTCGTAACTGTGTGTGTATGATAATCATGACGTCACCACTCCCTTGTCGCCATTATACTCTGATATTTTGGGAGTGTGACAGATTGGTATCAGAGCCATGGTTATAGAGAACTAGGTTGCATTTAGTAACTCTAGACTATAACTGCTATGTGTTTAATCGATTATCATATGGATTGTAACTATTAAGTATATGTAGATACATGAACATAGATAAGTAATAAATGGGATACATGTGATTTAACAAATACGAGGTATATTTACATGGGTTACATGTGCAACAACAAAATCTGAATTATGTTATATGGGATACATGTGGATTCAACAATGATTGCTATGTTATGTTAATGTCCCTTTTTACGGACTAATTTTATAAGATATTTACACACATTTATTTTGGTTATGATTACAGCGATGTCTTCTTCTGATGATTCCACGTCTACAGGAGCGTACTACAACCGTAGTTCATAGTCGACTATCAGTTCATCAGTAGGAATACCTAGAGGATCACCATCAGGATATCCGTGGTACCGGATGATTTCAGATGATGATATAGAGAGAGAGACTGAGGAGGCTCATCGTTCACCGATCCGTATTCCTGATGCATCAGCTGACGACGTACTTAGCCTAGAAGGCGGAGGAGAGGATGACTTAGACGCTGATGTGGTGCAGTCACCAGGTCAGACATCAGTTACTAGAGATGAGACGGTAGAGGAGACAGAGGATGATGATATGGAGTTCACAGATGGGGAAGGAGAGCCTATGGAGGTCACAGACACTGAGGACCCTCCTACTGCATATGCTGCTACTCCTGAGGTTTCCCTAGCACACATCTCCTCATCTTCATCTGAAGACGAAGGGGAGAGGACTGATATTCCTGCTCCAGCACCTGGTACTCTACCTTTCTACTATGTGAGACGACGTCTTCGGGGGAGAGCTGCTCGACCACCACTTTCACCTTACCGACCCCTCATACCCTTCACTGCCACTGACAGGCATGCAGCTCGCACACCTGCCAGTCCTGTCCCAGAGGTACCACTACTACTACCACCACCAGAGACTGTACCTGCTGTGTACCAGGAGATGCTTACTGATGCTGGTATCTCTACTGGGCCGAGAGCTACGACTCCTCTTCCTAGGAGAGCTACATCGACGGTGGTGATGCTTGGGGCAGCAGATGGATGTGTGACGACACGATTAAACAGGTTGGAGGATGCTGTAGAGGCTTTGGGTGAAGAGTATAATGAGGTGCAGGATAAGTTGGAGGCACTGGCAAAGAAGAGTCCAGTTAGGGATGAGACAGTGTTGACGGTTTGTGTGACCCGTCTACGAGGACAGCTTCATACTGTTCTTGATCAGATGGAATCCATGCCGAATGCTCGTCTTGAGGAGATCGAGAGCCTGATGACCCGTTGGGGAGTAGAGCCATTGGTTGAGACAGGCGGACTAGAGGCACCAGTGGAGGACCCTGTTGCAGACTTGGATAAGAGGTTTAGAGCCGCTTGTTATGATACCGATGTTAGACTTAGAGATTCCCAGGCTCGTGAGATCGTGGTTGAGAGAAGGTTAGCAGAGTTGGAGAGAGAGCTTCATCAGCGCCGTGAGGGCACTAGTTAGATTTATCTTGTACCATTGACTTATCCTTGTATGACCACTAAGCTTTGAAGTTTATCTTAGCTAGTTGGCATTTTATTTCCTTTTATTACATTATGTATGACAAACTATGATGTACTACCAAACAAATCTATGAATGATATTATGGGTTACAAAAATTGTGAGATCATTATATATTGTGTATTATACCCTGGAGCATTTCATAATTGTATTGTGCGTGCCATGCATGTTATGTCTGGCAAAACTCATTGTCCTATTACCTTTTTAGATTATGGCGCCAGTTAGAAGATCCGAAACGCAGAATCCACCAGCTGCTACCGGTGGAATTGACACCGTCATGCTAAGTCAAATGATAGCCGAACGAGTGGCCGAGGCACTCGCAATAGCCGAAGCAAATCGTACAGCTAGCACACAGGAGGAGACCAACCAAGGAGCTACTAATGCTATTGCACGGACTTGTACCTACAAGGAATTTCGTGCAGTTACGCAAGTAAGTTTCCGCGGTACTGAAGGAGCAGTAGGATTAACCAGATGGTTTGAGAAGCTAGAATCCCAATTTGGGATTAGCAATGTTGCTGAAGCTGATAAGGTGAAGTTTGCGTCAAGCACGTTAGTGGATGGTGCTTTGACTTGGTGGAACGTCTATGATCGTGCAGTGACCATTGACGTTGCCCAAGCGACGCCCTGGAGTGAATTTAAAGCTATGTTTGTGAGGAAATACTGCCCACGAAATGAAGTCAAGCAGATGGAAGTTGAGCTGTGGAACCTGAAGGTCAAGGGTACTGCTCTTACTGCTTACAATCAGCGCTTTCAAGAGCTGATCTTGTTATGTCCTGAAATGGTGCCCAACGACGACCGATTGTTGGAGCGATACATTGAAGGACTACCTTTGAGCATCAAAGGGAATGTGACTTCATCCAAGCCAACTGATTTGCACGAGGCAATCGACATGGCTCAGAGTCTGATGTACCAAGTGGTACAAGAGTTGGGAGAGAATACTGGGGATAAGAGGAAGTGGTCTGGCAACCACTACAACAACAATACCAACAATACCAACAACAGCAACAACACAAACAACTACAACCAGAACAAGCGACAAGAAGTAGCAAGGCTGTTTACTGCTGGACAAGGTAATACTGGAAACTACGCTGGAAGACTTCCTTTCTGCGGAAAATGTGGCCGACACCACGAAGGAGCATGTCCCCCTACGTGCTACAATTGTGGGAAGGCCGGACATAAGGCAAAGGAATGTCGAGCACCACCTCGTCCTACTAACCAAAGAGGACATGGAACGCAAGGTGGCCAAGGAGCAAATGTCACTTGCTTTGGATGTGGATAGAAAGGTCACTACAAGAACAAGTGCCCAAGCAGTGGGAACCAAGGTCGTGGTAACCAGATTCGAGGCAATCAGAATCACAACCAAGGGAACCAAAGGCAGAATCAGGGCAACCGGGGAGGGAATAACCGAGCCACAACTAGTACTCCTGGAGGATTCACGGCACCTAACAAAGTGTATCATCTCTGTGCTGAAGCTGCAGTGCAAGACAACAACGTTGTGACTGGTACGTTTCTAGTCAATAACAACTATGCTTCAGTACTATTTGATTCTGGTGCGGATAGGAGTTTTGTGTCATCTGTATTTAGTGAACGCCTAAATGTTACCCCTACTGCGTTAGACGTTAAGTATAATGTAGAATTAGCCGATGGGAAGTCAGTAACCACCGACGTTATTCTGAAAGGATGTAGCGTAAGGTTACAAGGTCGTTCGTTCAGTATCGACCTACTCCCCATAGAATTGGGAAGTTTTGACGTCATCATTGGAATGGATTGGATGTCGAAGCATCACGCGGAAATTGTATGTCATGAGAAGTGCGTCTGTGTTCCTTATGGAAACGATGTACTAATCATACAAGGCGAAAGAAGTGGAGTGAAGAATGGATCAAGACTGGAAGTCATCTCATGTATTAGGACCCAAAGATACATTGAGAAGGGATGTCCAGTATTCTTGGTTCAAATAACACAAAAGGAAGGAGAAGAAGATCACAGGAAGAAGGTGGAAGATGTACCGATCGTTAGAGACTTTCCGGACGTATTCCCAAAGGACTTACCAGGATTACCACCAGCACGGCAAGTGGAGTTTCACATCGAGCTTACACCAGGAGCCGCGCCTGTTGCTAGAGCCCCATATCGCCTAGCACCGGCCGAGATGACAGAGTTAGCTGAACAGATAAAGGAACTTTCTGACAAAGGTTTCATTAGACCAAGTTCCTCACCTTGGGGAGCGCCGGTCTTATTTGTCAAAAAGAAAGATGGATCCTTTAGAATGTGTATCGATTACCGAGAATTGAATAAGCTGACGATAAAGAACCGTTACCCATTGCCAAGAATTGACGATCTTTTCGACCAATTGCAAGGATCTAGCATATACTCGAAGATCAATTTAAGGTCAGGATATCATCAACTAAGGGTTAGAGAGGAAGACGTTCATAAGACGGCTTTTAGAACCCGGTACGGACACTACGAGTTCCAAGTTATGCCTTTCGGTTTGACAAACGCGCCTGCGGTATTCATGGATCTCATGAACCGAGTTTGCAAACCATACTTGGACAAGTTTGTGATTGTATTTATCGATGATATTCTCATTTATTCTCGTAATGAAGAAGAACACAAGGAACATTTGAAGACCATACTAGAGCTGCTAAGGAAGGAGAAGTTATATGCAAAGTTTTCCAAATGTGAGTTTTGGATAAACACAGTGCAATTCCTTGGGCATGTAATCGACAGCAGTGGTATTCACGTTGATCCTACTAAGATCGAGGCCGTGAAAGATTGGGCGACTCCAACAACACCCACGGAGATCCGCCAATTTTTAGGTCTTGCTGGTTACTAAAGGAGATTCATTGAAGGTTTCTCCAAGATAGCTAAACCAATGACGGAGTTGACTCAAAAGGACAAGAAATTTGAGTGGAAAGAGGATCAAGATTTGGCATTTCAGACATTGAAGCAGATGTTGTGTGAAGCACCTATACTAGCCCTACCCGAGGGTAATGAAGACTTTGTGCTGTATTGTGATGCATCCATAAAAGGGTTAGGTGCGGTACTGATGCAAAGGACTAAGGTCATAGCTTACGCATCGAGACAACTAAAAGTGCACGAGAAGAACTACACAACTCATGACCTAGAGTTGGGAGCAGTGGTGTTTGCCTTGAAGATTTGAAGACACTACCTTTATGGTACTAAGTGTGTTGTATTCACTGACCATAAGAGTCTACAACACATCTTGAATCAAAAGGAACTCAACATGAGACAACGACGTTGGCTAGAGTTGCTCAGTGATTACGATTGCGAGATCCGTTATCACCCGGGCAAGGCAAATGTCGTGGCCGACGCTTTGAGTCGAAAGGAGAGAGTTCTTAGGGTGAAGGCCTTGGTGATGACCATTGACTTAGACCTTCCATCCTTAATTCTCAAGGCTCAGAAAGAGGCAGTCGAGGAAGAAATTCTAAAGACTGAAGATGTTGAAGGCATGATAAAGAAGTTAGAAGCACGCTCGGATGGAACGTTATGCCTTGATAATAGGAGTTGGTTACCATGCCATGGTGACCTACGATCTTTGATTATGCATGAGTCGCATAAGTCAAAATACTCCATACATCCGGGATCTGACAAAATGTATCATGATCTGAAGATGTTGTATTGGTGGCCGAACATGAAGGCGGATATTGCTACATACGTTAGCAAGTTCTTGACTTGTGCCAAGGTCAAGGCCGAACATATGAAACCATCAGGATTATTGGTCCAACCCGAACTGCCAGAATGGAAGTGGGAAAGGATCACTATGGATTTCATTACTAAGCTACCAAAAACCTCAGCCGGATTTGACACCATTTGGGTAATCGTCGACCGACTCACCAAATCGGCTCATTTCATACCCATCAAGGAGACCGATGGAATGGATAAGTTAGAAAGGACATACTTGGAGGAAGTAGTCACGAAGCATGGTGTGCCTGTGTCTATAATCTCCGACCGAGACAGCCGATTTACTTCGCAGTTCTGGAAGTCACTGCAGAAGGCATTGGGAACGCAGTTGGATATGAGCACTGCGTACCATCCCCAAACTGACGGTCAAAGTGAAAGGACCATTCAAACCTTAGAAGATATGCTGAGAGCTTGTGTGATTGACTTTGGAAATAGATGGGATAGACACCTACCTCTGGTGGAGTTCTCATACAACAATAGTTATCACACTAGCATTAAGGCAGCGCCGTTCGAAGCACTGTATGGTAGGAAGTGTCGTTCACCCGTGTGTTGGGCAGAGGTTGGTGAAGCACAACTCACTGGACCCGAGATCATACACGAGACTACTGAGAAGATTGTTAAGATCAAGAGCCGTATGCAAGCCGCAAGAGATCGACAAAAGAGTTATGCTGACATGAGACGCAAACCCCTTGAGTTTGAGGTTGGTGATAGAGTCATGTTGAAGGTCTCACCTTGGAAGGGTGTGATTCGCTTCGGAAAGCGTGGAAAGTTGAATCCTCGTTACATTGGACCCTTCAAGATTATAGAGAGGATTGGCCCCGTAGCCTATCGTTTATTACCCCAAGAACTTAGCCGAGTGCATAATGTGTTCCACATTTGCAATTTGAAGAAATGTTTAGCCGACGAGACACTCGTTATTCCTTTGGAAGAGATTCAACTCGACGACAAACTCAACTTTGTAGAAGAACCGGTAGAAATTATGGACCGTCAACTCAAACAACTCAAGCAAAGCCGTATACCTATTGTAAAGATCCGTTGGAATGCGCGTAGAGGTCCAGAATACACGTGGGAACGTGAAGATCAATTCAAGAGCAAGTATCCTCATCTTTTCGCTAATCATCCTACTACAACAACGTCTTGATTTCGTGACGAAATCTCTAAAACATGGGAATACTGTGACATCCGTCAAATTTCCATCTTAAATTATTCATATAGTAGGAGTACTTTATTTATTTACCGACGAGTTGTCAACATGAATGTGTTATTTATTTTGCTTTGCGGACAAAGCCCTTTTTAGGGAGAGCATATGTAACATCTCGAGTTTTCACGTCTATTAAGTTATGAATGCAATACACGAAGTTGGTAAACGTATTATGTTTTGCCGTATGTCTATTTAAAGTACTTACTAATCCCGTGAAGTCTCGCATAATTGTCTTTGTTTTGGATCGTGTGTCGAGCTGTTATCGAGTCGTGTGTATTCAGTTTTCGAGTCTAAACTTAAGCACCCAACAAACCGAGCCGAGTAGCATACTTGGTGCATTATGTACAAACCTTTAAGTTATAAACTTTTTATTCACCTTTATTTCAAAAACTTGTTTAACAAGTGTCCATTTTCAGTCACAACATAAATTCCATAGTTTATTATCCACTAAACACTACAAGCCAGCACACATGCCAAGTTTGCCCAAATTGGGTATATCACAAGCTTACCAAATTCAGTTTGAGACTAACCCTAGACTAATAATACAAGATTAAATACTGTCCAAAGTTTACCCAATGTCCAAACATAACACACAAAGTTTTCACAGTCCAATATTACAATTACAATTTCTGGACAAGTTTTCAAATACAAATTCCTGGGTAAAGTGAAGAAAGTGTCAAGCCGATCCATCCATCTCGTCCACACCTGCAAACCAAAAGAGTCAAGCCGATCCATCTCGTCCACACCTGCAAACCGAAACTTAAGCATCCCATTTGTGAGTATTTTAAATCATCTCTTCGTTTTTCCTGTATGAAATCTTAGTTGTGCTCGTCTTTGACAAACCTGCGAAAAATCAAACGAATATGTTAGTTTTTGTCACGGTTCTATTTTGGTTAAAAACTGAAAAGATAAACTATATCAATTATTACTAGAACATGACCATGACCCTATTTTTCTGTCAACCAAACCGAGACCCCAACCAAGACCAAACCGAGACTCAGACCGAGACCCAAACCAAGACCAAACCGAGAACCAAACCAAGACAATCAAGGTTCTTGTCTTTCTGCCGAAACCATCATCATTCAAGGTTACCATAATCCAATATCTTAATCATTTCAATTTACAGAAACATCATAAAACCCCAAATATGCCGCGGGTATAAAACCCCTTTTCAATTCGAAACCTTAAAAACTGAAAACCTTTTTAAACATGAAATTAATACTTTCTATATACCAAAAACGCCATTTAATTTTGGATTAATCAACCGAATATAAAAACCCCCAATTTATATAAACCCTAATTTGATTTTATTAATTAAAACTCTAATTAAACCCAATCTAAACACGAATCTAATAATTAATTTGACTGGAAACAAGATATGCAAAAACCCCCAATTTTGACCGAAACCCTAATTTTTACAAATTCGTTATATGTTGAAATTAACATGATTTTATAAAAGAAAACATTAATTAATTGTAATTAAACACGAGATTTAGAAAAACCCCCAAATAATTTCGAAACCCTAAATTATTTATCATCAAATTCGAGAGCCATTTGGTTCTCAACATGTTTATACAAGTTATTTAAACCCACAGATCTTTTATAAAACGAAAATCAATTAACCATTTTTATTAAAAGAAAATAAGGATGAGCAACTTATCTTTGATTGGGATGAATCACTTTAACCCTGGGGATGAACACCATCAAAACTGAATCGGTTTGATGTGGGGATGAAACCCCACATCCCACGCGATTTATTCACCACAAAACATCCCCAAATGATTGATATATCAAACTGAAAACATGATTAGCCATGGGAAGGAGATGATCCGATCCAGATTCTAGAAAGAGAGAGAGAGTGGGCGGTGGGTGTGTTTCGAGAGAAGAGAGAGAGAGTTAAACTCTCTGTTTTTGAGTTATGTGTGATAAACACACGTATTTACCCCTTCCTTTCCTTGTTTATATCGCCAGCGGGCCGGGCCGGGTTATATAACCCTTGGGCCGGATTATGGGTGGGGATAATGAGCTTATTTTGGGCCAGTGTTTATGTATTGAGTTTATTTAAAGCCCAAAACGAAAATTTGTAACTTAAGGGTATAATTTAACCCGTAAACCTCGACCGTTTAATAACCGACTTTTATGTGTCGTATTTTTCCGTAAACGAAAGGTATTGTCAAGCACAACTAGGGTGTCGTGTCTTTTACTGGTATAAATTTTCTTGTCGTAACGCGATCCTTATAATTAAATAGGTCGCGGCTAGCGTAACCGTACTCTCGAGCTACCTTTACCTTCGTCCTTTTTTGCTGAATTACGAGGTGAGTTTATAGCCCCATACTTAACTATTTTTATTGCTTTTTGTGGTGAGACATTGCTTGATTTTAACGTATGAACACAAGTGCATTTACTGATTTATATATTAGTCTAAGTCCCACTAAAAACCCAGTTGCTTTGGCCCGTGAATCGTGAACCGTTAATTACTTTGTGTAAGCGCGAATGTTATGGATAGATCTATCGGGATTGACGTCCCTGTCTGTCTTGTCCAACAAGGGGACAAGCGGGCACAGTTTCATTTGAGTCTGAGATAGGATGTCGTGGGTTTAGGCATCTAGTTGGGCTACATTTATATGATTATACTGCCGGTGTTGTTAACGCTTCGGTGTCACGAGCTTAGACTGTAATAAATACTTTTGGGATGACTCTGTATTTGTTATATTGTCATCACTTTTGGGAAAATCTTGTGGTTCATTAAACATTTCAAATTAACTAAACCTATGAACTCACCAACTTTATGTTGACACTTTAGCAATGTTTTTCTCAGGTATTAAGAAGGAAGATGCTAAGTGAAGTCTCATGCATTGCCGTCATTTCTTTGAAACAAAGATCATTTGTACTATTTGAGAAAACTATGTTTTGTAACTGTATTCTGTTTTATGCTTTCGCACTTGGTTAAAACTATTTATTTTATCAATTACAAGTGATCTATTTTCCGAACGTCTCATTTAGAGGTCGTTCTTCGTAACTGTGTGTGTATGATAATCATGACGTCACCACTCCCTTGTCGCCATTATACTCTGATATTTTGGGAGTGTGACATTTTAGTTTTCAAACGTTGTGAATCTTTTGACTCAACCCGAGTTTACTGATCTAAGTTACTCTAGCTAGTATCCTTAACGTGTTTAAGTCAAGTTTTGCTAGGTTTTTATATAGGGAGCTATAAAACGCGGAAGTCTTAACTCTCACGGGTTAAGAACAAGAACTTTTCGCAAGTTCCTATAATTGATCCTAGAGAGTCGTTTATCAAGGGAACTTTAAAATGCGATTTCTAAACTTGAAAAAGTCTAAGAGTTTGCAAGATCCTATAGGCGACTCGAAAACCCAAAACTTTGATTTAATAGGCTAAGCATCCACGAGTCTCATTCCTTGAGATTTTAAACTGTGGAGAACGAGAGATGATAGAGTCAATTATAAGTTCGGTATTCTTTACTGAATTTATGTGAGTTAATTATAAGCCTATTCTCCCATCTCTTGTTAATAAATTTATCTGCAATAAATAAGGTTGTACGATTTGAAAAGTTACTTAGCTTCTAGCCCAAGATCGTTTAAAAGTTGCTCGGTATGGATTAGAGTTCATAGCCAAGGCATAACTTATTGAAGCGGGATGCGAAGATTGGCGAGTCCAAAAAGGTCCTAACAAGACATGAGGGCTTTATTTTGTTGCTAAAGATCCAAAGTGATGTGAAGAATCATTTATCAAAAATCAATATGAAGGATCGAGACACACGACGAAAAGCAAAAACTCCCCAAAAGTCATGGAGAAGTGTATCCGAAAAGACCCTAGCAAGGTATGAGGATTGATTGTGGTAAATTACACCCTTTAGGAAAAAGGCGTAAAAGCGGTAAGTATCAAACAAATGACTTTAGGAAAAATCAAGTGTTAATGACCCTTGATGGTGCGTAAGTTCGTTTCCCAATGAGGTATATGTGTGTGAAAAACTTGCCAAATGTTTGTGATTAATGATTGGTTTAGAAGGGGATTAGAAGAGAAAATGACGAAGCCGTAAAAATAAAAATTAACACAAAAATCACTATTAGAAAGTTAAAACGTAGAAGCTTAAAAACCACAAAAATAAAAATAAATTCTAAAAATTACCAAAAATTCACCAAAAATCAAAAATAATAAACTAAGAGTTTACCAATTATCAAAACTTTTTCATACCTTTTAAATAATTAAATATTCAATTTTTAAATGCTAATTAAAGCCCTAAAAATCAAATAAATTATCAAAAAGCCCAAATAAAGATTTTTCAATTGATAAACCTCTAAAATAACCTAAAATGATTAAAAACTATTTTTAGAAATTTTAAAGCTAATAAAAACTATTTAAAATGATTTAAAAACTATTAAAACTTAAAATAATTATAAAAATTAATCTATAAGTGAGAAAATTATTCAAAAAGTTGCTAAATTCCTATTTTAATGTATTTAACCTAAGAAAAATGTAAAAAGTTGGAAAAAGTGAAATTTTAAAAATAATAATAAAATAATAATAAAATAATATTAAAAATCCAAAAATTATAAAAAATTCTAAAAACTTGCAAACTAGTTTATTTTAACCTAAATAATCAGAAAATCAAAGTGAAATTACCAAAATACCCCTAATGGGCCCTCAAATGGGCCAAATCCAAAAACAGTCAACCTAAATGGGCTTTTGGGCCCAAAAAGTCAAACTTGGCCCAATTGACTTGGAAAAGCCCTATCTGACTTAAAATTTAATTCTAAGAACAAAACTCTAAAGGCCCAAAAGCTGAAAATGTGCTTATCACAGCTTATTGAACACCAAGCTTATTCTTATTGGGCTTTTCAGCCCATTAAGCCATAAGCTAATGCCATAAGCTCTAATTTGACACACAACCCTCTTTTTGGATGCTTAAGAGATCTGTCAAAAGAAATTTCCAATAAGCTCACTCAATAAGCCAGAAAATAGAAAAGTAAAAATTCACAAAACGACAAAATAGTCGTTTTTGAGAAATACTGAACCCCAGAAGCTGATTTAACTTGCAAAAGCTTTCAAATGGACTCAATAAGCAATATCAATCAACAAAAATCCAATAAGCACAAGCAATAAGCCAGAATAAGCACAAAAGAGCTTATGTAAAAGTCAAAGGAGTTGGTTTTCTAGTCAAACTTAAAAGTCAACCACCCAGATGCTCCAGGATGAACAAATGGGTCAAAATATGAGCACCTATTACAAAAACAAAGTTGTTGCTGGTTAAAATAAGCTATTATAGCTTATTGATAAGCTGACACCAAAATTGCACTAGCAGTGGCAACCAGCAGGGGAAAGGAGTTCCCACTGCTTTGACTAATTGACCAAGCTTATTTAAGAGTTCTGGTTTGATTCAATTGGAAACAAAGGCACCCTTGTGATCAGTGAACCACAAGGAGTCAATAGCAACAATAAAATCACAAAATGATCCACACAATAAGCCACAATAAGCCAAACAATCCACAGATATGCTCCAGATATGCAAATAAGCAGTTAAGCACTTAATAAGCAAATTTAAGCAAAATAAGCCAACCAAACTTAACCAGATGCATACACAAGCTATATAAACTAACAATAAACACAAATCAACAAGAATCAAACACTGAATCAAAGTAAATAGCAAGATCAAAGCACTAGAAGTTACTGATGAACAATGAACAATATGCAGAAACAGTTTGCTGATATACTTGACACTTAATCCAATTTCAAGCCTCAAATCCCTCTACCCTGGTGTGATTAGCTATGATTTAGCACTTGTTACCCTTAACCTATGCTTAGATCTAGGTGTCCTCAAAATCCTAGCCAATTTTACCAAGTTATGAAGATTTTATAGCCAATCTATGAATCTATGTGTTCAAGACCACAAAACCTGCAAACAGATGAACAAATGCTCCCAAATAACAGATACCAATACTTGCATACAACACACAAGCACTTAACAAACCTTAAATCCAACTTATGCAGTAATCCCAAACACCCTTTTAAAACTTATTTTCACAAATTTTCAAAGGATCATGAAGATTCAACCCACAAATCAGATCAGTAACACCTCATTAACATCAAACAAAGCCAAATCAACAATAATCAACCACAATAACACAGATTCAAGCATAAATCCACAAAAATCACAAATATTCAGAAACTTAAAGAGAAAATGAAAAGGGAAGAAGGTGTAAACCTCCAAGACCTACATCCAGGCCCTGGATTGTTTGAGCTGAGGTACTAGCAAAACAAGTACCAGCTTCCAATGCTGCTAAGATGAACAAACACAAAGTGAGATCAAATATAATGCCAACTTTCTGATTTTTGAAACCCAAGCTTTATCAACTAAAACCTTGCCTCAAAAACCTTCAAACATATAAATGGAACTCAGATTTTAGCTTCTCAAACACCAAACTTTTATAAATAACAGATTAAAACTCAAAATTTTAAGAAATTCAAACTTTATTTCATAAAAAGGAATTACAAAGATTAAAAGCTAAAATCTGGAACAAAGGGACTCTCACATGTTGAGGTCTCCTTTTATAGGCAAATGCCTGGCTAAAAACTATTCACAAACCCTAGAACTGAATTTCCCTAAATGCCCTTGCAGAATCTTCTAGGTGAGTTGCCAGCTGTTTTGGGAGGATCCTGGACGTTTGTTGAGTGCTTAGGGACCAAGTAATGATTTGCAGCCCTTGATTTGGCCAAGTAAGGATCAAGTGCCAAGTGTCGTATTGTGAGTGGGGATGGGGGAATCATTCTGGTAGTGGGATTTAAGGTTTAAGGTGTGGGATGTGATTGAGGTGATGTGAATCACACGTGGGTTGAGTCAATTTTGATTTCCCCTTTGTTTTGCTCATTTTTTATCCTGGGTAAAAATGTGTTCTTGCCTGGTAAAAATCCAAACAGTAAGTGTTTGGCGCAATTTTAGGAATTTGAAGTTTGGAGTTGGCAGTTTAAGTCCTTGAGTTTTGGAAAAGAGTGAATAGCAAGTTTATTTTGTAATCAAAACGTATTCCTTTGTTATTCAACTTTTATCATTTGGCAGTTTTGGCATAAACTTTCCAAAAAGGTTATCAAGGGTTAATTTTGACACTTTTGCATATTTCAAGGGCTGATCTTGGACAATGTTGATCTTCAAAGGTCTTCATTGTATCTTTCACTTCATGAGGGACCATTATTGGCAATTTTGATTTGTTGAGGGACTAATCTTGCCATTTCTTCAAAGTTGAAGGACCTTTTGTGTAATTTTGACAAACTTAAGGGACCAAACTTGTAATTATGAATATACAAGGGTTTTAAGTGTCATTTATTCAATAAATGAGGATCAATCTTGTTTGTCTTCAAGTCTTCAAGGGTATTTGTTGAGAATTCCATGATTAAGGCCCGGTTCTTTGTACGGCTTCGTTTCTCGTGTCCGTTTTTCCTTGTAACTTGTGATCTTTTGTCTTTTTCACGATATCCATACCTAAAATACACAAGTAAACAAACACAAGCATATATATGGTATTTTATGACATTTTTATGCATTAAAAGCCCGAAAAGAACGATGAGATCATGTATAAATGCCATCTCATCACTCCCCCATACTAAGCCATTGTCGTGCCCTCACGCAATGCTAGAATAAAGTATCTAAGCATCAAAGTTCAATTTTATTAACCTTTATTGAAGAGTAAAAGACTTGCAACATACTACGATGATGTGTAAAGACATAATGTATGATTTTCATTACAAAAAGTGACTTTTAGGGTCAAAGAATAGAAACAAGTAAATGTCCCTTAGAGTAAATTTCGTCATCCTTGATTGTCATACATTCCATGCTAAGTGCAAAAACGAGATCATTGTTGGTACAAGTCACAATGCTAACACTACTCATACGTCCAAATTGTGTAATACTTTTTCTCCCCGCAATCCTAGTTATTATAAAAGGAAATGGGTTACTAGCATTTTTTATCTATTTTGTCATGGATCACAAGTGATTCATATTGACTTATTTGAGTAGTTATTAGTCCGAAAGCAAAGTAGCACGATTTGATCAATAGTTAGCCGAAGGACAAAATCTTTTAAAACGGCTTCTCGTGTATCTCCTTAAGTTCATATCTTGGCATAACTCGTTTCACGATTTGAGACCTTTCTCGGACCGATATTTGGCATGTACTTCATACTTCAAATCTTGGGAAGACGTTCTTGAAATTATGGTCTTCTCTTCATATATTTGGAATTTCTTCACTTGACATTTTTGAGAGATTCTTCATATTGGACCACGACTTCATCATTTTTCTTCAATCTTTACTTTGGATTTTGATATACAACGATCCGCCTCCTTTTCGGACTTGGATATATTTATCCTCATACCTTGTTAGGGTCTTTTTGGATAGACTTTCTCCATTCTTTAGGGGAGTAATAGCTTCTCGTCGTGTGTCTCGATCCTTCATATTGATTTAGGAATAATGATACTTCACATCATCTTTGGATCTTTAGCAAAAATAGAGCTCCTCATGCCTTGTTAGGGCCTTTTTGGATAATCGCCAATCTTCGCGTCCCGCTTCAATAAGTTATGCCTTGGCTATGAACTCTATTCAACCCCGAGCAACTTTTAAACGATCTTGAGCTAGAGGCTAAGTAACCTTTCAAATCGTACGACCTTACTTATTGCAATTATGATTTATTCCTAATGCATTGATCTTATGGGAAGAAAAAGCCACAATTAAAAACATATGAGTTTTTGAAAGAACACTTTCATGTTCTACGTTTAGCATGATCACTTGTCTAACTCTATCATTTCTCGTTCTTCACTATATAAAGACCTCTAATTAAAGAGACTCGTGAATACTTAGCCATGCAAGTCAAAATTAAGCCAAATTTGGATTAGCTTTCATTAAGACTATATCAAATCAAAGTTTTGGGTTTTCAAGCCACCTATAGGATCTTGCACTTTCTTGGACTTTTTCAAGTTTAGAGAATGTGTTTTAAAGTTCCCTTGATAAGTGACTTTCTAGAATCAATTATAGGAACTTGCGAAAAGTTCTTGTTCTTAACCCGAATGAATTAAGACTTTCGCGTTTTAAAGCTCCCTATATAAAAGTCTAGCAAAACTTGAATTGAGCGGGTTAAGGAATGTAAATGGCTCCAAATGCCCATCAAGTCAAAAATTAACTCTTATTCTACCCATCGGAAAATATACATTTGTGTCTTAAAAACACTTATTGAGACTAAGAAAAAATTTAAAATTTGGCCATTTGTAGCCTTATTAGCAAAACAAAATATTGAAAGTTGGAAAGCGTGAGGGCGTAGCAAAGCAAGTACCTATTCACCCCCCATACTAAAAGTAAACATTGTCCTCAATGTTTCGAGTCTAAAGGTGGAGCACCCCCATACTAGAGACGAAGAATCGAATGCTTAGGATCTAGCATGGAAATGGTGATCAACAATATATCTAAAGCCGTTTATTAAGTATGCTAAAAGATAATTGTTAGAACAATAAAGGATATGTCATGGATTCGTGAAAAACTTCTTCAAACGAACGATGGAGGCTCACGTAAACGAACACGAGAGTCTTCAATCATAGATGATGATGATGATCTAGATAACACAATCACAAACAACCATGAGACAACGAGTTGAAAAGGGTACAAGTCCCCTTATTAGTGAATAGTGAGCATAAAAGATAAGCATGGGATCTCCCCCACGAGGCACCTCGTTTTTGATTACCGAGTCATGAGCTCGACTCGATCCCTTCAATGCTAATTATCATTGGGGAAGGTGTCTTGGTCGGGGGCAACCATTGAAGGAATTTCCCCACCAAAGTAGTGCTTAAGCCTATGTCCATTCACCTTGAAATTAGGGCCATCATCTTGAGCTAGCTCAATGGTCCCATATGGAAACACTTGTGTAATGGTGAACGGACCCGACCAACGAGATTTCAATTTCCCAGAAAATATCTTAAGACGAGAGTTAAAAAGCAACACTTGATCACCAATGTTAAAAACCCAGTTTTTAATCTTTGAATCATGAAACTTTTTAGTCTTTTCTTTAAAAATTAATGAATTTTCATAAGCATTATCCCTTAATTCATCCAATTCATTCAATTGTATTTTCCGGTGATCTCCCGCGGTCTTCAAGTCAAAATTAGCATGCTTAAGGGCCCAATATGCCTTATGCTCCAACTCAATGGGCAAATGACAATTCTTCCCATAGACTAACTTATAAGGAGTGCAACCGATAGGTGTCTTATAAGCGGTCCTAAAGGCCCATAAAGCGTCATCGAGTTTGTCAGACCATGAAGCACAGTTTTCTCCAATTGACCTCTCTAAAATCCTCTTCAAAGCTCGGTTCGAAACCTCGACTTGCCCACTCGTTTGTGGGTGATAAGCCGTAGAAAGACGATGAGTAACTCCATATTTCTTTAGAACCTTTTCGAATTGGTCATTACAAAAATGGGTTCCACGATCGCTTATAATAGCACGAGGGGTTCCGAACCGAGAGAATAGTTGCTTCAAAAACTTAACTACCACACGAGCATCATTAGTAGGCAAAGCCTTAGCTTCCACCCACTTAGAAAGGTAGTCCACCGCGACGAGGATATATTTGTTTCCATGAGACGATGGTAACGGCCCCATAAAGTCTATTCCCCATATGTCGAAAATCTCACATACTTGAATTATGTTTTGCGGCATTTCATCACGTTGAGACGATTTTCCTTGACGTTGGCACGAATCACACGACTTCACAAGTGCGTGTGCATCACGATAGATAGAAGGCCAAAAGAAACCGGCATTGAACACTTTCTTAGCCGTGAGATTAGCACCGTGGTGACCACCCGTGTGTCCCTCGTGACAAGCTCTAAGGATATTAGAAGCTTCGGCACCAAACACACAACGTCGAACGAGTTGATCCGCACAAATCCGAAAGAGATAAGGGTCGTCCCAAAAATAGAACTTGACGTCACGAAAGAACTTTCGTTTTTGTTGTGTCGTCATACCCTTGATTATGAAATTGCCCGCATGGTAATTTGCAATGTCGGCAAACCATGGGGTTGTGTCTTTAGAATTCACTACACCGAGAGTCTCAAGAGGAAATGTTTCGGTAATTTCCTTGTTCTCGAAAACATCTTTGTGAGGATCTTCTAGACGAGAGAGATGATCGGCCGCTAGATTCTCGGCTCCTTTTTTGTCAAGCACGGTGACATCAAATTCTTGGAGGAGGAGCATCCAACGAAGCAATCTCGGCTTAGCATCTTGCTTAGCTAAGAGATACTTGATAGCCGAATGGTCGGTATACACAATGCTTTTAGTCAAGACGAGATAAGGTCGGAATTTCTCAAAAGCATAGACCACGGAAAGGAATTCCTTTTCCGTTGTGGTGTACTTTAATTGAGCCTCGGTCATCGTCTTACTAGCATAGTGGATAGGACGAAAATGCTTGTCATAACGTTGCCCTAAGACGGCCCCTATAGCATAATCACTTGCATCGCACATGATTTCAAAGGGTAATTCCCAATTAGGAGCAACAAGAATGGGAGATTCGGTAAGTTTCCTTTTGAGAGTTTCGAAAGCTTTAACACAATCCTCATTGAAATTAAAAGGAGCATCCTTCTCGAGAAGGTGTGTCATAGGACGAGAAATTTTCGAAAAGTCCTTGATGAAACGACGATAAAAGCCCGCGTGGCCTAGGAAACTCCTAACTCCCTTAACGGTTTTGGGATGAGGTAACTTGGCGATGACGTCTACCTTAGCTTTATCGACCTCAATCCCCGCCTTCGACACCTTATGTCCTAAGACGATTCCTTGTTTACACATGAAATGACATTTCTCCCAATTAAGCACAAGATTGGTTTCTTCACAACGTTTTAACATTTGTTCGAGATTAGATAAACATGACGTGAACGAATTACCAAATACCGAGAAGTCATCCATAAACACCTCCATCTACTTCTCGATCATATCGTGAAAAATCGCCATCATACACCGTTGAAACATACCGGGTGCATTACAAAGTCCGAAATACATCCTACGATAAGCGAACGTTCCATAAGGACACGTAAACGTAGTCTTCTCTTGATCACGAGGGTCGATAGGGATTTGAAAGTAACCGGAAAAACCATCTAAAAAGCAATAGAATTCATTTCCCGCAAGTCGTTCCAACATTTGATCCATGAAGGGAAACAGAAAGTGGTCTTTACGAGTGGCGTCATTTAACTTTCGGTAGTCAATACACACCCTCCAACCGGTCACAACACGAGTGGGAATTAACTCATTGTTTTCATTGGGTACAACGGTCATTCCTCCCTTTTTAGGGACACAATGGATTGGGCTCACCCATAGGCTATCAGATATAGGATAAATCATTCCCGCGTCAAGGAGTTTAAGGACCTCCTTTTTAATGACATCGTGAATTTTGGGATTCACCCTTCTTTGACTTTGAATTGCGGGTTTGTAGTCCTCCTCCATTAAAATCTTGTGAGTACAAATTTTGGGTCAATACCCTTAATGTCGGATATTTTCCACGCAATTGCCCCTTTATGAGCCTTAAGAACTTTCAAGAGCTCGGTTTTTTCATCATTAGCAAGACCTTTTGCAATAATAACCGGCAACTTGTCATCACCTTCCAAGAATGCGTATTCAAGGTGAGAAGGAAGATCTTTCAATTCGAGGATAGGTGGTTCCTCGATTGAAGATTTTGGTTCAACACTCATAACTTCCATCGGCGAAAGAAATGGTGGAATAGAAGTATCATCACTAATCAACACCTCATCTTCATTGTCGATTACATTTGAAGTGAAATCGCCTCCTTGGAATGGAGTGAGATTTGGTGTGGAATTAGCAAGAATCGGATCCACAATAGTGGGATTGCCACTTGACGAGCTATCGGAAAAACCTAACACTTCTTGTGAAAACTCATCTCAAACCACATCAACGATGTCAATGTGATTGATGGTGGCGATTGCATAAACATGAGAAGGTTTCGAGTTTTGAGTAGCGTTTATAACAAGTTCCTCTTCGTTGAATCTCAAAGTGATAGTTCTTGCATGAACATCGATAAGCGATCTCGAAGTATCTAAAAATGATCGACCTAAAATTAGAGGAACTTTAGGATCCGCGGGGATGTCAACTACTATAAAATCAACGGGATAGTAGAACTTCCCCACTTTCACGAAAACATCTTCGGCTACTCCACATGCCATAATCGTAGAATGATCGGCCATCTCGATGGACATGTTCGAAGGAATGAGAGCCGGAAGCGAAAGCGATTTCCAAATGGAAAATGGCATCAAATTAATGCTCGCACCAAGATCGGCCAAGGCGAGGCATTCTTTCATATCTTGTATGTCACAAGGAATGAGAAACTTTCCGGGATCACCAACTTTTTCCGGTATGCGGTTAAGATAAACCGAAGAAAAATTAGCAAGCTTTGAAAGCTTTTCCTTATCGCTCATCATACTTTTAAAAATGGAAGCAAAACGAGGCATATATAACAACGCGTCGGCTAAACTCACATCAAAATGCACTTGTTGAAACATTTTTATAAAAAGCTCGATTTGTTGTTTGTTACGTTCTTGCAACTTCTCTTTGTTTCGTCTTGAAGGGTAGGGTAAAGGTGGTGTGGGTTGGTCATTCGGCAATGGCCTTGGAAACTCGGGTTCCACAATTGGTATTGGTTCAACCGTAGGTGTGGTTTGAGCGGTACTTCGTGGGATTGTAATATGCTCCTTTTCGACCATCACCTCGGGTTCTTTCTCGATTTCCTTCTCCTTAGAAGTACTTGTACGAGAGATTGGTTCCTTGAAAGTTTTACCACTTCGTGTAGTAATAACCTTCATTTCTCCCTTCGGGTTTGCAATGGTATCACTAGGAAGACCACCCGAAGAAGAGGGCTTACACATGATTGCTTCAAACATCTTAGCCATTCGGTCCTCAAATTTTGATTGCCTAGCATCCGCTTTTAATAACTCTTGCTTAATCTCATGTTGTCCTAATTCCATCTTTTGTTGATTTTGTTGAAGACGTTGGACATTTCCTTCCATCTTGTTTGCATGAGTTTTGAGTTCATTAGCAAGTTCATTTTTAAGCTCGTTTTTCAACTCGGATCTTAAGCTAATCATCTCACGTTGCATGTTATCAAATTTAGCATCATTTGCTTTTGTATAATCCAAAAATTCTCCTTGCAAATTTTTAGTGTGAGCATTTTGAAAACCTTGTGTAGTGTTTTAAAAATCACGGTTTTGATTTTGATTAGAAATTTGTCCATTCCCAATTTGATAATTCCCTTTGTTGTAATTGCGTGTGTTGCCTTGGTAATTACCTTGGTTGTTGTTTCGATAATTGTTAACATTTTGGTTTGGTGGAGCTTGATTTGGACGGGAACCTTGGCCGTTTTGGTTGTAAGTTCCCGTTGCTACATAAGCACTCGAAGTGTTACCATCCGCGGTAATGCACTCGGAAAGATCATGAGCTCCCCCACAAGATAAACAACTCTTAGCAACCGCTTTAATCGAAGCGGAATTGGAAGCTTCTTGAGCCTTCCAATGGGACATTAGATTAGCAAATCTATCAAAAAACCGATTTTCCTCATTAGCTTCATCATGTAAGGCGTTAATGCTACGAGACGATTGTGACGAAGATGACGAACCCATATTGGCAACACTCGGTGTGTTACGAGGGTTATAAACCTTAGATCTATTTTCAATGATTTGTAAAGCCTCATTTGTCGTCTTGCACAAAAAATTACCACCCACGGCGGCATTCAAATAATCTCGTTCATGATCATTAAGCCCATTATAAAAAGTATCCACTTGATGCAATTCCGTAAAATCATGGTGCGGACATTCATGTAACATCTCTTTAAAGCGTTCCCATGCCATTGAAAAACTTTCATTATTTCTTTGCACAAATCGTGAAATCTCATTTCTCAAGTGTGTTGTTTTAGATGGTGGAAAAAACTTGTTCACAAACTTAGAAACGAGATCGGCCCATGTCAAAATCGAATTTGGCGGTTCTTTCTCGAGCCAAATTTTTGCGGGTCCATCCAACGAGTATGGGAACAACATCATCTTAATGGCGTCATGTGGAACATCCTTAAATTTGCTAGTGGCGGTGAGACGGTTAAAATTCCTAATATGGTAATGCGGGTTGTCTTTCTCGTGACCTCTAAACTTATTTGCTTGCAACATCGACATTAAACCCGTCTTAATCTCGAAATTCTCCGCAAGGATGGCGGGAATCACAATAGCCTCTCCAAAACCCTCGGTGGGTGCTTGTAGCAACTCCATCATAGTACGATTAGCCATGACGACTTCTTGTTCTACAATAGGTTCAACAATTGGAGGTTCTTCAACAATCAACGTCTCTTGATTGGCTTGCTTTTGAAGTCGTTTACGAGCTCGTTTTGCTTGATTACGAGTGATCATAAACTTCACGAAGAATGGGAGGTGAGCAAAGAAGATTCTTTTTGGGTGTTTTGTGAATTTTCAATTTTTTTTGTGTTTTTGATGATATTTTTTTTTGATTTTGGTGTATCTTCGTAGACAACAATCTACAAAATCTCTCCTCGAATCAAACTCTTGATTAAAGAAGCCTCAAAGGAATGAAAACGATCACGTGGAGTGAACGCCTTCGAATGACTTTAGAACTTTGGTGAAAACCAAATTGTTCAAGAGGGTTTAATCACAAAGAAACCAAGCAAATATATTATACGTAATAATACTTTGGGCGGCAAAACCCTCGATTAGCCTTCAATCTCAAAATACTCACAAGCAAGCGGGGAAACGAGGCGGCGCGAAGCACTTAAGAGCCTTTTTCCTTAGGGTATATTTTATAATACCCGCCTTATACCCACCTTATAGTTTGTATCTTTCAAAATCGAGCTTCACGAAAGTATTTATCTATTTTTGCCTTTTTCTTTTTGTTTGAGATTCGAATACAATAATTAGGAGATCAAATTCCAATTAAGGTTGTGTTTTCACACTTTTGGAGATATTGTAAATTTATTGTGATACTTAATACAATATAGTAATAATATTTGTACAAGAAAAACCAAGAAAACCGATAATACGTATTAGTAGAGTTCTACTAATACAAATACTATTTGGTTAATATTAAAAACAACAATGCAAATTAATCACGACACACCTCCCCGGCAGCGGCGCCAAAGTGATTGTGGTAAATTACACCCTTTAGGAAAAAGGCGTAAAAGCGGTAAGTATCAAACAAATGACTTTAGGAAAAATCAAGTGTTAATGACCCTTGATGGTGTGTAAGTTCGTTTCCCAAGGAGGTATATGTGTGTGAAAAACTTGCCAAATGTTTGTGATTAATGATTGGTTTAGAAGGGGATTAGAAGAGAAAATGACGAAGCCGTAAAAATAAAAATTAACACAAAAATCACTATTAGAAAGTTAAAACGTAGAAGCTTAAAAACCACAAAAATAAAAATAAATTCTAAAAATTACCAAAAATTCACCAAAAATCAAAAATAATAAACTAAGAGTTTACCAATTATCAAAACTTTTTCAAACCTTTTAAATAATTAAATATTCAATTTTTAAATGCTAATTAAAGCCCTAAAAATCAAATAAATTATCAAAAAGCCCAAATAAAGATTTTTCAATTGATAAACCTCTAAAATAACCTAAAATGATTAAAAACTATTTTTAGAAATTTTAAAACTAATAAAAACTATTTAAAATGATTTAAAAACTATTAAAACTTAAAATAATTATAAAAATTAATCTATACGTGAGAAAATTATTCTAAAAGTTGCTAAATTCCTATTTTAATGTATTTAACCTAAGAAAAATGTAAACAGTTGGAAAAAGTGAAATTTTAAAAATAATAATAAAATAATAATAAAATAATATTAAAAATCCAAAAATTATAAAAAATTCTAAAAACTTGAAAACTAGTTATTTTAACCTAAATAATCAGAAAATCAAAGTGAAATTACCAAAATACCCCTAATGGGCCCTCAAATGGGCCAAATACAAAAACAGTCAACCTAAATGGGCTTTTGGGCCCAAAAAGTCAAACTTGGCCCAATTGACTTGGAAAAGCCCTATCTGACTTAAAATTTAATTCTAAGAACAAAACTCTAAAGGCCCAAAAGCTGAAAATGTGCTTATCACAGCTTATTGAACACCAAGCTTATTCTTATTGGGCTTTTCAGCCCATTAAGCCATAAGCTAATGCCATAAGCTCTAATTTGACACACAACCCTCTTTTTGGATGCTTAAGAGATCTGTCAAAAGAAATTTCCAATAAGCTCACTCAATAAGCCAGAAAATAGAAAAGTAAAAATTCACAAAACGACAAAATAGTCGTTTTTGAGAAATACTGAACCTCAGAAGCTGATTTAACTTGCAAAAGCTTTCAAATGGACTCAATAAGCAATATCAATCAACAAAAATCCAATAAGCACAAGCAATAAGCCAGAATAAGCACAAAAGAGCTTATGTAAAAGTCAAAGGAGTTGGTTTTCTAGTCAAACTTAAAAGTCAACCACCCAGATGCTCCAGGATGAACAAATGGGTCAAAATATGAGCACCTATTACAAAAACAAAGTTGTTGCTGGTTAAAATAAGCTATTATAGCTTATTGATAAGCTGACACCAAAATTGCACTAGCAGTGGCAACCAGCAGGGGAAAGGAGTTCCCACTGCTTTGACTAATTGACCAAGCTTATTTGAGAGTTCTGGTTTGATTCAATTGGAAACAAAGGCACCCTTGTGATCAGTGAACCACAAGGAGTCAATAGCAACAATAAAATCACAAAATGATCCACACAATAAGCCACAATAAGCCAAACAGTCCACATATATGCTCCAGATATGCAAATAAGCAGTTAAGCACTTAATAAGCAAATTTAAGCAAAATAAGCCAACCAAACTTAACCAGATGCATACACAAGCTATATAAACTAAAAATAAACACAAATCAACAAGAATCAAACACTGAATCAAAGTAAATAGCAAGATCAAAGCACTAGAAGTTACTGATGAACAATGAACAATATGTAGAAACAGTTTGTTGATATACTTGACACTTAATCCAATTTCAAGCCTCAAATCCCTCTACCCTGGTGTGATTAGCTATGATTTAGCACTTGTTACCCTTAACCTATGCTTAGATCTAGGTGTCCTCAAAATCCTAGCCAATTTTACCAAGTTATGAAGATTTTATAGCCAATCTATGAATCTATGTGTTCAAGACCACAAAACCTGCAAACAGATGAACAAATGCTCCCAAATAACAGATATACACAAGCACTTAACAAACCCTAAATCCAACTTATGCAGTAATCCCAAACACCCTTTTAAAACTTATTTTCACAAATTTTCAAAGGATCATGAAGATTCAACCCACAAATCAGATCAGTAACACCTCATTAACATCAAACAAAGCCAAATCAACAATAATCAACCACAATAACACAGATTCAAGCATAAATCCACAAAAATCACAAATATTCAGAAACTTAAAGAGAAAATGAAAAGGGAAGAAGGTGCAAACCTCCAAGACCTACATCCAGGCCCTGGATTGTTTGAGCTGAGGTACTAGCAAAACAAGTACCAGCTTCCAATGCTGCTAAGATGAACAAACACAAAGTGAGATCAAATATAATGCCAACTTTCTGATTTTTGAAACCCAAGCTTTATCAACTAAAACCTTGCCTCAAAAACCTTCAAACATATAAATGGAACTCAGATTTTAGCTTCTCAAACACCAAACTTTTATAAATAACAGATTAGAACTCAAAATTTTAAGAAATTCAAACTTTATTTCATAAAAAGGAATTACAAAGATTAAAAGCTAAAATCTGGAACAAAGAGACTCTCACATGTTGAGGTCTCCTTTTATAGGCAAATGCCTGGCTAAACACTATTCACAAACCCTAGAACTGAATTTCCCTAAATGCCCTTGCAGAATCTTCTAGGTGAGTTGCCAGCTGTTTTGGGAGGATCCTGGACGTTTGTTGAGTGCTTAGGGACCAAGTAATGATTTGCAGCCCTTGATTTGGCCAAGTAAGGATCAAGTGCCAAGTGTCGTATTGTGAGTGGGGATGGGGGAATCATTCTGGTAGTGGGATTTAAGGTTTAAGGTGTGGGATGTGATTGAGGTGATGTGAATCACACGTGGGTTGAGTCAATTTTGATTTCCCCTTTGTTTTGCTCATTTTTGATCCTGGGTAAAAATGTGTTCTTTCCTGGTAAAAATCCAAACAGTAAGTGTTTGGCGCAATTTTAGGAATTTGAAGTTTGGAGTTGGCAGTTTAAGTCCTTGAGTTTTGGAAAAGAGTGAATAGCAAGTTTATTTTGTAATCAAAACGTATTCCTTTGTTATTCAACTTTCATCATTTGGCAGTTTTGGCACAAACTTTCCAAAAAGGTTATCAAGGGTTAATTTTGACACTTTTGCATATTTCAAGGGCTGATCTTCGACAATGTTGATCTTCAAAGGTCTTCATTGTATCTTTCACTTCATGAGGGACCATTATTGGAAATTTTGATTTGTTGAGGGACTAATCTTGCCATTTCTTCAAAGTTGAAGGACCTTTTGTGTCATTTTGACAAACTTAAGGGACCAAACTTGTAATTATGAATATACAAGGGTTTTAAGTGTCATTTCTTCAATAAATGAGGATCAATCTTGTTTGTCTTCAAGTCTTCAAGGGTATTTGTTGAGAATTCCATGATTAAGGCCCGGTTCTTTGTACGGCTTCGTTTCTCGTGTCCGTTTTTCCTTGTAACTTGTGATCTTTTGTCTTTTTCACGATATCCATACCTAAAATACACAAGTAAACAAACACAAGCATATATATGGTATTTTATGACATTTTTATGCATTAAAAGCCCGAAAAGAACGATGAGATCATGTATAAATGCCATCTCATCAAGGATAAATAGATCCAAGTCATAAAAGGAGGCGGATCGTTGTATATCAAAGTCCAAAATAAAGATTGGAGAAAAATGAAGAAGTCGTGGTCCAAGTATTAATCTTTCAAAACTTCAAGTGAAGAAATTCCTATTGTGTAGAGAAGACCATTATTTCATGAGCGTCTCTCAAGGTTTGAAGTATGAAGTCGCTGCCAAATATCGGTCCGAGAAAGGTCTCAAATCGCGAAGCGAGTTATGCCAAGATATGAACTTTATGAGGTCCCGAGAAGCAGTTTTAAAAGATTTTGTCCTTTAGCTAACTACTGATTAAATCGTTCACTTTATTTTCGGACTAAATAACTATCGAAATAAGTCAACAATGCATCCTCGTGATCATTCAAGACAAACAAAAAAATATAAGAGATACACCTAGGAATAAGGGAGTCTAAGTGAATAATTGGCCCACATGAGTTCGTGTTAGTTTACTAACTTATAATAACAATGATCTCGTTTTTAAGCTTGGTTTGGAGAAAGTGAAAACTTGAGGATGATGATCATTCACAACATTTCCAAAACCCAAGGTATGTTTTTGATTTCTTTATTTTGAATGTTTATAATTTTCTCTCTGTTTAATAAAGGCCAACGTGGATTGATTATGATGAAAAATGTAAAAGTGCTTTGTAACTAATGCATTGCATGAGGACATTGCAATGGTCAAGTGTAGGGGATTTGATAGGTGTGTAAACACCCATCCTTTTTACCACTTAATTACAATAATAGCCGGATCAAAACGTGTATTTTATGTCTTTTATGTCGGAATTATGCGTGGTTTGTGTTTTTGTTGTGATTTAGGACGAAATTGTGAAAAGTGGAGAAAACACGGCATTTACGGGATTTTATTGAAGAAAAAGATGAAAGATGAAGTCGAAAAGTCAAGAGTGCAAAAAGAACGGAAGTCCAAGACAAATTCTGAAGATTTATCGAAGAAAAAGTCAAAAGACGGAAGTTTACTTAAAGCCGAAGAACTCAAGTCTATTTTATTGGAGAATTGAAAGACGAGTTCAAAGAAATCCCGAGCCAAAAGTCATTAAAGTCCAAGATTAAAGAAGATTTAAAGGCTTAAGGACTAATGGTGCAATTAACAAAGAGATTAAGAAGGAATGGCCTAATGATGCAATTAAGAGAAAATGAAGGAGGGGAGGAAGCTTCCTAATCCTCCCCTATATATATAGATTAGTTGTTAATCATTTTTCTTTGTTGGCTAGTTTGACAAACTATGCTCTTCCACTTTAATTTTTACACATTTAAATTCATGTCATTTATTTTATTGCACCTTTAATTACCTTGTCTTGCACCTTTAACTTTCAATTAAGTTTTAAATTTGTGTTCTTTAATCTTTTATCTTTAAGTTTTTAATCATCTTGTTCATCTGCTCTTCTTGCTTATTGTCAATCTTTTTCTTAATCTATGTTTGTTTTGATTTCAAGTTTTCAATCTAAACCTTTTCATCTTATTTTTATATAAAGTTTAAGTCTTTTTAATTTTCGTGTCTTGTTTTTGTTGATTTCATACGTTTTATCTTTGATCTAGTGTTTTTATTTAGCTTATTGGTGTTTTACTTTGCTTATTGTCTTCTAAAAGTTAAGATTTTTGAGCTTATTTTCGTACTTTTTGTGTTTTCCTAGTTTTTAGGAAATCTGATTCGATTTAGGAACTTTTTCATTAATTGCGAAATCTTGCCTTTTTCTGCTATTGCGAAATCTTCTTCCTAATTCGATTTAGGAACTTTTTCTGCTATTGCGAAATCTTCTTCCTGATTCGATTTAGTAACTTTTTCTACTATTGCGAAATCTTGCCTTTTTCTGCTATTGTGAAATCTTCTTCCTGATTCGATTTAGGAACTTTTTCTAGCAATTGCGAAATCTTTGATTTCACAATTGCGGAATTGTTCATTTCAATTGCGAAATCTTTTTTTTACAATTGCGAATTTATTTCTTTTTATTTTGCGAATTTAATTCAGTTTTTATTTAATTGCGAATTTTATTAGTTTTAGTTTAAGTTTAATTTTCAAATTTATTTTTCCCGCCTTTTTAATTAGTTGCACTTTAAATTTACTTGCCTTAGATTTATTTTAGCCTTGCCTTAGTTTTAAGTTTTAGTTGCGTTTTAAGTTTGCCTTAGATAGATTCAAGTTTACGTTATTTACATTTAGTGCCTTTTAATTTTAGTCACACTTTTTAATACTTGCACCATTTACTTTAAATTAGAGTTAGATTTAAATTACTGCACTTTTACTTTAAAGTCATTTTACTTAATTGTTTTGCACAGTTTATTTAAAAACAACCAAAATATTTGTTCCACCAAAAACAATAGAGTCGCATTTTGAACCGGAAATCAATTCGAGAAGATACCGAGAAACGAACAATTGAACCTAGCAAAATCATAATAATAGCAAGCATGGCAGGCATGCTGCTAACAGTGATTCATTTGTGGTTGTTGGTGATTGTATTGGGAGATTTTTTTATGCACATGTGGTTGTCATTTTGCTTGGAATTTGTTACACTGATTTACTTCCATGCTATTGAGGATCTAACTGTTGCAGGCTTTAGTGGGTAGTTGGCTAGCAAGTAATTTAAAAAAAGAATGAATGCACTGTGACATGCCAACAGTGGGTTGGAGATGGTCTATTTAAGTGTGCCATTCCAGTTAGGTATACCACATTGCAGGCAACAGCGAGGGTAAAACACTCAAGGAAAAAAAATGAGTTGGCGAGGAGTGCTTCATGCTTTGCAATTGCTTTGTTCTTCCAGAGATTTTAGAAGTGTTTCCTGTTTCTATTTGCGGAAGAAGATTGAGGCTGAGACGGAGTAGAGGGGCAGGATTGAAGATCTGCATGCGCGTAAGAAAAACGACATTGATGAGCGGGCCCAGTTTATAAGTGAGCTGTCTAGCCTTAGCCCGGACCACCGTGTGAGTCGAACGCTTTGGCTCCTAGGTGACATGCAAGAGCGTGATGTTGCGGAGCTGTGGAAGCTACACGGACTGGCGGATGATTCTGATGGGCGTCTTGGAGATCTGGATCTTTTTTCCGATCCTTGTAACCCATGTAATGATAGAACGGGTGTTCAGAGCAAGAAGCTTGTTTGTGTGTCTGTAATAAACGAGATGTGGGATCCGATTGTGTATAGTTTGGCCGTATTTGTTGGTGGTATGTCTTTTATATGGCGAAACTCGTTGTTATGTTGTTTTGCTTGAAGCTATGTTGTATGCTGGTTGTAATATAATGAATGTTGTTTATGGGTGAAATATGCTCTTTCCTTATGTTCTAATGCTCTTTCATTAGGTTCTAATCGAGATGTGTAAAATGTTATGTTTATGTGTTATAATATGTTGTCTAATCGAACCAAAAGTATACATTACAGAGCATAGCAACAATGCGGTGTTGTTGTTGGTGCTTTATTTTTTCACCACTTATGGTAAAGATGTGCAGAGGGCCATCAAACGGGTCTAACTACTTATGGAGTTAAGAATGATAGTGGATACTATTGTAGATTAGCATTTAAGGGGTGTGAGCCATTGACAACATTATTTTTGTTTTATCTGTTTGGCCATAAATGGTTTTTTTATATTGTCTAAATGTGGCAAAAAATAAACAGTAAAGGTAGAATAATAGATGATGGGAACAGTGTGTGGATGGGGATAGTGTTCTTTTAGAATATACTTTTGGGAAGGTAAGCCGAGAATCATGCAATTCGGGTTTGGGTTACTGTTTTTTGTGGTAGTGTTGATTGTTAGTGCAGGACACTAAAGGAGTGTTAACATGCTAGAGTACACACATCTTTACACAAATTTACAGTTAAGTTTTATAAACAAATAACCAATGGTGTACCGTCCAAAATGTGATGCATTGGATAAGGAAGCAGGAACTGACGATTGGGCGGACATGTTTATTTGTCGTTTACAGGATGAGATCGCAAGCGAAACAGCCTGGAAAGCTATGATGGAGCAAATGTGGCGGGAGATGAATAGTGTTGTCATTGATATGACTCATCTTGTTGCTAGGACCGTTGCTGGGGAACCGGTAGTTAACCAGATGGTGCACCTTTTAGGGACCGTGACACGTGAAGACTGTTCCTTTCAAGAACAGCTCACAGCCGAAGCAGTGGCAACTGGAAACCGCATCGGTAGGATGGAAAGATTCATTGAACGGTTGCGAGGGAACGTTTCTGATTGAAACGATTATTTGAATGCGCGTGCATGTGTTTTCTTTGTGTGTGTTGAATAAATCATCGTCAACCATTAAGTTGATTGTGTTTGTGTTTCTGTGTCTACCAAGAATGGACCAGGTGTGTGTGCCTGGGTGTTTGTTATTTTGGTACTGGAAATGACGTTGGTTCATTGGCAGGGCTTCTTTATGTATTTGTTTTAATGTATTTTTATGTTTGTTTCTAGCAAATGTTTATTTATTTACTTTTCTATTTTGATTGCATTGATAGAAACTCTAAAGAAGGCAACATCAAAAACTTAAAGGCTATTGTGTAACAAACGCGTAGTATAGAGTGTTACCTGGTTCATTCTTTTGTATTACAACGACAGAGCTGGTGGCCCTTATTGTTTGTGGTTCGTGAGGGGCAGGCAAAGGTTTCTCATCTGTTGTTGCCACAGCTGACGTTGTACAAAAGCCTTCTATTCCTTTTGGTTCCTTCAGCCGTGTCAACTTTTCGTTTATGATGAGCTTGTCAATGTTAACCCAGCTTGGTCGAAGAAGGTGAAGCTGGCCTGGCCGGTGGCATCGTGAACAATTGTTTTGAAACCGTACCTGGCATTTTCCATAATATGGTTGTTTTAGTATTTTGGTTAGTAATTGTGGATGCACTGTGAAGAACATTTCCATACCTAAAGAAGGGGTCCTCCAGTTGTCCGCCATCTTCGCAAACAAACGTTCCTCCGTAGTCAGTTGGTCTTTTTTTGTCGTCAGAGAAGGTGTATACTTTAGCAAACATGTGTATTCGGTTACTCGAAAACACCCGACAACAAGGATTACAGGAGGTGGGAGCTTATCAATCTCTTCCATACAAAACTATCATACGCCGTATAAAAGTATCATATAAGTTGTAGAGAAACAGAAAAAACCTAATCCTAGCGCTAGTCCATAGCTGGTGCAGGATAGAGCAGGAAGATGATAAACGGCCCCCCTAAACTTGCCCGAACACCCATCTGGTAGGCATGAACTTTTAGCCCCAACACACGCTGGCGTTCTGTTTCGGCAGGTTGGTCACCTTTCATGAACAAATAAACAACCAAATATTAAGTAACACGAGATAGCCATTTTTTTAGACCATTTATTCAACTATAAAAAACTTACACTCAACCGGAGCCGCCACCGACATTGGCAGGTGGCACAATGTTTTGCCCGCCTTGAAAAACCAATATCGAATCTCACCCTAGAAAAAGACAGGTCAGTAAACAAACCCAAACCACATTCTTGGAAGAATAAGCTCAGATGTGCGAGGGCGGGAAGAGCAGCAGAGTTGCGCGACCCGCGATGGCTGCAAGCACGACTTCGTGTTGGCCCGGCAAGTTACGGGCCGATTCAAACTGATCATCAGCAATCATACACGCCATGGCTGCAACCCTGAAAGGGTGGCCAGCCAAGAGACATTTGATCTATGTTGTATCCTGACCTGTTGCAACATAACTACCGTTGTAATAAAAACAAATACAGTTGGAAACCGGGTAACGCACCACAAATTTCAAAGGTTGCCCCGCCAAGATCCGGGTACCAAATGAACTTGCTATTTATGATTTTTTTTTTGGCTTAAACATGGCACCCTTTAGGGAAAACTGGATAAACACGCCATAGCTGCAACCTCGAGAGGTTGCCCCGCCAATAAACGTGCAATCTCAGGATTAACCCGGGTCGTTCAAGGTCATCACAGCCATATCAATTGCACATTCCAACAACCAAATAACCACAAAAGCGTATAACATACAATAGATACTACCAACGTAAAACACTCGTAAGTATTAGGAAGCAAATATAGCAAGAGGACAATCTTTTTTCAGCTTGGAAGCTGATTAAGCAAATAATGAGGAACCAAAATCAGGACCAAGATCATATGTAAGTCTCCAAAGAAGCTACACAATCAAGGGTTACATAATCCAAAAGAAACCCAAAATAAGGTTACATTATATAAGCTAAAACAGACAGTTGCTAAAACAACCTAATATGTTTTTTTCAAACTGTAATCGAAACCAAGTCGTGTAACATATAATGTAATCCGACTCGTGTAAGGTATGATCTAAAGCAACCAAGGGCCAAGATGGTATCCAAATATTAATAGTATCGCCCCTCATAGCCAGGCCTTTCCCTCACAAAAAACTACACAAACAAACAATAGCAATTAAGGATTATCACCGACCTACCAACAACGTCGTACAGCACACATGACGGCAACAAAGAGGTAGGGGCAACGCAACATCTGAGGGTCAAATTAGCAAAAAGGTTTGGCTCAGATTTGCGAGCTAGGAACAGGGCAAAAGGGTACCCGACCCGTCGCGGCTGCAAACACGATATAGTGCTTCCTTGCCAAGACACAGCTGGGTGTCACCCAACACAGGCCAAAGCTCAATCAGTAATATCATCATTACCTACAATGAACCGTAAAATTGACATGATAGGCAACACATGTCAAAAACCTAAAGCAAGAGCCAATAATAACTTTAGGAAGGAACACACTTTAAATATAATGTAGCAATGGCAGCAAGGTGATTCGATAACTCCAATCTTGGATGAGATTTTTGAACCACCAACAATAGCAGCAAATAGCCTTTTTGGGTTTGAAACTTCCCCATCAAGATACTCCAATTCCTACATCACCATCGGGAAGTGGATAAATAGGCTAGACGACTGAAACAATGTATCAGTCGAATTGCATTTATAATTTTGGAATGCATAAGAAGGCATGAAACTTCACGTTGCTAATAAAACACAAGAGGGTTCTAAATATGTAAAGAAAAAGAGAACGTACCAGAGAGTTTGTGAAACATAGGCGAGGCACCAACGACTTCAAATCCAGACCACCTAATGACAACCTTCCACTTTTTTCTAGAAAGTATCACACTGGTCTAATGTGGAAGTAAAAATGAGGTTCAGAATAATCGAAAATAGGGGATACACCCGCCATGGCTGCAAATCTAGAAGTTTGCCCCGCCAAGACGCGGAGTATGTCACTTTAAACCAATCGCACTTGCACTCATCACAGCCCCTAAACTACATCATTATACCATCTAGCAACATTCACAAATACCAAATCGGCTTTGTTGGGACAATTTCAATTACTTTGCATAGTAGCCAGCAACGGCATAAGAATTTAGTAAACCATCTACCAAATACATATGATCAGATAAGTATGTAATCGGAAAAAGAAAATCCGACCACCATGGTTGCAAACCCATCAAGGGTGTCCCGCCAAGCTGCACGTAATCCAAAGTTTACGCGAACCCCCCTATAAAGGTCCAAATACCATCATCACAGCGTATTTATAAAATTTTTATTATCGCTTTAAAAAATGTATCAAAAATATGCCATAATGTACGCGCCATAAGCTGTAACCTCAATTAGTAACTATAAGAGGCGAAATCTCATCAAATCTCATGCCAACCTCATCAAAACCCACTTTCAGCTTATATTTCACACCTATAAAGACTAATTGGCAGCTATAAAGACTAACAAAGAGTACTAAGAAAAAGTAACAACAAACAATAATAATACAATATTATTATAAAGGGGAATAACGGTTCCCAATGAACAGTGATTCCCCTCACACACTGTAAAAAATATTGTTTCCTTCCCCTCTCACAGTTGCCTCCTTCCCTAACAAAATCTACACACACAAAACACACACCGTTCGTTCCAACGGCCCGTAATACAATATTCATAAAATTACCTTATCTAATTAACCACACATTCACTTATATTTTGTTGCCACATCGCATGTATATGTTAACCCGTTAACTCAGATTGATGTGTTTGCCACAAAACTGGAGTTTGCACTCGAAACCGTCATGCCCGGATCACCAACACCACACACCCGCCACGATCGTCGCACGCGGTGGGCAGCGGCAACGAAAAGAAGGGGGTAATGCAGGACCATAAGGCGAAAGTAGCAGCATAACTAAACCACCAAACATTCAGAATGTTCACTGGGAACCGTGATTCCCTTCTTTAATATAGAGGTTAATGAGTGGCAGGTAAAATTGAAGTAGACGGTCTGAATAAGCCTAAAAAAGCACCAGCTTAGATATGCGATGCCTGGTACAATAACATGGAGCTCATATATGCCATGTGGGTATGGGTAGAAAGGGTCTGTGGCCCACCATGACCGTAAACACGACAATGTGCTAGGCCAGAAAGTTAAGGGCCGATTACACCAAGCATCATCGATCATGTACGCATGGCTGCAACCCGTAAAAGGTGCCTCGCCAAGACACGTGGGATCTCAGCTTTAACCCGACCCGCTGCAAGTCATCATAGCCCGTATAACACTTATATTTTGTTGTCACATTTCATGAATATGTTAACCCATTAATTGAGATTGATGTGTTTGCCATAAAACTGGAGTTTCACTCAAAACCGTCAATTCTTGCAGTTGACGAAGCTCCGCCTCAGTTGGTTTAGGTTAAGGCGAAAGTAGCAGCATAACTGAACCACCAAACGGTCAAACATTCAGACTGTTCACTAGGAACCGTGATTCCCTTCTTTAATATAGAGGTTAATGAGTGGCAGGTAAAACTGAAGTAGACGGTATGAATAAGCCTAAAAAACAGTAACTAAGATATGTGATGCCTGGTACAATAACATGGAGCTCAGATATGCCATGTAGGTATGGGAAGAAAGGGTCCGTGACCCACCATGACCGTAAGCACAACAATGTCCTAGGCTAGAAAGTTAAGGGACGATTTCATCAAGCATCATTGATCATACACGCATGTTTGCAACCCCTAAAAGGTGCCTCGCCAAGACACGTGGGATCTCAGCTTTAACCTGACCCGCTGCAAGTCATCATAGCCCGTATAACAGCATGTAATCACATAGAATCAATAAATGTGAAACGGTTGTACGCATCATCACACGCATTGTACAGCAAGAAGGAACGGCTAGACATTTCTCTCCTTATTATCAGCAAAACACAGATATCTATTCCTATCATCACCAAGGCATAATCACATATGCAAACAGGGACCATCCAGTTAAAGCATTAATAAGAGGGTTACACTAAAGGGCCACAAAAACACACATGTGGCTAGATTTAATCAAAACCTAAATGTGTAGCATATAACCTAAACCAACTGAAGACATGGGAACTTACAAACGATTGTCAAATCAACAACAGAAAAGGCAAGGATAAACAAATGTTGTGATAATGTACCTAACCCAGAAATAATGCAAACCCACAACAAATTAGATGTTATTGTGGGTATATATATGGCTGGCATGGGAGAAACATCAACGGTGACCATGGCTACACGAATATGGACCTCCTTATGCAACGAACGTCTGGGGATCGATCTCCTGTAGCCACTACACAATCAAACAAATGTAATTAAGGATCAGCGATGAAAGGGCAAGGGCCAAAACAATAGCAATTAAGGATCAATTTGAAAAGGCAAAACAAATTACTTAAGGGCACTTAGCCTTTAATGAGTAACGGGCAAAGGGGGAAAAAGCCAAAACTCATCAATGGGTAACGAAGTCACAAAACGGGCCGTTGGAACCAACGGTGCGTGTTTTGTGTGTGTAGATTTTGTGAGGGAAGGAGACAACTCTGAGAGGGTAAGGAAACAATATTTTTATCAGCATGTGAGGGGAATCACTATTCACCGTGATTCCCCTCTATAATAAGGAGAGAAATAGGAAAGGATTTGGTCCACATAAGTAAAACTTGATTGTTTCTTCTTTTAAATTTATTATATGAGCGTCTGTGTGTGGGTGGGGAGAAAAGTAGAGTCATCCCCAACTAGAACCTTAGAATATTTATGTGACATTTATAACCTTGTTTTCTTTCTTGCTTATATCATTATCTTCTGGGTTAATATACACGCAGGTTACTAAAGTTTGGTCAAAGTAACGATTTTGTTATTAAAGATTAAAACCTTACACTTAGGTTACTAATGTATTGTTTACCTGATCTTCAAGTTACCCATAATGTTTTTACCCGTAGTTATAAGTTGCATGTCTACGTAGACTGCCACTTACGTTTTCGTCAGTAAACTTACGTTTTCTTTAATAAAGTTACGTTTTCGTTTGTAAACTTATGTCTTCGTCAGTAATTTTACGTTTTCGTCAGTAAATTTACGTTTTCGTCAGTAAATTTACTTTTTCGTTAGTAAATTTACGTTTTCGTCAGTAAATTTACGTTTTCGTCAGTAAATTTATATTTTCTTAAATAAATTTACATTTTCCTCTGTATTTTTACGTTTCCGTCAGTATTTTTACGCTTTCATTAGTAAATTTATGATTTCTTCAGTGAACTTACGTTTCTTTTCAGTAAATGAATATTTTCATCTGTATTTTTGCGTTTTCGTCAGTAAACTTACGATTTAGTCAGTAAATTTACATCCTCATCAAATTCACGTCTTCATCAGTATTTTTATTATTGTCAGTATTTTAAGTTGAATAAAACGTAAAATTATTGACGAAAACATAAATTTACCGACGAAAATGTAAAATTACCGACGAAAATGTAAATTTATGACGAAAATGTAAATTTATGACGAAAACGTATATTTACTGACGAAAACGTAAATTTATTGACGAAAACATAAAGTTATTAACGAAAACGTAAATTTACTGACGAAAACGTAAAAGTACTGACAAAAACGTAAAAGTACTGACGAAAACATAAGTTTATTGACGAAAAAGTAAAATTACTGACGAAAACGTAAAATACCGACGAAAACATAGTTTTACTTACGAAAACATAAGTTTACTAAAGAAAACGTAAATTTACTAACGAAAATGACCACGTATAGTCCCCGAGCCGGGTCTTGAACTCGGTCCACGGGTACTACCCGTATCCGGCCCATCACGAATGGGTTGGATTAATGTTCTTTGGGCTTACAGGCTTCGAATGAACAGTGGCCGCATAGACATGTGCGGCCCACGGCCCGACACGACCGATACAGGGTTAGACAGATTCACAATCTAATTGGGATTGGGATTTACCCTAAAGTGGAGGATATACACCAACCATAATTAGAAGATAACAATCAAGCTAATTGTGGTACTTATCCTTTGCTTGTGGCCGAAGCATCGGTACCTTCCCATTAGGGTTGTACCGCCTATATAAGGAACCCCAAGGGTTCCACAAAGGTATCACATTCGTTATACTTTCACTCTACACCCGATTATTAACCGTAAACCGATACTTACTCTCACGTCGGACTCTAATCGTGGGATACATTCCCACGGTAAGCTTAACGCATGTTGTTTTAGTGTGCAGGATCTCAACAAGAAGTTTACTTGGTGCAAGAGCCGGATCCCCACATATCTGAAATAAGACTAATTCGGATCAAGCAAGGATCGTCCAACTTTTTTATCAACAAGTTGGTGCCATCCGTGGGACCCTACACTAAACTGAACTCTACCAATGACGAAGGGACATTCTTAGGGAAATCCAAAGGGCGCGATCCTTGGGAACCAGAAGTCCGGAGGTGATATTCCAATCACCCCAACTCCTCCTCCGGGTGGACAACCGGGTGGATCAAACAACCGGAATACATCGTTTCAATCTCCTGGTGGGACGAGCATGATTAATAATAACCCACCACCAACCCTCACGCTGAATAATCCTGATCCGGGATCAACACCCAAGGCTCCCAATAAGGAGCTGCAAAAGCAGCCGGCGATCAAACCAGAGATTAAGGACGACCCACTCGATGATGAGGATCTCTAGTGCGTACTTACGCAAAATTTCGATAGAATCATCCCGGCCGTCACGGCAAGGATGAACCTAGGAAGGAATCTCCATTCCAGACTCAACTTCGGCAACGCCGGGCATGATACCTCTGACAAAACTCAAAAAAGGCAGAGGAAGTCTCGGGCCCAGGAACAACCTCCACCCGAGGTACCACCTCGACCACGGAATGTGTTCGAACGGATAGGAGACCGAATCATGCAAGAATTGCAAGAGGCTCAGGTTGATGAGGACAACTCCTATGGGTTTGCAGAACGCGAGGCATATGAAGTTCCTCCTAAGAATCGATGTACTAGTGTATGGCGTAGAATGGAATCTGCTGGGAAGAAAACTCCTACCCCTTCCCACAAAAGCAGCTATCGAAGTCAATCGAAAGGTGGGACGCGACCACCTCATCACGACCCTTTCGGGTCAGATTCGGATGACCATCATCCAAGACGTCGCCGAACAAGGTATTCCCCTCCGGAACCCTCAGACGACGAAGGATGGTATGGGTAACCTTATTATCACGCGGAGGAGGAAGAAGACCTTTCTCTTCCATGGTGTAGCGAGAGGGAGGACGCCTTTACTCTTCGCATACGAGACTACTCTGAGGAAAAGAAGCGTCGCATGCCGATGACGGTTAAGACCTATGATGAATCCGGCGACCCGGATGACCATCTAAAAGTGTTCGACACACAGGCTAAAATTGAACGATGGCCGATGCCCATATGGTACCAGATGTTCAATTCAACCTTAATTGGCAATGCCCGCGACTGGTTTGAAAAGCTTCATCCCCGAAGCATCAAAAGCTTTGATGAATTACGCACAACGTTTAAAAACAATTATACTCACGTAAGAAGTATAATAGAGATCCGGTCTCACTGGCAACGGTCAAACAGAGGCCCGGAGAATCTACAGAAGAATTTACAGAATGTTTTAAAGACGAGTGCACGCGCACAAAAGCATGACCATAACTCCTTAAGATCTCTGACTATATGCACGCCATTACAGATAAGGAGTTGGTCAGGCGCCTTAATGATAAACGTCCGGAGAAGTTTGATGAACTCATGGAAAGAGTTAGAAACTTTGTGGAAGGAGGGACTGCTGTTGCCGCAACTTACCCCTCAAAGGGAAACCATGGTTATAGATCAAACGACCAGCCCAGGAGGCAGTCGGAGGGACAAAGCAGTCACGACAGTGGGAGGAGCTCGGAGTATAAGAGCCAGAGAAAGGAGGACGGTCGGACGACAAGTTTACCCCTTTAAAGATGACTTACCGAGACATCTTACTTACGGAAGGAGCAAGCTTTCCAAGACCTCCCCCAATGACTACCCCGATGGTTCGTCGTCAAGGAAATCGCTTCTGCAAATTCCATAATGACAAGGGCCACGACATGGAAGAGTTCATTCAGCTCAAGAAGCACATCGAGTCACTGATTAAATCAGGCAAACTCAAGCATTTAGTTTAGGATTGGAAGGATGGGAAGGATAACAAAAGGAATGACAAAAAAGATTCCCAAAAGGACAAGTCTACGACCATATACATGGTTCATTCATGGAAGCATCGGACGAAGCAGAAAATTAGTTAAAAAATTTCTCGCGGGAAAGAAATCTCATTCCCTCCCATCACGGCGAGCAACGTCACAGACATACCTCTCACGATTGAGATGAGCATTGGAAACACAATGTCCGTAGGATGTATGTGGACGGTGGATCATCGGCCGAAGTGCTTTATGAACACTGCTTCGTGCAACTACGACCAGAGATCAAAAGCCAATTAATAACGGCTACGTCTCCGCTCATTGGCTTCAGTGGGGAAACTATCTGGCCAATAGGACAATTGCGTTTGTTGGTAAACGTCGGAGATAAAGAGCATTCTAATACGGCGTTGATGAACTTTATGGTGATACATTCACATTCTCCGTACAACGGTATTATTGGAAGACCAGGCATCCTAGCCATACGAGCAGTCCTGTCCACGGCACATGACATGATCAAATTCCCAATAGAAGGAGGAATTGTTACCTTCTACAATTCGGTAGGACCGGCATTAGAGTGTCACGCCGTGGAAACACCAGTTCAACCAACCCCCATAAAGAAGGGATCACCACCTCCTAATTGGAAAGTGGCGATCCATCCAGATTATCTAGTACAAGAGTTTGCGATCGAAGGAACCCTCTCCGAGGAAGGAAAGAAGGCCATGTGCTCTCTCCTTAAAGTAAACCTTGATGTGTTCGCATGGGAACCAAAACATATGAAAAGCGTACCGCGCTTAGTCGCGGAGCACAAGCTGCAAATCCGCCCGAGATATCCTCCGCTGAAAGAAAAGAAACATGGTCAAGCACCAGAACACCGCCAGGTGATACTGGACGAGGTAAAAAGCTGGTAGATGTAGAAATCATGCGAGAGGTCTATTACCACGAGTGGCTCTCCAACCCAGTCATGGTTAAGAAGCACGACGGAAGCTGGCGCATGTGTGTGGACTTCACAGACTTGAACAAAGCTTGCCCACAAGATCGCTATCTGCTACCAGAAATTTATTGGAAGGTTGAATCCCTATGTGTTTACTCTTTTAAATGCTTCTTGGACGCATATAAGGGATACCATCAGATCTAGATGGCAGAGGAAGACAAGGAGAAGACGACATTCCATACCAGTCAGGGTGTGTATTGTTACACAAAAATGTCGTTCGGACTCAAGAAGCAGGCGCGACATATCAGTGACTTGTTGATAAAGCCTTCGACTCACAGATTGGTTGTAAACTCGAAGTCTACGTCGAAGACTTGGTCATCAAAAGCCATACAGAAGACAAGCTCCTCTGTGATATCCAGAAAACTTTCAATACATTGAGAAAAATTAACATGAAGCTGAATCCAAAAAATTGCACGTTTGGGGAAATCGAGGGTATGTTCCTCGGATACATGATCGATCCAAACGGCATAAAACCTTATCCGGAGAAGACCGACGTTGTTATAAAGCTACCGTCCCCCCAGACACTTAAAGAGGTACAATCACTTAATGGGAAGCTGGTCGGGTTTAATAGGTTCTTATCAAAATCTGTAGAGAAGTCATTCCATTTATTCAGAACACTCAAGAAGTGATTGAAAAAGGGGACTTCGTTGGACAAAGGAAGCATAGGAGGCGTTTGGGCAGCTCAAGCAACATCTCACGGCTCTTCCCATGCTGGTCGCCCCGCGACCTAAGGAAGAGCTAATCATGTACTTATCTGCCACGTATGGAGCGATAAGTGCAATCCTTATGACTGATCAGGATTCAGTCTAGACTCCGGTTTACTTCATAAGCAAGGCGCTGCAAGGACCAGAGCTGAACTATTCACCAATGGATAAATTGGTCTTATCGCTGGTTTACGTCGCGAAAAGGTTACGCCGGTACTTCTAGGTGCACCTAATTGTGGTTGTCACGGACCAGCCAATAAAACAGATTATCTCTAAACCAGACGTGGCAGAGAGATTACAGAAGTGGGGCGTCATACTCGGGGAACACAACATCTCCTATAGACCAAGGACAGCCGTCAAGGGACAAATCTTGGCAGATTTCATAATCGAGAAACCTGAGGAGGACGAGCCAATCATACCAAAGGAAGATATTCCAGCAGAACCATGGATTCTGTTCACCGATGGATCTTCTTACACGGATGGATCCGGAGCAGGGCTCATACTCACAAATCCGGAAGGCATGGAATTCACCTATGCCTTGTGTTTTGAGTTCACAGCTACGAATAATGAGGCAGAATACGAAGCATTGATTGTGGGTTTAAAAATCACCGCTAGAATAGGAGTGCGTAACCTTGAAGCCTATGTGGACTCACGACTTGTCGCGAATCACATCCTAAGAGAGTACGAAGACAAGGAGGAGAACATGATCCAATATCTAGAGAAAGTCAAGACACTTATCGTTGGTTTTGGCAAGTTCTCTATCAAGCAGGTACCAAGAGGTGAGAATTAAAAAGGCGGACACACTTAGCAAGATTGCATCTACAAGCTTCGCCCATTTATCCAAACAAGTGTTGGTGGAAATACTCAAAGATAAATCTATCTCAAGAGAGGAGGTCGCTGCAATAGTTGACGAGGAGGGACCTACGTGGATGACCCCGATTGTGAACCATTTGACAAACGAAACCCTTCCTGATGATGAGACAGAGGCACGTCGCATTAAAAGGAAGTCGCAACATTTTGAACTCCGCGATGGTGTCTTATACAAGCGCTCATTCTTACAGCCATGGTTGTGGTGTGTTGGTCCACACCAAGCTAGTTATGTGATTAGTGAATGTCATGAGGGTTCGTGCATGCACGCTGGTCCAAGATCAGTAGTAATACGGGCTCTACGTACAGGTTACTATTAGCCGACTATGCATCGAGACGCGCGAGATATGATTCTTAAATGCAATGATTGCCAGGTTTATAGGCCAGTACCACGCCATTCGCAGCAGGAGCTGACACCCATCACATCTCCATAGCCATTCTACAAGTGGGGAATTGACATAGCGGGTCCCTTCCCTGTTGCAGCCAAAGGCGTTAAGTTCTTAATCGTAGTTATGGACTACTTCATTCGCTGGATAGAAGCCAAGACGGTCGTGACAGTGACGGGCATGAATGAAGGAGGCATTCCCCATGGGGAAACATCCCTTGCATTTGATTGGGATGCATGAATGAAGGAGGCATTCCCCATTGGGAAAGTATTTTGTTGAAAATTATTCCAATTCATATGGCCATTTTGTTGTCCATAATTTCTCCTAGGTGTCTTTGACCTTGATCTAGAATTATTGTTATTCCTCCTAGGTGTTGGAGTTTTACTTCTAGGTCGTGACTTAGCTTGATCATCTATTTGTGGTGTAGGTGTTCTACTTCTAGGTTTAGACTCATTTCCTACTCTTGGAGGAGTAGATGTTTGTCTAGATAAGTTTCTAGTTCCTATTAAAGGTTTACTTAAAGGCTTATAAAATTTACCAAGGGTATTTTTATCAAGGATATGTATTTTAACCTTGTTAACAAGAAGATGTTTTGGCCCTTCATCTAAAGTAGACTTTTCAGAAAGTTCAAGATTTTCACAAAAATCATCCTCTGTCCGCGGTTCTTTAGCTCCACCTGTCACAAACGAGAATTTTGAATCTATTTAATTTACGTGAAACGCGATGGCTCGGGTTAGACTTATGTGTCTATTGACGTTCCGGACGATCACACGTATTTTGTGTACGAATTTGAAAATTTAATTATTGGCATTCATAAGAATTTCTACTTGGATAAATGTTAGTTACTTACGTTACGTGATAAGGACGAATTATTATAGAAACCGACTCTCATTTAAATCAACATAATTTAATTTATTAATGTGCTATGTTACGACATCCTTAGAAGTTACTCATTTTCTCCTCAATACTAAATTTATTAAACTACTGCTTGAAATCTCCTCATTTAAACGTTCCTACTACGATTCTACTAGATTAAACTTTACAAAAATGATTTTTAGAAAAATCTCAAAACAAACCCTTGTGTACAACCCCATAACCGGTCCCCTTGTTTTGAAAACAAAATATACACGTTTTAAATACCCCCACCCCTTTGTTACACTATTTTGAAGCCAAAAAGTTGTACATCTCTTACACAAGCATTGAAAACACAATCTCTCTTCCCCTCCCCTGCTACTTCACGTGCTCCATTTCCCCTTTTGCTCTTCCCCAACATTATACAAGTTCCCAGGCTAGTTTACTTGGCAAAAGCCTAGTTACAAACTAACTAAAACCCTAACTAGTTTTCCCAACCCTAAGCACACTCACTTCCTATAAATAACAGCTTGATAGCAAGAGGAAATCATACACTTAACAAAACACTCTCTAACCCAATAACTTACTACCCACTGTTATAAACTATCCTAGCCGCAACCAAGACGAAAGAGTCTCGGCTTGGCCATCTAGTCACTGGAATCCGGGTTAATGATTCATTAGCCATTTCACCTCCTTACTATCATTTAAGCATTCTTGGACCATTGTAAGACTCCCTTTTGTTCTTTGCATTTTCTCTCATCTTGGTTGATACATACTTGCTAAAAATATTTTGTAAACACAAACCAAGTCACGGGTTGGGGGTGTGTTATGTATATGAATAATAATCTAAACCAAACCATGGAAAAACGATGAACGCAGGAGGCTTAAGCCTTAAAAGTTTGGAACATAAGACGGGAAGATATGATTTTATGTAAAGCTCATGAACGATGTTATGCGAACTTATGGACAAGCAATCGACTCTTAAAATTTCATGAATACTCGTGATTTTGATGATAATGCTATGAAACCCTTAGTTGTGTATTATATTGCATGTTTACAACTATAAAAGTACAACATAGACCATAGCATCAGTAAGCTAATACGGTTAGTTGTGTATCAAGAAGACAAGTTTTCTTATTGAGAAACCTTGAAAGCATGCATGCATTTAGGCTTTAAGTATCACATTTTCAAATGGAAATGCTTGTGTGTTGTACTTGTGTCGCGTGTGTACAAACCAACATGGTGATCCCAAATAACGAAACGTTATGTGAAGCCATCAGTGTGTCGACCATATGTTAGACCTAGGAGAAATCATGCATGTCAAAGTGGGTATGACATGATAAGAAATAGAGGTGTGAACTTATGTGTGTGCTTGTTTCCGTAAGTATGGACTCATAACAAGATTGTGTATCACACGAGCATGTGTTAGAGTACTTCCAAAGGTAAGTTGTGCATTTTCGTGGGTGTGGGTAAACAAACAGGAAGAACGCAAGTAAAAATATGTTGCTTGTAAATTATGTGATGTTGTGTATTATGCATGTGTGAACCACAGTGGCCAGAAAAATAAAACACGAAGGACGGATTCATCAAGTCACTGTGTGCATGTGTGTATGTCAACCAGGAATAAAACGCAAGAACAACTTTTCTCATTTCTAAACAATATGAGTGTGTGTTTAGTACTACTACGTGTGCGTGTGTGTGAGCATATATACTGTTAAGACGAGAAAGACAATGACCCAAGTGATATGTAATGTACATGACATAAATGATCAACAAATATCTTGTGTATGTGTGTGACTCCCTGCCTAAAAACAGTGACAAAAATAGTGAAACATAATGAGAGAAAATAGAATGGCGTGTGTTTATGTACGTGCATGATGAATGTGTATGGGCGAACAACCATGTAAACATGAAAGTATAAACAATATCTTTGTGCTTCGTGTTACAGTATTATGATATATGAACAATGGCTAGTAATAGTATGTGAGTACATATGCATGAAATCTTCAAAATCACTTTCCTTAAAATACATGCTACAGTGAATTTCATGTGTATGTATGTGTGTGTGCCGTGAAGGTACTCCCTCAGCAGGCGAATAGTAGACCCTATTTCCCTCTTGATGAATAAGTTTACATGCATGAATGGGATAGAACTCCTACCTGTAATAAAACACATGGGTGTTGTGTTGTGGGTTAACTTTTCTGCCAAGCTAAAAAGAAAGGAAGACCAGTTACTCCCTTGCCAATATTACTGTACATAATAGGTGCTAAGTCTTGGTGTGTGTTTGTGGGTACGAGAACTGTCTAAATGAGCAAGAGAATGACCCAACTTGTTGTGTGATGCATACAATATATAATTATAAACCAGGCCTAGCTAGAATGCATAGGTGATCTACTGCGTACAGTGGCATAGTAAAATAGTGAAACAAAAAGGAAAGAAAGGTACATATGACGTGTATATATATGTATGCTTATGTATGTATGCATGGCATGTATTTAAATGCAAAGAAGCTTTGTCTATCCACTGATGGATTATGATGTATGCGTGTAGGAGAGCAGAGGACAAGGACAATGGTCCCTCTTCTTTTGTTACTACTTGACTTAACTAATAAATGGTTGTGTAGAAGGAGCATGCGGTAAAACATATGTTTTGGGTGTGATATCAGAATGGCTAATAAAATAAATGGGTACATATAGTAGTAGCGTTAAACATAAAAACATGCCAAACCTTATAAATTAGACACTTAGAAAAAAATGGCTGATCACCCTACTGCATGCCTAGTTTTAACCTATCTAATGACGTTGCCCCAAAGATATAAAAATACCTTGTTAAGGATGACACGACCTAGTGTTGATAACAATTTTCCGTTCGTCTTAATATGGAGTAACGAACTTGGATATCGCTTCAAAAATTGCTTGGTTAACACTTGTAAATAATTGGACATTACTTGTTTACTTTTGTTTGCGAGTGAGCCACTTTGACTAATTAAATGCCTCACTTAGAGACCTCATAAAAATGCGATATTTATCAAATATCAAAGAGCTCACGGTCTAGTTTTTATAATGAGAACCCGTTTATTTTTCGGACTATTATTGAACAAGTTATCGAGAACCAAAGTTGACCCCGTGACTAAAATGGTTGAACGAGAAAAATGTATGAACACATTTTATAAATCTATAGCAAGTATAAATTATCAACCAAGTGCATTGTACATTATTATTTCTTGTATTTAGCCTAAGTACGATATTTTATATAGGTTACGAGTAGATCGTTTGCGCATTGTTTTGTGTGCCTTGATATTCCGTGCTATCCTTGTTGATCATATTTACCTACTTCATCGAGGTGAGTTTCATAGCCCCACTTTTAATTGCTTTAACTATTTTGGGGTGAGAACATTGCTCGTTTTTAACGGATGAACATAAGTGCTTTAAACTCATACGTTTGCCTACATGATGCCTAAGTAGAGATATCCCTAGATGCTTTAGCCCACTATCGTGAACCGTTAATTACTTTGTGTAAGCGCGAATGTTATGGATAGATCTATCGGGACTAACCTCCCTATCTAATTTGGTTGAGTGGCCAAAGTTAGATACACTTACATTTGAGGATTTACAAATGCTTCGGGATAGGCATTTGCTCGGGCTCTTATTATTTCTTGTTGGTTGAGGTTAACGCTTCGGTGTCACGAGCTTAGGCGTAGGTGATTAAAACGTATACTTTTGATTATAATCTTGTATTTGTTATAAGATTATATGCCGGTTGCCTTGGAAAATCTTATGGTTCATCACACTATTTAAACTTAAACCTATGAACTCACCAACCTTTGTGTTGACGCTTTAGCAATGTTTTTTTTTCTCAGGTATCAAGACGGAGGAGTGACGTGGTTATGCATGGGAGATTTTTAAATGAAAATGGTCGTGACTAGTATATGGATATTTGGATCAATGTTAAAGTCTTTTGAAACAATGTTTTATTATGATCTGGTGTAATTCGCTTCCGAAACAAGTTTTATGCTTTTAATTAAATTAAAACGACTTTTAAATAGTCTTTCTTTGTATCTATGTCTTTTGATAGTCATGACCGTCGCACCCCATTGTGTTGTATTACTCTGATAAATTGGGGGTGTGACAGATTGGTATCAGAGCTGTAGTTATAGAGAACTAGGTTATTTTATAAAACAGTTTTTATAAACGTGAGTCAAAAATTTAATTGTTTGAGAAATAATTCTAGACTATAACTAACTCTAAAAAAAAATCTCCAAGAACCACTTCACTCCACGTCTTCGATACAAGTAAGTTGTGACTTGAGATAGTTTATGATTTTTGCAATGCTAAGTTTTGAATTTGATTGCTAAGTATTATTAGCATTAGGTATTCCCTTCCCATGTTTGAGTGATAACCATACGGACATGTAATAAAACGATTTTTTTTAAAACATCCTTGTATGGATCATTACGATACGCAAATGGTTTGTGCCATATTTATTTGAATGGTTTGTGCCATCCTTGATTAAATGGTTTGTGCCATATTTATTTGAATGGTTTGTGCCATATATATATATTTTCCTTTGAGATTAAACGTACGCATACTTATATTTTAGATAGTCTGCGGGACTATTATCGACTATCGAAACGTTTTGTGTTTCATATTACTATGCGCCGAATTAAAAATATCGCCATGATTCCTAGAACGAAAACTATATGAATATATTTACTTACCATGCGTTTGGTAGTATGTTAATTTGTAGTAATACTTGAATCAAGCGATGCTATTATAAATGTCGAGAGGAGCAACTATTTATTGGCTTCGGTAAATTGTTACTCCACTAAACATTTATAATAGACTCGGTTGAGGAAAAGTGATCTACATTAATTAACGGTTTCGAAATTGAAATTGAATGCGTAAGTTATCATATCAAATTATTATTTTGAGCACGACCGAAGAACGACGACGACGTCACTATTTAAGATGAAATATGACGATAAAACACTTATTACAAGTATTACTCTTGTAATGCTCCAAAGAATACTACAATTAAAAGAACGAATAAATTGCGCGATATATGAACTATCCACAAATACGCAGACGCGTAAGTCAAACGGTTACCAAAGAAAATTTTTATTGGAAATAAATTACGAATCACAGTTGTTATTTGTCCATTGGTTGCGACTAAGTTAGCATGAAATTATTATAAAATTTAAAGTTACGATATAGATATAAATTAAAGGGTTTACCCTGGGTTAAACAATTATGCCAATTTCTGCATCAAAGGGATTATCGCGTTGCACGATATTTGAGAACCCTAGATGCGAAATGTGGGCGTACATTGAGATCTTAAATACAAGGTATAAATATACAACAATGACTGTAAAGTTTATCTAAGATTACAAGCAAAACGCTAGACGAGAGCAAGATAAACGAAACATATAAGGTATAACGGAACACATTCCACAATTAGAGAAATTCTTGTAATAAAATTTAGAAATTGCTCGAACTGAACATTTTGAACGATTACGGATTAAAAACATATGGAACAATTCTTGTGATGAAATTTTTGTGATAAAATTTCAGTACTCGACTCGTTTAAATCAAATTAACAATTTTTCAAGGTGTAAAAATTGTCGAAAGTGTACGAACTAGCAATACTAAGTTAAGGAAAGACTTATGAATGAACAAGAACTAGTACGGGCTATGTAATAGCCGTAAGCCGACTAAAACTCAAAAACATACTTACTCATTCGAGTTGCAAGTAATAAACGTTTAACAAGAGGAAACTGCACAAAATGAACGTCGTAATAGACCTAAATTTATGAAAGAATTGATTAAGGATAATTGCATTTATCCATCCATGCATAATCACTACTAAAAGAAAGTACAAATAATAAGTATGTGGAAGAGCATGTTAGAGGACTTTAACATTCCACGATTTACTTATTGTTTTCCGTGTAAGGACTACTTGGACATTTAAGTAGACTTATGGATCGATGTACGAGAACTTACTCTAAATAAAAGAAAATTTACAAGACATCATACAACTCATTTCTATTTTTAGAACTTTAGAAAAATACTTCGCTTCTACCTATCTAATAACCCGTCGTTTTACATTTGGTGACAAGCGAAAAAGGAAAAATGCCTCTCATTCCGTTTGTCATTTTGCAATCCGAATCCGACAAGGAAATTACCCCCATCCGGAGCGTAATCACAATAAATTCGGATGACGAGCAAGATTCGCCAGTCATGATGCCAAATGTCACTACGGGATTTCCTTCCATCGTCCCAAATATTTCTACTACTATTACTATGCCAATCTCCACTCCTATGCCTTCAGCAGTGCCTGAAACTTCTAGAAAAAGAAACCGTGCTTCATCACCACCACCTAATGTTGCTCAATCCCCAGAAGAGGAGCCTACTTTAGAAGCACTCGAATTCGATGCAGAACACCTGATGGGCCGTCTGGAGGATCTAGAGGGTGATGTGGATCACCTTATCGAGCAAGATGAGGACAAGGACTTAGTGATAACCGAGTTACGAGAGTCTCTTGAGGCTGCTGAGTCCGAGATTGCAATTACAAACGAGGAACAATGATGCCGAGGCTAGGCAAGCTGCGGATCATGCTCAAATTCAAGAAATCCTACACCATCTAGGTCTTTAGGATTTTCTCGCCTTTCGAATAAAAGTATGGTGTTTTGTAATAAATGTATGACGTGTTGTCAAGACTAAAAGAAGCCATTCATTAGTTGAATGGAATTTTGTACTCTAAGCTCCAAAACTATGTATGGAACGTAGTTCAAGAATGAAATGTACGAATTTTATGATCCGATCCCTTGAAAATTGTATTACAATAATTATGAGAAAAGTTTGGTCAAATTTGAACAATCGTAAGAATTGATAACAATGAAAGAACTAACAAAAATATACATCGTTTGTGCGATAATGTATACAGAAAAATTGAAATGACAGAACAAGGTTGCAAGGACCTCAAAGAGGTCATCACTCGTCAATACCAAAATGCCATTAGGGCCGTTGGTGCGTTCGAAGCTAGTATCCGCACGGTTGACCGAACCATGGATCCTAGTGTTTACGAAAAAGTTAAGGAAACAAGTGCTACTCCGATTAACACTTTTGGACCTCAAAGGACCCTTTCAAAAACTAAGGTAAATCATACCGTTAGTGGAAGAAAAGGTCCTTATGAGAGGAGATGCTATATGATGAAAAACCACCCAGGGTTGAACACCATAAAGCAAAGTGTCGAAAGACTTAAACTTCACCCTATGACTAAACCAAAGAATCACTCGTGGGAAGCGCTGCGTGTCTACCAAGGAAAAACCTTATCATCCCCTACTTGTTGTGCAAGGACAATTTTCCCGGAGGATGTTCCCAAAACAACTCCGATCTTGAATAAGAAGCATCTCGGCAACCTTTCATTTTGCCTTAAGTGTGACTACCACCACAAAGGTAGTTGCGTGAACCATTGCATGCTTTGTGATGACTTTGGGCACTTGGAGGGTGACTGCCGAATGGTAAAGTCCCATGAGAAGATTATGAAGGAAATTGCCCAAGAAGGAAGCTCGGGGGCAAAGAGCGTCCAATACCCTACCAACGTTTTACACCGGTTGCCTTTCGAGAAAGATGCGCCGACAATCTTCAAGTATCAACCCAAGAGTTCTACCCTCGTCATGGATAGAGTGTGGAAATCCATGTATTAGGAACTATTTTACTTTTATGCAAATCAAGTGACTCGACGTCCGTCGATGTTACCACCAACAAACTTAATTATGTAATCGTACTCCATGTCTTCAATTAAATTGCCTTGTTCAATCTTTAAAGCCTCTTTTGTTTAATTTACGAGAAAAATTTTATTTTTAATTTTCATGTGTTGGAGCAAAATTTATCCACTAAAATTTTTACTTAATGGAAGAGAAGTAAATAAAATAATTTTTCGTTAAAAAGATTTTTGTAAAATATTCTTTAGAAAATATCATTATATTTTTTTTACTATTAGAAATCACCACCGGAAACACTTATTAGTGGGAATGATAAAAATCGTGATAATGAAAGTTGGAAGATTAGTAAATGTATTATTAATCAAACGCCACAACTAATAGCGAAATATTTTGGTAAGAACTACCATGTAAAGTTTTGGAACTTGGTTTGACGACCAACTCAATATGGAGAACAAAAACTATTGATAAACTTGACGAGAACTAGTACGAGTAGTCATGGGAACTATTTTGTCGATTGCGAAAAGTGAGCATTGGTAATCAAATGAAATGCACTATGGACTAACTTGTTGGTTATAGAAGTGAATAACGGTAACGAACGAAATGCACTATGTACTGCCAATATATATAATTACAACCTCAAAGAGAGTCAAATTACGATGAAAAGGAGGATGCAACCGTTGGTCCCGAGACGTACGTAGCCTGATCAACTACGTATGATCGTGGTCGAACGCGAGTATGCTCATAGTAGTCATCTTAAAAATGAAATATATTAGTACTAGAAAAATATATTCAAGTTGCCCTATTCGACAAAGAAAAATTTATTATGTGCTATGAACGTCAAACATTTTTATACCGTCTTAAGTAAAAGCGTCGAGTACGCGATACGAGTAAACTTAGTATAATTATTTTCTTCGCCACGGTTACGTACAAAAGCGTATATGACACGCAAGTACTAAGAGCGCCACCTGTTTTTTTTACGACAATTAAACTCAAATAGATTAGAGTTGGAAAATCGAAACGATTTTAAATAATAAGAAGAACGAAAAGTCATATGAGTAAAACTCAAAATTTAAACGGATATTGAGAAATTGTCGCGACTTAACCCATGTTAAGGAACAATTGGGTCAAGATAAGCATGCTTTTGTATATAATTAGAATACCGAAACCACTGCGACAAAAATCTATTTTACCTAACAATGGTTGAGCATCACACCATACTCATATGCTTAAGAAATATTATATACTTTCCTCATAAAAGGAATCCGAACGAACTATGATTTAAATTTATTATAAATTGTGCACCCGTTTTCCCCTCCATGAAAAAGGAGATAAACGAGGAAGAACGCAAACTAAATTGATTAATTAACGAAATTATCTAATATTGAATGTCACATAAAAGGAAGGAACGTCTTGACCCCCATGTGTTAGGACATTCAATTGTTCTAGATCTTTGGGAAAACGATTCAAGAAACCTAGACACATACGCCACTTATCACTACCAAGTAGACGGTTAGTGTGAACGGGATTAATCAAACTATGTGGGACAATTTTCAAATGTACGATATATAGTCATCTAGGCGAAAAATGACGATACGCGACACTTTAAAGTGGAGGTAATACACGAGGACGACACGAACGTTAATAATGAGAAAACTTACTAAACAAAACCGACGTCGTCAAGAAAAATTTACCATACAAGAAAAGTTTTAGGGAACGCTATAGAACCATGTACAAGTCGGAAGAGATTTTCGTTCGTCTTAATCCTAACAAGATTATAGTAATTTTAATCTTAGCAACAAACTAAAAACGAACGCATTGAACACCATGAAAGGAAGATGAAATTTAATTGACCTCTTGTTTTGATAAAGATATCGACGTGCTAGTTTTGAGGACAAAACTCAATTTAAGGGATTACGAATGTCACAAACGAGAATTTTGAATCTATTTAATTTACGTGAAACGCGATGGCTCGGGTTAGACTTATGTGTCTATTGACGTTCCCGGACGATCACACGTATTTTGTGTACGAATTTGAAAATTTTATTATTGGCATTCATAAGAATTTCTACTTGGATAAATGTTAGTTACTTACGTTACGTGATAAGGACGAATTATTATAGAAACCGACTCTCATTTAAATCAACATAATTTAATTTATTAATGTGCTATGTTACGACATCCTTAGAAGTTACTCATTTTCTCCTCAATACTAAATTTATTAAACTACTGCTTGAAATCTCCTCATTTAAACGTTCCTACTACTATTCTACTAGATTAAACTTTACAAAAATGATTTTTAGAAAAATCTCAAAACAAACCCTTGTGTACAACCCCATAACCGGTCCCCTTGTTTTGAAAACAAAATATACACGTTTTAAATACCCCCACCCCTTTGTTACACTATTTTGAAGCCAAAAAGTTGTACATCTCTTACACAAGCATTGAAAACACAATCTCTCTTCCCCTCCCCTGCTACTTCACGTGCTCCATTTCCCCTTTTGCTCTTCCCCAACATTATACAAGTTCCCAGGCTAGTTTACTTGGCAAAAGCCTAGTTACAAACTAACTAAAACCCTAACTAGTTTTCCCAACCCTAAGCACACTCACTTCCTATAAATAGCAGCTTGATAGCAAGAGGAAATCATACACTTAACAAAACACTCTCTAACCCAATAACTTACTACCCACTGTTATAAACTATCCTAGCCGCAACCAAGACGAAAGAGTCTCGGCTTGGCCATCTAGTCACTGGAATCCGGGTTAATGATTCATTAGCCATTTCACCTCCTTACTATCATTTAAGCATTCTTGGACCATTGTAAGACTCCCTTTTGTTCTTTGCATTTTCTCTCATCTTGGTTGATACATACTTGCTAAAAATATTTTGTAAACACAAACCAAGTCACGGGTTGGGGGTGTGTTATGTATATGAATAATAATCTAAACCAAACCATGGAAAAACGATGAACGCAGGAGGCTTAAGCCTTAAAAGTTTGGAACATAAGACGGGAAGATATGATTTTACGTAAAGCTCATGAACGATGTTATGCGAACTTATGGACAAGCAATCGACTCTTAAAATTTCATGAATACTCATGATTTTGATGATAATGCTATGAAACCCTTAGTTGTGTATTATATTGCATGTTTACAACTATAAAAGTACAACATAGACCATAGCATCAGTAAGCTAATACGGTTAGTTGTGTATCAAGAAGACAAGTTTTCTTATTGAGAAACCTTGAAAGCATGCATGCATTTAGGCTTTAAGTATCACATTTTCAAATGGAAATGCTTGTGTGTTGTACTTGTGTCGCGTGTGTACAAACCAACATGGTGAGCCCAAATAACGAAATGTTATGTGAAGCCATCAATGTGTCGACCATATGTTAGACCTAGGAGAAATCATGCATGTCAAAGTGGGTATGACATGATAAGAAATAGAGGTGTGAACTTATGTGTGTGCTTGTTTCTGTAAGTATGGACTCATAACAAGATTGTGTATCACACGAGCATGTGTTAGAGTACTTCCAAAGGTAAGTTGTGCATTTTCGTGGGTGTGGGTAAACAAACAGGAAGAACGCAAGTAAAAATATGTTGCTTGTAAATTATGTGATGTTGTGTATTATGCATGTGTGAACCACAGTGGCCAGAAAAATAAAACATGAAGGACGGATTCATCAAGTCACTGTGTGCATGTGTGTATGTCAACCAGGAATAAAACGCAAGAACAACTTTTCTCATTTCTAAACAATATGAGTGTGTGTTTAGTACTAGTACGTGTGCGTGTGTGTGAGCATATATACTGTTAAGACGAGAAAGACAATGACCCAAGTGATATGTAATGTACATGACATAAATGATCAACAAATATCTTGTGTATGTGTGTGACTCCCTGCCTAAAAACAGTGACAAAAATAGTGAAACATAATGAGAGAAAAGAGAATGGCGTGTGTTTATGTACGTGCATGATGAATGTGTATGGGCGAACAACCATGTAAACATGAAAGTATAAACAATATCTTTGTGCTTCGTGTTACAGTATTATGATATATGAACAATGGCTAGTAATAGTATGTGAGTACATATGCATGAAATCTTCAAAACCACTTTCCTTAAAATACATGCTACTGTGAATTTCGTGTGTATGTATGTGTGTGTGCCGTGAAGGTACTCCCTCAGCAGGCGAATAGTAGACCCTCTTTCCCTCTTGATGAATAAGTTTACATGCATGAATGGGATAGAACTCCTACCTATAATAAAACACATGGGTGTTGTGTTGTGGGTTAACTTTTCTGCCAAGCTAAAAAGAAAGGAAGACCAGTTACTCCCTTGCCAATATTACTGTACATAATAGGTGCTAAGTCTTGGTGTGTGTTTGTGGGTACGAGAACTATCTAAATGAGCAAGAGAATGACCCAACTTGTTGTGTGATGCATACAATATATAATTATAAACCAGGCCTAGCTAGAATGCATAGGTGATCTACTGCGTACAGTGGCATAGTAAAACAGTGAAACAAAAAGGAAAGAAAGGTACATATGGCGTGTATATATATGTATGCTTATGTATGTATGCATGGCATGTATTTAAATGCAAAGAAGCTTTGTCTATCCACTGATGGATTATGATGTATGCGTGTAGGAGAGCAGAGGACAAGGACAATGGTCCTCTTCTTTTGTTACTACTTGACTTAACTAATAAATGGTTGTGTAGAAGGAGCATGCGGTAAAACATATGTTTTGGGTGTGATATCAGAATGGCTAATAAAATAAATGGGTACATATAGTAGTAGCGTTAAACATAAAAACATGCCAAACCTTATAAATTAGACACTTAGAAAAAAATGGCTGATCACCCTACTGCATGCCTAGTTTTAACCTATCTAATGACGTTGCCCCAAAGATATAAAAATACCTTGTTAAGGATGACACGACCTAGTGTTGATAACAATTTTCCGTTCGTCTTAATATGGAGTAACGAACTTGGATATCGCTTCAAAAATTGCTTGGTTAACACTTGTAAATAATTGGACATTACTTGTTTACTTTTGTTTGCGAGTGAGCCACTTTGACTAATTAAATGCCTCACTTAGAGACCTCATAAAAATGCGATATTTATCAAATATCAAAGAGCTCACGGTCTAGTTTTTATAATGAGAACCCGTTTATTTTTCGGACTATTATTGAACAAGTTATCGAGAACCAAAGTTGACCCCGTGACTAAAATGGTTGAACGAGAAAAATGTATGAACACATTTTATAAATCTATAGCAAGTATAAATTATCAACCAAGTGCATTGTACATTATTATTTCTTGTATTTAGCCTAAGTACGATATTTTACATAGGTTACGAGTAGATCGTTTGCGCATTGTTTTGCGTGCCTTGATATTCCGTGCTATCCTTGTTGATCATATTTACCTACTTCATCGAGGTGAGTTTCATAGCCCCACTTTTAATTGCTTTAACTATTTTGGGGTGAGAACATTGCTCGTTTTTAACGGATGAACATAAGTGCTTTAAACTCATACGTTTGCCTACATGATGCCTAAGTAGAGATATCCCTAGATGCTTTAGCCCACTATCGTGAACCGTTAATTACTTTGTGTAAGCGCGAATGTTATGGATAGATCTATCGGGACTAACCTCCCTATCTAATTTGGTTGTGTGGCCAAAGTTAGATACACTTACATGTGAGGATTTACAAATGTTTCGGGATAGGCATTTGCTCGGGCTCTTATTATTTCTTGTTGGTTGAGGTTAACGCTTCGGTGTCACGAGCTTAGGCGTAGGTGATTAAAACGTATACTTTTGATTATAATCTTGTATTTGTTATAAGATTATATGCCGGTTGCCTTGGAAAATCTTATGGTTCATCACACTATTTAAACTTAAACCTATGAACTCACCAACCTTTGTGTTGACGCTTTAGCAATGTTTTTTTTTTCTCAGGTATCAAGACGGAGGAGTGACGTGGTTACGCATGGGAGATTTTTAAATGAAAATGGTCGTGACTAGTATATGGATATTTGGATCAATGTTAAAGTCTTTTGAAACAATGTTTTATTATGATCTGGTGTAATTCGCTTCCGAAACAATTTTTATGCTTTTAATTAAATTAAAACGACTTTTAAATAGTCGTTCTTTGTATCTATGTCTTTTGATAGTCATGACCGTCGCACCCCATTATGTTGTATTACTCTGATAAATTGGGGGTGTGACACCACCCGCGGTTCCATAGTTATAAGGAACCGTGCAGTATACTGGAGAACCGCGTACAAGGGTACGTTTTTCTAAAAATCTAACTTGTTTTGGTTCACTAGTTGATGCTTCATTAGTGTCATATCCCAACCCAAGTCTTTCCTTAGAATGAATTTGTTTATTCAACATATCATCAAGAGCACTAGTACCTTTCATGAACTTTTCCAATTTAATGGAGGTACTCTTGAGATCTTCATTCTCTTGTCTAAGGTTTTCACAATTTACACAACCTAAATCAACTTCTTTGTTTTTCTCAAGCTTAGCTAATCTCTCTTTTAGCTCGCTAATCTCATTTTCAAGCTTAGTTCTAGTTGATTTTAGCACTTTGTTCTTTTCGATGAATTTAATGCTAAGTTTATGTAAATTATTGTATTGACCTTCTAATTCATTAACATCTAGAGAAGAACTATCATTGCTATAATATTAGGTTTCGAAATGTACCTCTTTAGAAGTGTGAGCCATAAGACATTTCTCATCTTTGGGATTGTCATCAACATCTCCACCGCTATCGCCTCATGAGCCTCCAACAAATGCCGTGTGGTTTTTTTCGCGTGAAGGCTTAGGACAATCACCGATGAAATGATTCGGATCACCACATCTAAAACATTTCCTATCACCTTTATCATCTTTAGCAAATCGGTTTTTGGAGAAGGTTTTGTTGTCGTTGTTTGGTTGCCTCACATATTGACCTCGTCTTTTGAAGAACTTCTTAAAGTCTCTAACCGCCAAGGCATATTCCTCATCATCACTATCCGAGGAGCTTTCAAGGTCACTTTGCGCCTTCTTAGCTTTGAGTGCAAGAGACTTTCTTTCACTCTTAGTTTTCACCATTTCTGAGTCCTTCAAAATTATCATCTCATGAACCTTCAAGTTACAAATGAGTTCATCGAGTGATAATTTGGCGAGATCTTTTGATTCTTCAATCGCCGTGACTTTAGCTCTCCATTTGGGATGTAATGCCCTAAGAAACTTCCTAACATTTTTCTTGCTAGAAAAACCTTCATCAAGTGCTTTTAGACCAGTAATAATAGTGTTAAATCTAGCAAATGCACTATCAATAGTTTCATCTTCTAAGATGACAAATTGTTCATATTGTTGAACAATGAGATCGATTTTACTTTCTTTGACTTGGCTATTACCTTGGTGGGTTATTAAAAGAGTGTTCCAAATGTCTTTAGCGGTTTCACACATAAAAGTCCTTTCGTACTCTTTCTTTGGTAAAGCGTTATAAATCACCATTTTAGCCTCATTATTTTTAGCAAGTTTCCTTTTAGTATCATCATTAGCTTTGTCAAAAGTGAATATCTCTGTACTTTTAGAAACTTCATTATATTGAAATGGTAATCTCCATTGGTAATAATATGCCAAAGATGTAAATCTTTTGATTTCGCATAAGTCTCAAACCTATTTTTCCAATAAATAAAACTATCGGTTTCAAAAAGAGGTGGTCTTTGCATGGATTGCCCTTCTAGATACTTGTTGGAATCCATAGTTCGATTCAAGTTTTAAAATACAATATATTTTTAAAAGGCTTGAGCAACCACGCTTTGATACCAATTGTAGAAACCAGAAGGGGGGGGGATTGAATAGTTTCTTAAAAATTACTTGTTAAAGATAGATTTATAAAAATCCTTTTTCAAAAACTTAAGCTGAGTGTTTATGTGAAACCTTCTTATACACAATATGAACAAAGTATAGTGCAACTAAACTAATAATCACAAGTATAAAGAATAATGAATGTAAAGGGATAAGGGAAGGAAAGATCAAACCAAACACCAAGGATTTATAGTGGTTCAGAAACGAAGCTCACTCCTCGTTCCTACTCCACTCCTCAAGTACACCTTACTTGAGAGTACACTAATCAACAAGCTCCTTAAGGTGGAGAAACCGTACACAACGTCGCTTAACCAATTTCCAACTCTAAGCTAAAAGTCGAGCCCTAATCTTAGCTAGGACCAATCTACACCAATATACTTTAAGGACTAAGTATTAACCTTAATACATACACAACTTCCAAATAGACACAACACTTGGATCTTCACAACAACGACATAACAATGACATAACAATGAAAGAATAAGTTTGGATCTTCAATGGATCTTTGAGGTAGACACAACACTTCAAGGATGATAGTGTACTTCTCTTTACACTTTGAGAGGAAAAGATTAGAGGAGAAAGATTCACTTCTAAACAAGTAGTAATCAAACAAATGATCAAGGATTTGAGTGATTTAAGAAGTATAAAAGAATCTAGAAATGTATGTGCAAAAGAGGTGATTTGAAAGTCTGAGAATGGTCTACTATTTATAAGACAAACATCCAGTGATTATATCTGCACGCGGTTGCTTATTGAAGCCCGCGGTTCCATATCGATAAGGAATCGCTATAGGTGCTAAGGAACCGCATGCATAGACTCCACTCCTTTTTGTCTTTAAGTGGATTGGTTTGAATCTGGGGATAAAAATATCCTGAAAGGATATTCCAAACCAAGAGAGAATATTCCATTTTCAAATTTCAAATTTTCAAATAATTAATTTAATAAAACATTTTCTTAAAAAGAAAGTTTAATAATAAAACTTTGTCACACTTAATAAAAAGTGAGTTTTAAGAAAAGATTAAATCCTTGGTCACTTAATTAGGGTAATTACTTTTTTGTTCATACCTTAAGTGAGACCGAAAAATGCAAGTGATGTTTTTAGGCATCATTGCATTAACAGTACCAATTCTTAAGCGAATCTAGCGCCTTATTATAACACATGGAGGCGTTTGCGGATCATTTTCTGAAAGACAACCAGCCGCTTATCATTTGGGGGACGTAAAAAACCTAAAGAGCGTTACGGTGGGAGCTATGCTACATGTATGGCATGCAATCTCAAAATGGTTAATCTTACACGCCCATATGCAATGTAATTGGGTTAAGTGGAAATCATAGTACGTAAGGATTTCTACTAGGAAACTAGAAAATGGAATACGATAGTTGGTCGCGTCAAAAAAGCGCGTGTATACCCCTATCTTCCCGGCCGGAGCGTCCGTGATAGCTTCATCATCACCTGGATAGGTGGGATGTACGCTTTTAGGAATGTAATAGTCCGAGAGGAAATCTACGTATTTCTCCGGCGTCATTACATTTTGCACGGTCGTAATAGTGGGATTATCTTTCACCATTTTCTATGAATATACAGAAAAGGGCGCGGTGATCTAACCTGGCATTACGGATTTTCGTGGACTGAAGGTAGAAGGAATGAAGGAAAAAGCAACAATGGTGGAAGATAATATGATTTGTGTATGTGCACAGTCATACGCGCTGCTATTTATAGGGTTGCCTTAACTTACGAGGCAAGCCAGATGATTGCCACGTGTAATCCACTACGCCTATCCAACGGATGGGATTGCTGACAAAACTGAACCGTCAGAGGGACCCAAGGGTCACCTCATGAACTATTTTGTGGGGCCCAATAATGGGCTTGCCTGGTTCACTTTTACAACAAACCTACGAACCATGACTATCATTAATGCACTCATTAATGTTGTCCCGATCGACTGTTTTCATGGTGCGGTTGTTTTTCGCAAAGACAACATACGGAACATTGGTTAGTCTAGAGGTTACGCCTACGGCTGTAACAACTAGACTGGGGGACATGATGACGTATAGTCCCCCAGACGGGTCTTGGACTCAGCCCACGGATACTACCCATATCCGGTCCATCACGAATGGGTAGGATTAATGTTCTTTGGGCTTACAGGATTCGAATGAACAGTAGCCGCATAGACCTATGCGGCCCACGGACGGTACAGGGTTAGACAGAATCACAATCTAATTGGGATTGGGATTGATCCTAAAATGGAGGATATACACTAACCATAATTAGAAGATAATAATCAAGCTAATTATGGTACTTATCCTTTGCTTGGGGCCGAAGCATCGGTACCAGCCCATTAGGGTTGTACCGCCTATATAAGGAACCCCCAAGGGTTCCACAAAGGTATCACATTCTTCATACTTTCACTCTACACACGATTACTAACCTTAAACCGATTACTTACTCTCACGCTGGAGTCTAATCGTGGGATACATTCCCACGGTAAGCTTAACGTTTGTTGTTTTAGTGTGCATGATCTCAACAAGAAGTTTACTTGGTGCAAGAGCCGGAGCCCCACATATCTAAATTAAGCCTAATTCGGATCAAGCAAGGATCATCCAACTTTTATATCAACAGAAAGCGTAAAATTACTAACAAAAACGTAAAATTATAGACGAAAACGTAAATTTACTAACGAAAACGTAAATTTACTAACGAAAATGTAAGTTTACTGACGAAAACGTAAATTTACTGACGAAAACGTAAGTTTACTGACGAAAACGTAAGTTTACCGACGAAAACGTAAATTTACTGACGAAATCGTAAATTTATTGACGAAAACGTAAATTTACGCGAAAACGTAAAATTACTGACGAAAACGTAAAAGTACGAACGAAAACGGGAAAAAAAACTCACCAAAACGTAAAGGGTTAATATACACGCAGGTTACTAAAGTTTGGCAAAAGTCACGATTTTGTAACTAAAGTTTGGCCAAAAAATAGAAATAGGGCCCATCAAAACCTGCTTAACCGGTAACCTATCTGATGAGTAATGACGAGATAGTTTTTCGGAACGTTTAGTAACAAATTAATCACACTCGTATACAATAGTAACCTAAGTGTAAGGTTTTAAACTTTAGTAACAAAGTCGTTACTTTGGCCAAACTTTAGTAACCTCTGTGTATATTAACCCTTATCTTCTTCCATTCTTTAGATTTCAACTTCCTCAAGCCATCCATTTAAATCGCAGATCCCTCTTTTACATTGGTGTTCCTCCAATTCGGAAGTCATGCTCTTTTAACCGGAGCATCTATGGCAGCGGTCTTCTAATCTAACCATATATATACTTTCAAACTAAAATTGAAATTTCTAAATGATTTCATTCAGTTTTGTTTAGATCGATCTATATATGGATACCTCATGTTCAAGATTTAATATCTTCTCTCGTTGTTGGGATTTATAAGTGTTTTGATCAATATGTGATTGTAAAAGTCTATTGCTGAAATGTAAAGATTAAAAACAAAGATGAAGGTTTGATGATTACCCCAATACGTACTGAAAAGAACATGAACACGAACACAATTACCAATAATTCAAAGATCCAAAATCAAAATGAAACCCTCCTTGTGCTTTGTTGATGTCGCGGCTAGGAAGAACCAAAAAGGGAGGCTAGGATTTTTTTTTCTTTTAAAAATGTGCAAATGGTTTTCCTGTATTTTCTTTTTACCGTTTAGTTAAAAATCAAATTGGGCATGGCCCCTTCCTTCCCTTGTCCACGGCTACCACAAGGCCCAAAGGTAAAACCGTGCCTTTTTATGTTTAAGTAATTTTTGTGTTCGTTCGTTTTAATTATTCGTCCTAGTTCGTGCTTAATGTTCGTGTTATGTATACTTCGTATATATATCGTGTTCTAATAGTTGTCTTATAATTATTATACGTAATAATTATCGTGTTCATAAATGTTCGTGATTATAATTATTATGCTTAATAATTATCGTGTAATATTACGTACATAGTTTCTGAATTTAATGTTCGTGACACATGTACATGACATAAATGGAAAGTTTTAATTGGTTCATATGTTTACGTAGTGTACTGTTCATGGTATTTATATGCGGGTTTTACAACTCTTCCCCCCTAAAAAGAATAATTCGTCCTCGAATTATAGGTAATGTAATCTGAAAGAGGAACATACCCGAATCATAACTTGAAATGAGGGTAAGAAGTCCGGATAGACTCCTCTGTCTCCAAGTGGCTTCCCGCTCGGTATGGTCCCTCCAAAGGATTTTGACGAATGGAATCGTCTTCTTCCTCATGATTTGTTTCTGACGATCAAGAACTCGTCCAGGTTCCAATAAAGGTAAGATCTTCACGAATCTGTTCAAGTGGATACTGAACCATGTGAAGGGGATGATAATTGTACCCTCTGAGTAAGGACACATGGAAAACGTCATGAACGTGAGAAAGCTGTGGAGGTAGCGCTAAACGATACGATACTTCACCGACTCGCTCGATGATGTCAAACGGTCCGATGAATCGAGGACTGAGTTTTCCCTGGATTCCTAAACGTCTAACTCCATGCGCCGGTGATACCTTGAGAAAGACATGATCTCCTACGTTGAAACGCAAATCCCTACGATTCTTGTCAACAAAACTCTTTTGGCGTGCACGAGCTTCTTGCAGTTTCGCCTTAGCTACGGCGACTTTCTTGTTGGTCATCTCTATCATATCCGGACCTTCAAGAATTCGCTCACCAACCTGATCCCAGCAGATTGAACGTGACATTTTCTGCCATACAACATCTCAAACGGTGCGCACTTGGTACTGACGTGCCAACTATTGTTGTATGTAAATTCTACCAAGCAGATATAGTCGTCCGAACATCCTGTCCATTCTAAAGCACAAGCTCGCAGCATGTCCTCTAGTGTCTGAATGGTACGCTTTAATTGCTCGTCTGTCTGCGGATGAAAAGTCGTGCTAAGCTTAAGTCTAGTGCCCCAAGCTTTCTGCAGACTTCTCCCAAATCGCGAAGTAAACCGAGGATCTCTGTCCGAGATGATACTGGATGGAGCACCATAAAGTCTCATGATGTCCTTATGATATAGGTTAGCGAGTTTGCTAACCGCATCATCCTTGCAGATCGGTAAGAAATCAGCTGGCTTTATAAGTCGGTCAACGATAACCCAAATGGCATCATGCTTCCTCTTGGTCTACGGAAGTCCAGTGACAAAATCCATGGAGATCTTGTCCTACTTCCACTCTGGAATGTCTAATGGTTGTTGTAGACCACTAGATCGTTGATGCTCGATCTGAACCTGCTGTCAGGCAAGACATTTGGAGACATATGTAGCAACATCATCTTTCATACCACTCCACCAGAAATACTGTTTGATATCGTGGTACATCTTTATGGAACTAGGATGAATGGAGAATGGGGAGCTATGAGCTTCAGCCAATAACGCATCCCTGAGTGTAGGATCATCAGGAACACAAAGTCTAGTGCCCTGCCATAAGATACCGTCGTCATCTAACTGAAACTCCGTCTGCTTCTCTACGTTTTGAATTATTGCCCAGATTTCACCTCATCCTTCTGAGCTTCCCTGGTCCTAGAGAGTAAGTCGGATTCCACTCTAAGCTTAGACCGGTAACCATGTTATCCACGTACCATGATCTCAACATCCAGTCGTTCTAAGTCTTGTATAATCTCTTCCTCTATCTTAATGCCTTTGATCATACCTGACTTCCTACTAAGAGCATCTGCCACTACATTCGCCTTGTCGGGATGATACTGCAGATTAATGTCATAACCCTTTAAAAGCTCTAAACACCTTCTATGCCTCATGTTTAGTTCACGCTGAGTGAAGATATATTTCAGGCTCTTGATATCTGTGAAGATATCACATGATTCGCCATACAAGTAATGCCTCCATATCTTCAGTGCAAACACGACTGCTGCAAGCTCCAAGTCATGCGTAGGATAGTTCTCCTCATAAGGCTTAAGCTGTCGTGATGCGTAAGCAATCACTTTCCCATGTTGCATGAGAACACAGCCAAGGCCCTTCCCTAAAGCATCACTATAGATTTGAAATCCACCTGTATCAGATGGGAGAGTAAGAATAGGTGAAGATACTAGCCTCTACTTTAGGTCTTCAAAACTCTTCTCTCTTTCTTCAGTCCAGACGAATTTCTCCCCTTTCCGCATCAGTTTGGTCAATGGCAGTGCTAATCGGGAAAAGTTTTCTACCAACCTACGGTAGTAACCAGCTAAGCCTAGAAAGCTGTGAACTTCAGTTGCTGGCGTCGGTCTTGGCCACTTGGTAATATCCTCAACCTTCGCATGATCCATGGTTATTCCTTCTACGGATACTATGTGGCCTAGAAACGCCACTTTACTCAACCATAATTCGTATTTGTAGAACTTGGCATACAGCTGATTCTAGCGAAGTATCTGTAATACTGTACAAAGATGGTCTTCGTGTTCTTCCTTTGACTTAGAGAAAATCATAATATCATCAATGAAGACAATGACGAACTTGTCCAGAAACTCATGGAAGATACGGTTCATCAAGTCCATGAAAACTGATGGAGCATTGGTAAGTCCAAATGGCATGACTACAAACTCGTAGTGCCCATAACGTGTACGGAAAGCAGTCTTGGCGATGTCCTGCTTTTTCACCCGTAACTGATGATAGACATAACTTTGATCGATCTTGGAGAAATGTTTGGCCCCTTGGAGTTGGTCAAACTGATTATCAATGTGTGACAAAGGATATCGATTCCTGATGGTGATCTTATTAAGCTCATGATAATCAATGCAGAGCCGCATACTGTCGTTCGTCTTCTTCACGAATAAAACTGGTGCACCCCATGAAGATGCACTAGGTCGAATGAAACCTCGTTCCAAAAGTTCATGTAGTTGCTCCTTTAACTCCTTAAGCTCGATGGGAGCCATGCGGTAAGGAGCCTTGGAAATTGGCTCAGCTCCTGGGATGAGCTCAATATTAAACTCTACCTCACGAGCAGGTGGTATGCCAAGAAGCTCTTCAGGAAACACGTCGGGAAATTCTGACACGATATGCTGATTCTGGATGGATGGAGATTCAGCCTCCATATCATGAACAGTAGCTAAGTATCCCTCGCAACCATGTGACAGTAATGCACGTGCTTGTAAGGTTGAAATTATTTGTACAGACCTTCCTGGTATAAAAACGTTGTGAATGTACGCTGGCGCGTTTACATCACCAAAAATGACTCGATATGAGTGGCAATCTATGGTGGTGTGTTGTTTGGATAGCCATTCCATGCCTAATACCATGTGGAAATCGCACATGTCCAATGGAAGTGCGTCAACTAGACGAATTTTGTCGTCAAACTCAAGGGGAAGACTTCTGTACCCATGTGTGATGCGTACAGAGTCTCTTAAGGGCGTGGAAATGTTTAAGACATTTTCTAATGGCATAGGGGATATCCTAACACGTTTGGCATAAATAGTGGATATGACCGAATGAGTAGCACCCGTGTCAAATAAAACGCATGCAACCTGACCATGCATATATACAAGATTTCAGTGATGGTACCTGATGACTTGTTGGCCTGGTCACGCGAGGTCGTGTACACACGTCCAGTAGTAGGAGGTGGCTTGGAGTCGGCATGTCCAGAAGTGCCCTCAATCTCACCCTTACGGTAGTCCTTCATGCGATGGCCTGGCTGGCCGTACTTGAATCAAGCATCGGTATCACGGCGACACTGCCATGGGTGTCTGCGGTTGCACGTAGTGCAAATAGGGTGAGTATACCCTCCAACAGGTGCCCTAACTGGCTGGGAGCCAGATGTAGCTACACGGTTGGGTTGTAAACCTCTGCGGTCCTGCTCCCGTATGTTGCCATTATTCATGCTGCTGTTGGAGTGGTTGGCGTTATTACGATAATTGTCATTACCGCCAGGCCTATCCAAATCAGAACGGTCATGAGTTTGACCGTTACCCTTAGGCTGATTCTACTGATAAGTGGCCGGTTGGGACCGGTCCCCAGTCTTCTGCCTCTTGTCAGGTCTTTCTGCCTCTCCAATCTCATCCCTCTCTTGCAGCATATCCAACTTGCGTGCTGAATCGGCCACCTGGGCTACAATGTTGAACGCAACACACACCAAATTATTGGCGACCGAAGTATGAAGAGCCCAATGAAAGTGATACGCTTGCTCTTCTGCAGTCCCGAATGCTGCGCCAAGGAATCCAACCAGTCGAAGGAACATCTGCATGAACTCATTGTCGTGTTCCCCATCTCTCTGCCTAATACCATGATACTCCCTCTTGAGCTTATTCTGCTCAGCTTTTGGGAAGAACTGTCCCATAACCAACTCCTTGAACTGTTCCCAAGTCAAGCCAGTCACCCAGTCGTCGCCTACATTCGACAGTTTCAGTGCTTTCCACCATGCAAGCACGTTCCCTTCAAACTTGTAACAAGCTTACCTTGCCTTAAATATAGGGTCTCATCCATCGCGTCAAAGATCTTCTCAATGTGAGCTATCCAGCTCTCATCCTATGTGGGGCTGTCAGTCTACTCGAAGGATTTCGGACGTTGCTTATTGAATCGTTCCAACCATGTGATTAAGGTAGCTGGTGGTGGAGGAGGAAGATTCTGCTGAGGGTGCTGATTTTGAGCGGCTTGCACCTCTGCCCGAATCTCATTCCTCAATTGAGGAAGTATAGCCTGCATAGCAGCTTGGACTGCTGTATTCAGTTGTTCTTGTTCGCGTGTGAGAACCATCTGACAGTATAAAACAAAATGCAATGATTAAGCTGATTAAAACATAATATATATAAAAAAATTATGCATATAAACATGAAAAAAGAAAAAAAATTATGCATGAAAACATTGTATGAATGCATGACAGTGAAAATGACATGGGTTTGGGTGAACGCCTATGGGTCGGTTCACCTAAGCAAAATGACATGACGACGATGAACGCCTATGGGTCGGTTCATCAAAACCAAAATTATTCGATTAAAAGCACATGCGACTAAATATGGTCAGTCCTGTACCAACCATTACTTAGTCAAAATTCCTGCGGCAATGATACATGAAATAAATGCATGAAAACAAACTGTCAGTTCTAGGAAGACCAACGTGATTACCCACTAGTCACATATGAGAACTCGTATTTTTCCCGATAATTAAATTATTATTTTATTCGTACTTCTCGATTTTACAATGTTTTACTTGTTCCTCATTACTTTTCATACGTAAATTCTGAGATCACGATAATTTTAATTAATTTATATTTTAATTATTTTCTGATCATTGATAATAATATATTCGGATATAAAAAACTTATTTTTTTTTATTTACTGTAGTAATCCGAAATTTAAAATCAACATTTAGACCGAGCTCTAATTCTACTCCTAATATCCGGAAAATATTTATTACCCGACTTTTAAATGTCATGCTCATTCTATAAAGAATATGAAATTCTTGACTAACCGGAAATGTTTTAAGTCTTTAACGTATTGAGTACGTGCCAATAAATATTTATTGACAAGTTTACGTTCGTCATCGACTGTGACCATTATAATTATGACATAAAATTATTTTCTGTTTTCGTCATTTTAATTTTTCATTTGACGAGCATTCTTCGTAATTTTTTGATAATCTTTTAAGTGTCATTCGTTTATTTGATGCGGTGATGTTTGTTAAATAATAATCCCTCATTTATATATCGAAATATAAATGTTATCCGAATGTCGAAGTTTTTATATTGTATTGAGCGTTTATTTTTCGTGCTCTACGTGTATCTTTCAAATCACGTAACTATTAAAATATCGGATTTCGATAATACCCGTTTATTCAATATTGAAACTAAAAAAAACAAGAAAGTTTATAATAAATATATCATACTCTAAATCTATACTAACTTATAAAGGTTGCATCTCCATTGTTGAAAATGTTGAAATTTTAACATTGCCTTTTTTAACCTATTCTTCTTTCACACGACAGTCTTATTTTTGATAGCCGAATCAAAAATCAAAAACATGTTAATAACACATACCATGCTTCTCTCTGTAAACCCTAATACACACCAAAACACTGCCGGTGCCATAATCTTATCACCATAGCATCTGCCAAATCCGCCACCATCTCTTGGTGGTTTAGGTGTTGACAAGGTAGTTTCGGTGGGTGGTGTTGGTTGGTGCTTTGGATATTTTTTATGGTTGGTAAATTTTAATTATTGCATTGTTTTAGTTCGTCAAAGCTTACCCAACCATGGTATATATGGTGCCTCTTTTGGGTTGGCTTAGAGATTGTTTCATTTTTATGTAATTGTTTTTTTAAGGTGTATGAATTATGTATTTTGAGTGTTCATAGATTTTCTTTGTTTTGTAATCAAAGCTATAATCTAATATCTGATTTTCGATTTGCCCAATTTATGTGTTCTAATGTTTATTGTTTCTATTTGTTTGATGAATGTGGAGGTGATTTAGTAAAGATGATATGGTTCATGCCATGATTGATTCGTGTCTACTATGTGTTTGATGGAAGTCCTCATAAATTTTGCCTTGGGGTATGTTTTTAATTTTTGTATCCTTTAAGTTCAAATCGAGTCTTAAAGTTAGGATTTTAAACTGTTTGCTTGAAAAGGAAAAGTACTTGAAACACCTTTTCTGGCCAGAGTGCTTAGGTGTATGTGAAGCACTTTATATTACAAGACATGAGATTGTTGTTGCAACTTGCAACTGTACTGATAAGAGAGTTTGTGATTTTTATGTGCCTAAATCATTAGAGGTTTTGAATGCAAGATGTAGTCTTTATAATTACATTAAAGAATTAAATATGTGAGTGGTAGGGCTGCAAATGAGGATATACTCATCTCTAATATCCTTACAAATTGATTATGTCAAGAAATGAAAGAAATAACATTTTCATAAACAAATCTTATATTTTTTTAGCATTTATAGGATAATGAATACGGGTTGTAGATATTTCCTAGCATTTGTAGGATCATAAATATGGGTCGTAGCTTTTGTATTCTTCTTTGCTAACATGTTTAGACGCTGATTCTTCTTTTCTAGCATTTGTAGGATCATAACTATAGACGTTGGTTCACGTTATAAGACATCAACAATATATAATTATATATGCCGATAAAAAAGTGACAGTCCTAGGTTTCATTATGTTAAGTTAATCTTTGAATAGTAGTCATCAAAAAGATTTTTGTTTTCTCATGTATCATCTAATTGTAACTTTTAAGTAGATGAATTAAAATTTTAGAAAATAAATTTATCTTTGTTCTTTGATAGTTGGATACTGAAATCATCATGTATGTCACTTGGTATATATTTGTGTCTTTTGTATAGAAATGGCTTGCATAGGCTTATTTATTAATCTTTTGACTGAGAAAACGTGAATTTGTCATTTTTGACATTTATATTTTGATAGATAGGCCAACTACTATTTTTGTATCTGATGTCGTCATGCCGGGCTCAAAGATGAACCATTAAATGCCTCATATTCAAGTACAAGTATCGTAAGGTAAAAAAGGTATTGTATTTGTTTACTTTTGTTATTTTTGATTTAGTTTAATATGTTTAGCCTCAAAACCTACTGTTTTTAGGTGGATAGTTCGTATTTTGGATTTTCAATTTCACAAAATAGTTTTAAGGACGGTTATTTTATTTTCGTTAATTTTTCATTCAATGATGCTATGGGGATACGGTATGTTTAAATTTTTGACCTGCTCTAGCGGGTTGGGTATTTTTTGTAGATACCTTAAGCTACTAACTAGCGAATAAAGGTGTTATGGCCTGTAATGTCCTTGTTTTACAATATAAACCTACTTTAGATTTCTCGACCATAATTCCAGTTAATCGTATCACTGTTTCATTATGAAGGGGTGTTTCGAACTCACTATTTGATTATCGCCACTTGAAATTGCTATAATCAGTTTTTAATGTTCAAATAGACAGATATTACATATTATCTATTTCATTATGAACATGAAAGCTGGAAATGATCTAGGCTGTAACATAATGAACAGTTTCTCTCTGTATGAAAGCTATTATGGATAGACCTGTCCGTGTCATAGAGGATCAACTATTTATGACTAATAGTATCTTGATTCCAAAACATCAAAATATATATATGAAAGTAATTCCGGATTTAAAGTTTTTTCTGCGATAAGGTGATAGTGTGACACTTATCAAAGCAGCATTCTGATACGATTTGGAGTTATTAATTATGGAATTATTATTAAATAAGTATTAATATAATTTTATTTATTTACTAGATATGTTTTATTTAGGTAAAGATTATGATCCGACTTGTTCTACAAGAATAGGATTATTATATAAAGATCATTAGGGTTGTAATTTCATGATGCAGATTAATATGAATGAATTAGTGATTTAATATCATTATTGGGAGAAAGATCGGCCTCTCGAAAGTTGATCACCTATCCTTATTTATCGTTATTGTTCTTTTATACCCTATAATCGATCCGGTTCGTATCAACTGGTATCAGAGTTGTTTCGATTCTAGGGTTGCAAAAAAAAACTATTCATCTGTTACTATTTGGTGTACGGCTACTGTTCATCAGCAGTTGTCACTCGGTCCAGATTGTTGCTCAAAAGAAGGAATGGAAGTAAAGAGTTTTGAAGAAGGGTTAATTGAGGTCACAAAGTTGGTGAAACAGTTACAATCGGCGTGTGAAGATTTGAAATAAGATTTCTCATTGGCACGACAAGAATTCTCATTGGCACGTCAAGATTGCTCAGTGTGGTTTGTGAAGCTTCAAGGGAGGACAAATGCAGTAAAAGAAGACATCAAGCACGAAGGAGAGGTTCATTCATGGAGGGCCAGACTAAATCAGCGGAGTCCTAACAGGAAGGTGAAGGCAAGGTTGTTTTGGAAAAAGTTTTTCCGAACCAGAAAACCTATAAATCTAGGTACTTCACTTACCGGATTTGAAAGTTGTGGATCTTATGGACAACTACAAGTACGCATAAGAAATCTTAAGAAGCTTAAGAAGATATTGGAGCACAGCTACATGCACTTGAAGCACACAAAATGCTTACAACGAAGAACATGGGATCCCGGAATCACGCGAGGCAAGATTTTGGAGCAACACCTTGAGGACAAGGTGTTTTTGCGGGCGGAGTAATGATACGATCTGGAGTTATTAATTATGGAATTATTATTAAATAAGTATTAGTATAATTTTATGTATTTACTAGATATGTTTTATTTAGGTAAAGATTATGATCCGACTTGTTCTACAAGAATAGGATTATTATATAAAGATCATTAGGGTTGTAATTTCATGATGCAGATTAATATGAATGAATTAGTGATTTAATATCATTATTGGGAGAGAGATCGGCCTCTCGAAAGTTGATCACCTATCCTTATTTATCGTTATTGTTCTTTTATACTCTATAATCGATCAGGTTCGTATCAACATTGATACATCCTGGCAGTTTATTATTAGTAATATTAACTAAATAATTAGTTTATTTACTTTCCGTTGTTGCATTATCTTTAGGAGCAAGTTATCTTTTATTATATATAGGGCATTAGGTTTGTAACAGGGATTATGTTTAATGATAATAAAGTAGTGGTTTTATTAATCAATTGGGGAGTCGGTTTATCTCACTAATATAAGCCATTGGGGGTCGGGTTATCCAATTAATATAATCTATCTATCCTTTTATCTCTATTATCGATCCGGTTCGTATCAATTGGTATCAGAGCTGTATCGATTCTAGGGTTTAACCAAAAAAAACTGTTCGCCCGAGAACTATTCATCCGAATCACTGTTCACGTCTAGAAAATACTGTTCATCGACTACTGTTCATATACTACTGTTCATCCGGGCACAAGAAGATGGTTAACAACATGTGTTCATTCGGAAGAGATTTAAAGATGTCTAACTTTGAAGGAGGTGATGTTTTTGGGTGGATTTATCGTATGAAACGATATTTTCATATTGAGAGGATTGAGGCTAAGGATCAATTAACGGCTGCGGAGTTATGTTTAGAGGGACAAGCTCTTTCTTGGTTATGTTGGAGTTATTGTCGAACTCCGTTTAGATCTTGGGAGGATTTTAAAAGGCGAATATTAAACAGATTCGAACAATCCCGTGAGGGTAGTTCGTATAAGCAATATTCGGCGATTAGAACCTACCAAGAGAATAAGAGGCGTGAAGAATGGAAACAAATGATTAAATAAAAAATTGAAGAGGATAAGTGGCGTGAAGCATGTATTCAAAAGCTTGAAGAGATGAAAAATCTAATTCAGTCTTTACAGAATCCCATATCGCCGCCGGTAACAATGAATGTACTCGCAAAACCGATTCAAAATACCCTACGTTTTGAAGAAAATAGCGGGCAAAGTTATACGAGTGGTAAGGAGGTGAAAGAAGAGTTGAAAGAAGAGTTGAAAGAAGCGATAAAAGACTACAATTTTAAAAGTCTTCATGTTACAGAAGTTGCTGATGAAAATGTTGGAAAAAAAACTACCACAAACTGACAGCACACTTAAGGATTTGGATACAAAAGACATTGACCGATGCATCGGGGTCCCAAAATCAGAAAATAGCCATGACAACAGGAATCGACATGGGCGGGGGATCAGTCATATATACGAGAGAAGGATGTGCCTTCTCATGGGCCAAGAATAATACAACACATGGGTGGACAATATTTTGGTGCAGGGCTGGAACTTGCTGCTCGCTTTAATTTAAGGGCTTTTGAGGGGATTAATTGTGATCCATGGATGGGAGAAGAAAGAAGAACTTGGAAACCAGGGATCACTTACCATCAATCAAGAAGATACTTGAAGATCGGCGATGAACTAATAGATAGCGTGTTTCAACATTTTGAGTGTCTTGTCGACCGGCTTGCGTAGAGAGTAGTTCAAACGAGAGTTTGGGATCCAGGAATTCGGGGGGCTTCATTTTTAAGCAACACCTTGAGGACAAGGTGTTTTTGGGGGCGGGAGTATTGATACATCCTAGCAGTTTATTATTAGTAATATTAACTAAATAATTAGTTTATTTACTTTTTGTTGTTGCATTATCTTTAGGAGCAAGTTATCTTTTATTATATATAGGGCATTAGGTTTGTAACAGGGATTATGTTTAATGATAATGAAGTACTGGTTTTATTAATCAATTGGGGAGTCGGTTTATCTCACTAATATAAGCCATTGGGGGGTCGGGTTATCCCATTAATATAATCTATCTATCCTTTTATCTCTGTTATCGATCCGGTTCGTATCACATTCTTAGGCACATGTATGTTTTTGCTTTTTTTTTGCGTTGAGAGGAATTTTGCTAACTTGAGTTAAAACTTTGCATATAATTGCAGACTAACCATGCCCTTGTGGAAGAAATAAAGGAGATTAATACGGGACTCATTGATACTGTGGTGAATATTAGCGAGGAAGATGCTGATCCAGCTGCAGCTTCCGAGGGTGGCGATGGAACCGTTGTTAAATGCTCATTTTGTGTTGTGGCTCTTGGACCAAACCTGAAGTCACAATATGCTTCAGCACAAATGGTGTGTTACAGGATATATTATTTTGGTTTTTACTTGCTAACTTTGTCATCTTTTTTATGTACTTACATTTTCTTTGATTGATCTTCCCTATTATATTTCTTTTTGGTTTATTTACTGATGTATTTGAAGTTTGTATAACATTAGTTTTAGTTAAGACTTTTAAGACATAGCTTAGTGATTTTTTCGAAGTGGCCACTCTCTTTATTAGAGGCCATTATCATTATTGAAATTACATTTAAATCTATTTACATTATTTTTGAATGTTACAAAAAAATACTAACCACAATATCATATATCGGTAATCCGACGTTAAGAATTTCCGCCGCTATGCGCGGGTATTCGTCTATGTATTAAAATAAACACAGTTACTCTCTAAGCACGTATGCAACCTAGAAATTTATACACGTATCCTAATATGCCACGTGTATTGTTTTACTTGAAACCTTAAAGTTTCTACATTTGAAACTTTCAGATATATCTTAAATGAATAATGGCCATGATTATGTTCCTTGTTAGTAAAATGATTTCATTGGGATTTCAATATGAACGATTGGTTCATTAGTGCGGATTGTGTGCGTATTTTGGTTTTGAGTATCGACAGATTTAACATTGGTATTCATCTCGTGTCGATATTTATAATCGTTCATCATGACTCCGTTTCAATCGTATCTTCGCATGGAGGGTAGGTATCACTTGATCCATAATTTATGTGTATAAGTTAGCAACACTAATATATCTAAACTATAATAGTTAAATGCAATAACTTACATCATAATAGATGTTGCGTTGTTCTTACCACATAAAAAAAGAGTTTGGCCTCCTCTCATTTTTTGTTATGTCTTATGTAATGTTTTGGTTGGGACTTTTGGTCATGTTTTTATAAATCAATAAAGATTTTAAATATAAGTAATTGTATTCATATCATCTTCATTTTTTTATATAGCACTTTAAAGTCAAATGATTTTTATAGAAATAAATAGTTATCTGTTATAGAATACTAAATGTTAGAGTATGTGATTTTCTCAAAAAAGTATTAATTTCTAAAGATAGTTACATGTAAAATTTACTTTAATATATGTCTTCAAAAATTTATATGTGTGAACTATCACAATTTTATAATGCAACTTGTAAAGATTATTTAAGCTAATAGTTACATTATCAAATGATCAAGTACTTATTGTGTATAACCATTAGAGAATTTCTATCAAAGCTAAAGTTAAAGATGTAAGGGTGCGTTTGGTTGTTGGGTTTTTAGGTAGGACCCAGGGATTAAAGTTGAAAAAGTTGTTTGGTTGCTAAAACAGGGTTTAGAAAAAAGGACTCACATCCCATTTTTAGTGGTTTAAGAAATCTCGAGTAGAAGGGTACCTTTTACACTGTTCAACTTCTTTTGCATTAAATGATATATGTGCTCTTGTCTTTTTCTGTATTTGTGAGCATGTGATTGTTTTTTTATTTTTTAATAGTAATCAAAACGTATATATGATTTTATTTAAACTGATATATTATTATTTTATAATTTAATATTTTAATTTTTCCTTTTCTTATTTATTTTCAAAACCTACTTTAAAATCCATCATAAACCACCTATTTTATAAACCCACATCTAAAGTAAATCCCTACCTTAATTGTAAAGTGACAACTTATTTTTCTTAAACCATATAGAATTTATGAAATATCAAAAGTTATCTAAATACATATATATAGTTATATGAATTTTGTGTTCGTCTCAAGCCTAAGACACGTCTCGTCATAATTAGGTCTCGTTCGGTCATATGGGTGTTCCGTTCTCGATCAACGAGTAATTGATATCTTGTGAAGTCACGTGTCGACTATCGGACGTTTGTTCCTTGATCTACGTGTAATAGCTATATCAGGTGAGTTCATAGCCCCTTTTTTTACTACGTATACATTGTTTCTAAACGCGGGGTGAGTTACTTGGTGGAACACATTCATTTAAAACTGTATGCTATCCAGAACCTATATGTTATCCATAACTTGTATGTTATCCAGATCTTGTATGCTTTCCAGAACAGATTACCATTATTATTATTGCTTTTAGTTTATAGCCCTTAAGTTTCATCTCCTGATCATGAACCGTTAATTTACTTGTGTTGCTAAGCGCGAATGTTGTGGGTGGGACCATCAGGACTGACAATCCCCATCCCATGTTGCGGTTGTTTAACCATTGACGCATTGCATTTGTTTTGTTACTTGAGTATTTAGGCTGAATACTCACTAGAGGAACTTACATTGAGTTAAACTTCGGTTCATGAACTAAATAGAAATAATAATGTTTCGGACTATGGTTAATGATCATAACCATTTTCCCTATTTACTTGTTTACAAATGAATGCTTGTGTTCCACACCTTTACTGTTAAACCTATGAATATCACTCAACTTTGTGTTGAACATTTTCATGTTTAATCTCAGGTAATTCTTAGTTTTGCTTGGATGGGAGCCCGCAGGATATTTTGGCAGCCTGGAGATTTCTGTGTTATATTTTAAACTTTGGTTTTGGTAAAAGCTGTTAGAAGTTTATCCTATATTATTGGTAACTATATATTACAAAACAATGTTTAAATAATAGATTTTTCCGCTTATAAAACTGCAGGACCTTTTTTTAAAAAACTTTGATCTTTTATGATGTAATGTAAATGTTTTGTTACGTCAATTTTTATGTCAACTGTATTTTATTGATTCTTGTACCATGACGTGGCGCCCCCATGCTGCATACGTGTTTCCTTGCCTGATATTGGGGGTCTCACAGATTGGTATCAGACCGATGGTTATAGGGAACTGAGTCGTTTCAAAACTTAGTCTATAATCGAAAGTTCAAATATTTCATGTTTCAAAGTGTCAAACACATAATCTGCCATTGTTGTTCAATATTCGCGCGGGTAACTCTCTAATCATTATTATTTACTCTAATTATCGTTGTAGTATTTCATCTCCTGATTACATTTTGAAATATTACATTACCCTAATGACGATAATTACTATCTCTTTTCAAAGCCTTGTGCTTCATGAATTATCATTGGATATTATTGTGATTACATCTGCCCGTACTGTATTTCTTGGATTCTAGTTCATGTAAACTTGATCTTGTTACCATGATATTAATTTGTTATGACTTTACATACTTGTATTCGGAGCGCATGTGCTGTCGACTTTTCATATTCACTTTTTTGAGTACTATTGATATTTCATTCATGCGTGATACGACTGACCTCATATGCTCGTTCGTTTTGAACCGTCTGTTTTTCTCGACTCACTGTTACATGTTATGTGCATTCTCGTGATATCATTGTTCGGGATTAAATAAGTGTTGCTTTCAATGAAACTTTTGATTTTCATATTACTACCGTGCGTGTTGTTTTCATTGTTTAACTCCTTTAAGATATCAGTTTAGATATCTAATTTGCCTTCCGACCATTTGTGATTGGATGTCTTGAAAGCATAGTCTATCGACCATTGTGTAGCTCGATGTGTCTCCGAAAAAGACTAAAGGACATCGTGTGAGTCACACATCTTGAAGCATTCCTTGAATCCGTGTTGAATAATATCGTGAGTTTTCATAACCTCGATTGACCTTTACGTCACCATATTACACGACACTCGAATATCGATTAAATATTACTTCATTGACCATTCTACGTTTCGACTTCGAATTACAACGTCCGTTGTACCTTAAAAACACCACCGTCATCTTGTAATTCATCCTCTATTATGCGGCGATTGTTTGGAATACGATGCTACTTCTATAAACTTGTATCCCCCTTTTCATTAAACCTCCTCTCTCCGGGAGTGCCACCCATTAATGTTCCATTTCTTTCTCCGCATGTCTTGTGATTTTGGAAAATCACGCCGCCAAGAGACCTTCCTGCATTGCATCTTGAAATCGAAGACACGAATGTCATGCGCCGTTTTTTATTTCTTAGATTATCGTTGGTATTCATAAACCAGTTTTATACTATGTTTTTCTTTATATGTTTAATAATACAATTTGTTCTCTTTTGTCTTTATGGAATCCACAAGTCATGTGTGTACATAAATTTCGAGTCGTTATGAAGTTTGATTAAATTTCAAGGTGTCAAAAAATATACTTTCTGCAGATAAGTTACGTGTAATTTAACGATGTCGAGAAAATATTTTTATAAACTTTAGACATAAAAATATATTTCTACTTGTTGAGAGGTTCGTTTAAGGCATACAATTTGGCTCGTAAATCTAAAAAAAACGAGCAAGTTACGTTCATTTGAAATTGTAAAATTTAAGAACTGATTTTTTGCATATTTCTAAAATATCCTTTTGTTGACAGATTTGATGCGAGGGCATTTTCGTCCATTTTTTTATCCGTTTCAAGTCTCGAGTAAAACTAGAAAGTTGTCTGAAACGGCCTTTTACACTAAATTGCTTTAGACTTCGAGTTTTAAAAATGTCATTTAGTGAGTCAATTGGTCTGGTCAACCCAAAATTCAAACTGAAAAGTCAAAACTTATACATTTAAAAATATGGTTTGAAGCATTTTTGAGTTCGTTTGAGCTCGTAAAACTTTTACAAGTGAGATTTTACAACTACCAAACATGGATTACGTTTGAAAACGTTAAAATAATAATTTTGAGTTCGGCCATATATACATATATATTGAACTTTTGTAACCAAGTGATTTTATAAACTGATGATGAACTATATATTTCGAAAAACAAGGTTTACATTTTTATGCATTAATAATTACATGTTAAATTCCTAAACTTTCCTAAAATAGAAACTTTTAGGAGTAGTTGTACTATTTAGGAACTGATGCCCTACTTTCTTAAAAGTATATTTATGTCAAATAAATTACGATGTGGACACATACGGATTGCTCTATCCTTTCTTTTATACATGACTCATTTGTCATATCATATTATCCTTCTTTTCTTCCATCGTACCACTGATTTGGGCCAAGATTTGGAGTTCTCGTTTACACATTTTCGTTATCATCTTGACACGTGTCTCACGACGATTCCGGATAAACCCTTTGCAATCTTATCAACTCGTAACCATTTCATTGATTGTCTTATGAATTACTCCTTACTACTCTCGTGTAACCTACTCGCTATTTTATAAGTTACCATATAAACTCAAACATAAACTCAAACAGGTATTGTTTGCAAATGAGTTTACAAAATATTTTACTTGGACTTTACAAAATACTTGAACGTTACCCTATAAAAATAATTGACTTTAATTTTACGATGTATTTTCGCAAAGTGATGCATTGGTCTTATAAAAGAATTTTTGTAGCAATAAAATTTTTAATTTAAACATCTAGCCAACTAGTTAATGGCGAAAAGTTTCATAAGTTATTTTGATTCCTGTTTTTTTTTACAAATGGCATTGTATACATATTTTAAATCGTAAGAAATGTAATACTGGTTTGACGAAGCTGAGCATCACATTTCTAGTCCTAAATTATGCATGGCCTGATCACCTATGCGTAATTTAGAAGGAGCCATGCGAGGCCGAATAGTAGTCACATTAAATATTTGGTTAAGAACCAACTTTTTACTTATGTTATTTAAAAAGTTAGATAAAATAAAGTATTGAAAACTTTTACATTCGTGTAGCACCAATTCGCGGCATACACATATGATCCCTTATCTTTCCTTGAACGAATTACGTGCATGTAAGCACATATTTCCTTACTCAACGATCTTTGTTTTACTTGTTACCTCATCTTCCTTCGTGATATAATTCTCGTTACCACTTGTCAAATTTCTTACCATTGATACCAGACTTGAAAGTTTCAACGTTGTTATGCTTCTACGTTGATTGACTTTCTCAATCTATTTTGGTAGACCTTAGAAACATCTCCGGACGCGAATAGTGATTTATGACTGGAAGTGAACAACGATTTCGTGTATTTGTCATGATGTGGGTTAGACTCTATCGTCTTGAATTCATTCGCGTGAATCATGTGTTGATTTCACCTCTCATTGCTAATGTTGTTCATCTTACTGGAATTTCTCTCAAGTAACTTCTTAAGAATTTTCTTTGATCCGAAAATTATTGTGTGGCTTTTCTCTTTCAATCGTGTATCGACCATCGAGAACTTAATAAGCAATTGTTGGTGAAGCCAACCACACTCGTGAATTAACCAATTTATAAATCCTTTTTTTCTTATTGTCCTTACTATCGATGCATCTATTCAATCATATTCGTTAAGAAATGGGTACAAATTACGTTTTATCCCCTCGTGCTATTGCCGTACATTAATTGTTGATTATTATTCGTTTCATACTCGTTTGCTATCTTGACATCTTTTGAAAACCATAATATGTCACATGTTTACATTTGGTGCAGTAAACACCTTCTTGGATTTCTAAAAAAAATTGTTACAAATTTTTAAGAACATTTACACATTATATCAAGTGGTTAAATTACCAAAATTACCGTTTCAAGTTAAATATCAGATCTATCCATCCTCTTTGGTAATTTTATAACTGGTGTTTAAAAGAATGTCAAGCTTTATTTTTTAAAATATTTGATTGTATCATACTTTACTTTCAATCTAATGAAATTATCGATTTAAATTATAATTTCTAACAATGATTCTAAATGATTTGGAAAATTTTATTTTCTCTAATGGTAATGACAAACTTGAGATTTTAACAATAATTTCATACATGTCATCCAAAAGCTCTTAAGCTGATTGAAATAATTAATTGAACCGAGTTACTTTTACTTTCAAATTTTTATCAAGAATACTTAAGCTAAAATTGAAAGTAATACCAAATTCTAGACAAATAATTGTGACAACTTGTAATCCAAATGCCCATGTGTAATTCACATTTCCCCTCTATTTTTTTAATAAATAAATTATCATATTTTACAGTTTGCGTGATTTGCGATTCCTTGTCGATTACCAGTCTTAACTCGTTTTAGCGCACCTTGTCTGCTTAAGCAATTCTTGTGTTCATTTTATCACTTGATATTTATCTGTATTGAAATATCATTATTTTAATTCAAATTTAAAAAATTCATTCAAAAAGGAGTTAAGAAACTGAAGTGTAGTGAATTCTAATTGTTAAGGTACGCCGTGGTGCAGAAATTACCTGGGAAACAATGAATTAGTTCTAAACTATGTATCTCCTTTTGTTTGCATCTTCTTCTGTCTCTAGTGAAACTCTGAGGGACCAGAGTTCCTTTAGAGGGGTCGACTATGAGAACTCGTATTTTTCTCGATAATTAAATTATTGTTTTATTCATACTTCTCAATTTTACAATGTTTTACTTGTTCCTCATTACTTTTCATACGTAAATTCTGAGATCTCGATAATTTTAATTAAATTATATTTTAATTATTTTCTGATCATCGATAATAATATATTCGGATATAAAAAAATTATTTTTATTTTTATTTACTGTAGTAATCCGAAATTTAAAATCAGCATTTAGACCGAGCTCTAATTCTACTCCTAATATCTGGAAAATATTTATTACCCGACTTTTAAATGTCATGTTCATTCTATAAAGAATATGAAATTCTTGACTAACCAGAAAGGTTTTAAGTCTTTAACGTATTGAGTACGTGTCAATAAATATTTATTGGCAAGTTTACGTTCGTCATCGACTGTGACCATTATAATTATGACATAGAATTATTTTCTATTTTCGTCATTTTAATTTTTCATTTGACGAGCATTCTTCGTAAATTTTCGATAATCTTTTAAGTGTCATTCGTTTATTTGATGCGTTGACGTTTGTTAAATAATAATCCCTCATTTATATATCAAAATATAAATGTTATCTGAATGTCGAAGTTTTTATTTGTATTGAGCGTTTATTTTCCGTGCTCTACGTGTATCTTTCAAATCGTGTAACTATTAAAATATCGGATTTCGATAATACCCGTTTATTAAATATTGAAACTAAAACAAAAACAGGAAAGTTTATAATAAATATATCATACTCTAAATGTATTAAAACAAGGACGTATGCCCGCGCGTTGCTGCGGGGCATACGACAATATTGTCAAATCTGTAAATAAAATATAGAAGAGTCTGAAACACACCCTCAGTAGTCTTCTATTATCTGTATGAAAAAGTGACGATAAATGTTACAAATACTTTTTACATATCATACAAACTTGCATGTATATCTCAATTCACTCTAACTGAATGATTTTGTTCACCACTTTTCCCAAGTATTTTCGAAACTCGATTGAGACTAAAAGGCGGTATAAAAGGTATGCGATCGTGAAGAGTTTGTTAATGTAATCCCGTTAAGCAAATGTTACTCCTCTCTACACCAAATTTGCATTTGTCAAAGCCTGCAAATACATGAATACCGATAGTAAAACGCGTTTCAATCTTAATGAGTAGAAATTTCATTTACTTAAATACATCATACAAAAACATTAGCTAGAAGCCTAGAAGTTAGCAATATTCGAAAACTCACGTTCTATCAACAATAATGTAGAACTTTGATACCAACTTTATTTAAGCTAACTATATATGCTATGACATGAATTTTGTGATGCTTCAAACCATTTCCTTTTTAATCTTATAACTTTTGCCCACCTAGCCTAGCCAAATCAATCATGATCATTCTAAAAAGTTTGTACTATAGTTCTATACATGTGATTGAGGTTTCTGGCTACCCTCCTTTCTTCAAACTTATTGTCGTTAATGGTATTACTGCCTACCGAAACGATTGTTATTTTGCAGCTAGAAAGCTCATAACCTGATTTTCACCTTTGGTTCCTAATAAGCTCATAACTCAGGAATGGGTGTGTATCTCGGCTTATATAGCCGGCTTATGGCTTACTTGGTTTTTGACCAATGTTTTATAAGCCCATTTGTTGTTGCTTTTTTTTAAACCTCTAGACGTATATAAGTTCAAAACGACGGCACAAACTTATATAAGTAAAAAAGTTGCAAAATAAGCTAAAATGGTGGCTACTGTCTCATTTTTAGTTGTAGAGTGCAACGTAGTCGTATAAGTCTGCAAAGGCCATTTGAAAACGTTGAAAACTAAATTCATTTCACATTGTCGCTTTCTCATTGTTAGCTCTAGATTAATAACTAATTCTACTTTACTTTATACCAAAAAGTATATAAAACGCATATTTGGAACTATCACTATCTATAACTTATATAAGCAGAAACGTTATAAAAATGAGCTAAAAAAGTCGCGAAAATACAAAATAAGCTAAAAAGATGGCCTCATGGTCATTCTCGCATTCTTAGTTCTATACTTGCTGCTACTTTATTTCCTAAAAACTGCTTCTAACTCCGTCAAAGATACAATGCCTATGACACTTTGATTTCTAAAAATTGTGCATGACCTATGTTTTAGAAGGCCATTCTTTGGTGCGTGTTGTAAAACCTCTAGACGTATATAAGTTCAAAACGACGTAATAAACTTGTATAAGCAGAAAAGTTACAAAATAAGCTAAAAAGTGGCCTTAAGGGCATCTAAAAGGCGTAAATAATAGAAACACATACCTTCATCACAGTAGCCACGATTCCTAAACGTCAATCGTGTGTCAGCAGAGTATGTGAGAACGGCAGCTTTTGGAGCAACCTGATTGCCACAGAAGCTCGTGGAGAACGTGGAGCCTTTAAAAACAAAAATAATAAACAACCGGAGGAAAAAAGGGCAAGACAATAAAAAAAATACAGTAAGAACCACGCACAGTCGAATTACCTATCGTAGCAATACTGTCGGACCGACGAAACCATGACTCATAAGGGATTTTCGACGAAGGTGTAGTCCAAAGATCAGAGCCAACATGTTGTTGAGGCCTCACTACGGAGTTTTGAAAATCCAAAACAACTGAACAAAACAATCAACACAATTTCAATATGAACGACTGGTTCGTTAGTGCGGATTGTGTGCGTATTTTGGTTTTAAGTATCGACAGATTTAACATTGGTACTCATCTCGTGTCAATATTTATAATCGTTCATCATGACTCCGTTTCAATCGTATCTTCGCATGGAGGGTAGGTATCACTTGATCCATAATTTATGTGCATAAGTTAGCAACACTAATATATCTAAACTATAATAGTTAAATGCAATAACTTACATCATAATAGATGTTGCGTTGTTCTTACCACGTAAAAAGAGTTTGGCCTCCTCTCATTTTTTGTTATGTCTTATGTAATGTTTTGGTTGGGACTTTTGGTCATGTTTTTTCTAAATCAATAAAGATTTTAAATATAATTTATTGTATTCATATCATCTTGTAATCATTTTTTTATATAGCACTTTAAAGTCAAATGATATTTATAGAAATAAATAGTTATCTGTTATAGAATACTAAATGTTAGAGTATGTGATTTTCTCAAAAAAGTATTAATTGTTAAAGAGAGTTACATGTAAGATTTACTTTAATATATGTCTTCAAAAATTTATATGTGGCGTTTAGACCATGAAATATGTATGAACTATCACAATTTTATAATGCAACATGTAAAGATTATTTAAGCTATAGTTACATTATCAAATGATCAAGTACTTATTGTCTATAACCATTAGAGAATTTCTATCAAAGCTAAAGTTAAAGATGTAAGGGTGCGTTTGGTTGTTGAGTTTTTAGGTAGGACCCAGGGATTAAAGTTGAAAAAGTTGTTTGGTTGCTAAAACAGGGTTTAGAAAAAAGGACTCACATCCCATTTTTAGTGGTTTAAGAAATCTTGAGTAGAAGGGTACTTTTTACACTGTTCGACTTCTTTTGCATTAAATGATATATGTGCTCTTGTCTTTTTCTGTATTTGTGAGCATGTGATTGTTTTTTTTATTTTTTAATAGTAATCAGAACGTATATATGATTTTATTTATACTGATATATTATTATTTTATAATTTAATATTTTAATTTTTCCTTTTCTTATTTATTTTCAAAACCTACTTTAAAACCCATCATAAACCACCTATTTTATAAACCTACATTAAAGTAAATCCCTACCTTAATTGTAAAGTGACAACTTATTTTTTTTAAACCATATAGAATTTATGAAATATCAAAAGTTATCTAAATACATATATATACTTATATGAATTTTGTGTTCGTCTCAAGCCTAAGACGCGTCTCGTCATAATTAGGTCTCGTTCGGTCATATGGGTGTTCTGTTCTCGATCAACGAGTAATTTTTATCTTGTGAAGTCCTGTGTCGACTATCGGACGTTTGTTCCTTGATCTACGTGTAATAGCTATATCAGGTGAGTTCATAACCCCTTTTTTTACTACTTATACATTGTTTCTAAACGCAGGATGAGATTTTACATGGTGAAACACATTCATTTAAAATTGTATGCTATCCAGAACCTGTATGTTATCCAAAACTTGTATGCTATCCAGATCTTGTATGCTTTCCAGAACAGATTACCATTATTATTATTGCTTTTAGTCTATAGCCCTTAAGTTTCCTCTCCTAATCATGAACCGTTAATTTACTTGTGTTGCTAAGCGCGAATGTTGTGGGTGGATCCATCGGGACTGACAATCCCCGTCCCATGTTGCGGTTGTTTAACCATTGACGCATTGCATTTGTTTTGTTACTTGAGTATTTAGGCTGAATACTCACTAGAGGAACTTACATTGAGTTAAGCTTCGGTTCATGAACTAAATAGAAATAATAATGGTTTCGGACTATGGTTAAGGATCATAACCATTTTCCCTATTTACTTGTTTTACAAATGAATGCTTGTGTTCCACACCTTTACTGCTAAACCTATGAATATCACTCAACTTTGTGTTGACCATTTTCATGTTTAATCTCAGGTAATTCTTAGTTTTGCTTGGATGGGAGCCCGCATGATATCTTCGCAGCTTGGAGATTGGTGTGTTATATTTTAAACTTTGGTTTTGGTAAAAGCTGTCAGAAGTTTATCCTATATTATTGTTAATTATATATTACAAAACCATGTTTAAATAATAGATTTTTCTGCTTATAAAACTCTGGGACCTTTGTTTTAAAACTTTAATTTTTTATGATATAATGTAAATGTTTTATTACGTCAATTTTTATGTTAACTGTATTTTATTGATTCTTGTACCATGACGTGGTGCCCCCATGCTGCATACGTGTTTCCTTGCCTGATTTTGGGGGTCTTAAATCACAGGTCATGTTTTAGAGCCTACAGGTCGAAGCCTTGGCTCTGATACCATAATTGTAACACCCATTTTGACAATGGAATATCACAGGGTAATTATGGCGTGTCATCAAAGCATGCAAGGTAAATGTCTTAAAAACATTTATTGACCATAAAGACAAATACCATAATCAAACATCAGTAGTCTTAACATAAGCTCACAAACATGAATATAAGTACTGAAATGAAAAAGGACTAAACAATGTCCAAAGAAATGAAGGAAAGTAACGTAACGTAATGTATGAAAGTGCATAAAGAAATGAAGGTCGGATAGTGTCCATCCGTATGCACGTACTCTCAAAGTCTACGAGCGTCCCTGAGTACCTGCCGTTTAGGAACATGAAAGGAAAACGGCTGAGCATAACGCCTAGTGAACGGATATACAAGCATAACATGAATGATATAAGCATAATAAGACATATAGCAGCGGAAATGTATAAGTTCTAGAAAACCTAGTATAAACTAGTGAAACTGGTTTTATGTTTGAAAAACCTTATGTTTATAATATGAAAAGTGTATTTTAACTTAACCAAAAGCCCATATAGGTCATGAAGTATCAACGTGCATGAATATTTAGAGGGGGTGACCTCATCATGCAATTAGAGGGGTTGCCTCTAATTAATTAAGTTTGGGTAGGAGGGATCAACTCCTTGTGAAGGATGCAAGGCACACACCACATTCATCATAAAAATACTTGTAACACATGTAACTAGGATGCACCAATACGCCCCACATGATAATATAATAATATGGCCAAAACTGAAAGGGACGCCACGAGCAAATACTCCGTCGTGGGGAAGTCATAACACTGGTGCCTCTAGTGTTATGGTTATGGTACCTCCATAATTAGGTGAAACTGGTCATGCATGTATAAGGCTTAGGCATTTAAAACTAAACATAAGCTATCAAAACATATAATACAAATACTTGGGAAAATAGTTGGCTGCAAACGGGGAATCCTAATAAGGAAAGAGAATGTCCATACTGAAGGTATGTCCAGTGAACGAGGAAAGATGAAAGGATGAAAATTCCTACTTCGATCTCACTAATGCTACATAAATAATGGACATGTATGAGTTGTCTCATTACTGAGCATGTTACTGGTTCTTGTATGTTCTTAGCTTGTTTTATATGTTCTTGTCTTATTTTACTGTTTTAAATGATATACTGCATTATTCATGTATTTCGTGTCTTTTGATTATGTATTATCTTGTATACTTGTGTTATTATATTTGTAGTGTAATAACAAGTAACTTTCTAAAAATAGCAGGTTTCCAAAAATAGAAAGTTTCCAAAGTAGAAAGTTTACAAAAATAGATCAGTTTCTAAAAATAGGAAGTTTCTAAAATAGTAAGTTTCCTGAAATAGAAAGTTTCCATATTTAGAAATAAGCTGGATTAATAAGCTAAAATATAAGCTAGTGTCTACTTGTTAAAAGTCATAAGTCATGTAATTAATAGTATAGTTTATTAGTTAAATACTATAGGTTATAACTGATTATTAATTAATAATTATAGTACATGTTTTATTAATTAATAATATATCATGGTTAATTAATAAATTATAGGTTATACAAATTTAATTAAGTCATGGTTTAATTAAATTAAGTCTAATAAAATACTTAGGTTAACATGTATTATTAATTTTATTAAATAAACCTGGGTCATGAATTATTAATTAATTAATTATAAGTCCATGTTTTAATAATTAATTATTAAACTATATTCTAAAATAAATGACAAAAATAGTTAGGCTAAAACATGTATTATTTATGAAAATAATATAACCTAAGTCCATGTTTAAATTAAATTAATTATTAATCATGTTAATTAATTTAATTAGCCTTGTAAAAACATAACTTGTAAATAATCAGAGCCCGAATCCCGAGACAAAGCCAAAAACCCAAACACCAACCACCACCCACAACCGCGACTACGGTGGCGGCTGGTGGCTGCGCTGCCAACAGCGGCGGCTGCTGCCGCTGCTGCGTCGTGGCTACCCACTGGCCGAACAAGGTTCCCACCGGCAATAGGCTGGTGGTTCCCCCTCCTGCCCTGCCTGTTCCCCTGCTTGAGTCACACAGCCACCGGCTTAAGCCGGTGGTTCCTGTTGTTAGACTGAAACACACACCGAGCCCTTTAGGGGGTCTCAGTTGTGGACCATGGTGAACCGACAGTCTTAGGACTCTCGATTTAGGGTTGCCGAACCAACCACAAACCAAACTAACCCCTTTTCATGTTTTAATAAATATATATAATGTTTATTTAATTGTTTTTAAAGATCTACACATGTGTTTAATAAAAGATTAAAAACAAAGATGAAGGTTTGATGATTACCCTAATACGTGATTGAAAAGAACACGAACACGAACACAATTACCAATAAATCAAAGACCAAAACCAAAATGAAACCCTCCTTGTGCTTTGTTGATGCCGCGGATAGGAAGAACCAAAAACGGAGGCTAGGGTTTTTATTTTTCTTGTAAAAATGTGCAAATGGTTTTCATGTGTTTTCTTTTTACCATTTAGTTAAAAATCAAAGTGGGCATGGGCCCCTTCCTTCCCTTGTCCGCGGCTACCACAAGGCCCAAAGGTAAAACCGTGCCTTTTCATGTTTAAGTAATTTACGTGCTCCTTCTTTTTCATTATTCGTCCTAGTTCGTGCTTAATGTTCGTGTTATATATACTTCGTATATATATCATGTTCTAATAGTTGTGGTATAACTATTATACGTAATAATTATCGTGTTCATAAATGTTCGTGATTATAATTATTATGCTTAATAGATATCGTGTAATATTACGTACATAGTTTCTGGATTTAATGTTCGTGACACATTTACATGACATAAATAGAAATTTTAATTGGTTCATATGTTTACGTAGTGTACTGTTCATGGTATTTATATGCGGGTTTTACACCTACTTTATAGTTTGTCAAAAGGAGTAGGCCGTTAGATTATTATTGCAATTCACCAATCAACGTCTTCTTATGTAATTTAGATCTCTAACAAATCATTATTTAAATATGATTTAGTCCATATTATTTTTCTCAAAAAAAACCTTGTTTACAACAATTCAACAATTTTAATATAAACAAGTAAAAAAACTAAATCATAAACACATAATAACAATTTATATGTGCAATAAATAAATCAAATAGCCACATGCATACAATTTATTCAATAATCATCAAATCTAGGTTTTTATATTCATATAAAAGTCTTCCCTAAATCAAGATTTATTGAATCAAATAAACACGTAGCACATAAAATCATATAAACATATAATTTTGTAATCCATGAAAACATGCACGTTATCATGGATCCTACCACAAATCTTAACATTTAAATCTCTACGGATTGTAACCGTACATGACATAACAATTAATCAAGCAATTTAATCTAAAATTATCCCACATGTAATTTAGGGTTTCAAAACAATTCCTTTTTTTAATTAAAGAAACGGCCAAAACCCTAATTTTTAAAAACCAAAATCCTAATTTTAAGAAAACCTAAAAAAACTTGTAGTTTTAACTCAAGACAATTATTAGTTAAAAAAAGTTTAGATTTTTGATAATTATAACATTGTAAAACGTCTCTGATACCACTAAAGGTTTATTAACATCATAACAATTATCTAAAACCCTAAACGAGATCAAAGCACACATATAGCGGAAGCGATTTAACAAGATCATAATTAACATAATTATAATTAATCGAATTAGGGTTACATACCTTTACGCTAAAGCAAATCCACGAGACGAAGAACGAATCACCAATTAGGGTTTATAGCGAACACCACCAAGATATAGTCTAAAGTAAGACTATATTACGATCTTGTACACACGTAATACAACGAGCTAACCGTGATTCTAGCACGTGTAAACCGAGCTTTAACGCTTGTGGAAATCTACCCAACAACCCTAGAGAGGGGCTAGGACTAGATTATAAGAACAATTGATCAAACAAGAAAACTAACCAAAACCCCCTTTGTGGGCACTTCTTGCGATCGCAACAAAGAGGGAAATAGGGGAGAGATTTTGTGTATCTTGAATTATGAGGTGAGGGGTTGTTTATATAAGCCTAATTCTTGTAACCCAAAACAAATAAAAGGAAAGTTTTTCCCTTCCCCTTGTCCTCCATAACCGACGGTCGAACACCCCATATGGGGTGTTCCAGAACCTTCCAAACTTCTTTCTTTTTATTCCACTTAATATATATTCTTTATTTCTCGTTAATACTTAACCCTTAGTCATATCTTGGTTTAATATAATAAATACACAAATATATATTTATTAAATAAATTAATAGATACAATAAATATATTTGTTAAATAAATTACTCTTTACATATTGAGTACAATCCCTTTAATCTCCAGTTCGATCCTATCACATGACTATTAAATATAAGTCCATAAACTGTTAGTTATTACTTCTGCGAATACGATGTGGCCCATAAACACCACTTTGCTCAACCAGAATTCACACTTGGAGAACTTGGCATACAGCTGCTTCTAGCGAAGTATTTGTAGTACTGTACGAAGATGCTCTTCGTGTTCCTCCTTGGATTTTGATAAAATCATAATATCATCAATGAAGACGATAACAAACTTGTCCAGAAACTCGTGGAAGACACGGTTCATCAGGTCCATGAAGAATGTTGGAGCATTGGTGAGTCCAAAAGGCATGACTACAAATTCGTAGTGACCATAGCGTGTACGGAAGGCAGTCTTGGAGATATCCTGCTCTTTCACCCGTAGCTGATGGTAGCCAGACCTCATATCGATCTTAGAGAAATGTTTGGTGCCTTGCAGTTGGTCAAACAGATCATCTATACGTGGCAAAGGATATCGGTTTCTAATGGTGATCTTATTCAGCTCACGGTAATCGATGCACAAACGCATGTTGCCATCCTTCTTCTTCACGAATAATACCGGTGCACCCCATGAAGATACAATAGGGCGGATGAAACCTCGCTCCAAAAGTTCTTGCATCTGCTGTTTTAACTCCTTGAGCTCAATGAGAGCCATGCGGTAAGGAGCCTTGGAGATTGGTTCAGCTCCTAGGATGAGCTCAATACCAAACTCTACTTCACGAGCAGGTGGTATGCCCAGAAGCTCTTCAGGAAAAACATCAGGGAATTCTGACATGATAGGCTGATCCAGAATAGATGGAGTTTCAGCAGCAATATCATGAACAACAGCTAAGAAACCCTCGCAGCCATGTGACAGTAAGGCACGTGCCTGTAAGGCTAAAATGATTTGTACAGACTTTCCTGGTATGAAACCATTATGAATGTACTCTGCTGCGTTGAAATCACCAAAAATAACCCGATATGTATGATAATCTATGGTGGCGTGGTGCTTGGATAACCAGTCCATGCCTCATATCATGTCAAATTCGTACATGTCTAACAGAAGTGCGTCAACTTTGCGAATTTTGTCATCAAACTCTAGAGGAAGATCTCTGTACCCATGTGTGATGCGCACAGATTATCTCAGGGGCGTAGATATGTTTAAGACATTATCAAGTGGCACAGGGGATATCCTAACACGAGTAGCATAAGCGGTGGATATGACTGAATGAGTCGCACCCGTATCAAACAAAACGCAAGTAGCTTGACCATACATAAACAAGATTCCGGTGATGGTACATGACGACTTGTTTGCTTGGTCCCTCGTGCTAGTATACGCACGTCCAGTCGTCGGAGGTGGCTTGGAATCAACATGCCTTGAAATCCCTTAATCTCACCCTTTTTGCAATCTTTCATCTGGTGGCCTGATTGGCCACATTTGAAGCAGGTACCACTAGCACGGCGGCACAGTCCTGGGTGTCTGCGACTGCAAGTGGTGCAAATAGGGTGAGTGTACCCTCCAACGGGTGCTCTAGCTGGCTAGGAGCATGTTTCAGAAAATATGCGTAAGACATGATGACTGGGGCACAACATGACTACACAGAAAGTTTAGATTGTAACACCAGATGAAGCTGCACGGTTGGGCTATGAACCTCTACGGTCCTGATCTCGCCCGTTTCCAGTGTTCATGGTAATAGATGCTGAAGTGGCAAAATTTATGAATCATATAGCAGCATAACATAGAAATGAATAACTTTTAGGGACTTGCTGTTGCTGGAGTTGTTGGCGTTGTTATGGTAGTTGTCACTACCGCCATGCCTATCAGATGTAGAACGGTCTTGAGTCTGACCGTTTCCCTTTGATTGGTACTTTTGAATAGCCGGTTGGGACCGGTCCCTAGTCTTTTGCCTAAAAGATGCAATTGTATAGAGAATGATAAAAAATGGAAAGTATTGAATTCAATGAAATGATTAACGTTTGATGACTAAGATATACCTCTTCTCAGATATGAGTGCTTCACCAAACTCGTCTCTCTCCTGCAGTATCTCTAGCTTGCGAGCTGCATCTGCCACTTGCACCACACTAGTAAATGTAGCACACACCAAGTTGTTGGCAACAGAAGTACGAAGAGCCCAGCGAAAATGGTATGCCTGCTCTTCTGCTGTCCCGGCTGCTGTGTCCAGGAAACCAGGAAGTCTAAGGAATCTCTGCATAAATTCCATACTATTCTCCCCAGCTCTCTGTCTAATGCCATGGTATTCCCTCCTGAGCTGATCCTGCTCAGCTTTCGGAAAGAACTGATCCAGGACCAATTCCTTAAATTGCGCCCAAGTCAAAGCAGCAACCCAGTTATCACCTCCATTTGATTGCTTGAGTGCTTTCCACCATGCTAGCACATCTCCCTCAAATTTGTAACAAGCCATCCTCTCCTTAAAGACAACATCACATCCCATGGCGTCGAAAATCTTCTCTATGTGTGCAATCCAGCTCTCAGCCTCATATGGACTGTCAGTCTGCTCAAAAGATCTAGGTCGTTGTTTGTTAACCTTTCCAGCCATGTGATAAGAGTGGCTAGTGGAGGAGGAGGAGGGTTGTTCTGATTCTAGTGCTGATTGTGATTGGCTTGAACCTCAGCACGAATCTCATTTTTTAGTTGGGGAAGTAAAGCTTGCAGAGCAGCTTGGACAACTGCCTGCAGTTCTTGCTCACGTGTGTTAACCATCTGACAGTTTTAAAAACAAAATAAATGAAATGATTAATCTGATTATAACATATGATAAACATATGAAAATGATGCATGAAACAATTTATGAAGGCATAGCCAACGAAAATTACATGAGTATATGTGAACGCCTATGGGTCGGTTCACCAAAACAAAATTGACATGAACAAAGGTAAACGCCTATGAGTCGGTTCACCAAAACAAAATTGACATGACAAGGGTGAATGCCTATAGGTAGGTTCACCAAAACAACATAATTCGAATAAAAGCACATGCGACTAAATATGGCCAGTCCTGTACCAACCATTACTTAGTCAAAATACATGAAACAATTGCATGAAAATAAACTAGCAGTTTAGGAAGATCCTGGTGACTACCCACTAGTCACAGGTCAAGATTTTAGAGCCTACAAGTCGAAACCTTGGCTCTGATACCATAATTGTAACACCCCATTTGATAAATGGAATATCATATGATAATTATGGCGTATCATCAAAGCATGCAAGGTAAATGTCTTAAAACATTAAATGACCATAAAGACAAATACCGGAATCAAACATCGGTAATCCAACATAAGCTCACACATATGAAATATAAGTACTAAAAGGAAATGACTAAACAATGTTGAAAAGAAATAAAGTAATGTATGGAATTGCACAAGGTAGAGAAGGTTGGATAGTTTCCATCCAAATGCACATACTCTCAAGATCCTAAGTGCGTCCATGTGTACCTGCCGTTTGCGAACATGGAAAGGAAACGGCTGAGCAAGACGCCCAGTGAACGGATATATAACATAGTATGCATGACATAACATAATAAAGACTGATTAGCAGCGGAAATGTTTAAGTCCTGGAAAACCTGGAACATGTTTATAAAACTGGTTTTATAGTTTGAAAAGCTTATGATTAACTTATGAAAAAATGTATTTTAAATTTAGCCAAGAGCCCATATAGGTCATGAGGTATCAATGTGCATGAATACTTAGAGGGGTGACCTCATCATACAATTAGAGGGGTTGCCTCTAATTATACTGGTCTGGGTAGGATGGATCAACTCCTTGTGAAGGATGCAAGGCACACACCACATTCACCATGAAAATCCTGACTGAAAACATGTAACTAGGATGAACCTATACGCCCCACATGATAATATAAATAAATGGCCAAATTGAAAGGGACGTCACGAGCAATCACTCCGTTATGGGGAAGTCATAACACTAGTGCCTCCAGTGTTATGGTTATGATACCTCCATAACTAGATGAACTGGCATGCATTTATATAGCTCAGGCAGTTAAAATGTAACATAAGCATTCAAAACATATAAAATATCTGGGGAAAAAAGATGGTTGCAGACGGGGAATCCTAATCAAACATACGAAAGAGTGTCCATACTGAAGGACAGAATATCCGTACCTTATGTCCAGTAGTGAAGCTAGAATAGAAGTTGAACGATATACTCCGACTTTGCGGATACTACCTAAATAAGGGACGTGTATGAGTTGTCTGATTACTGAGTGTGTTACTGGTTTGGTGTGTTCTTAGCTTATTTTATATGTTCTTGTCATGTTTTACTGTTTTAAGTGTTATCTTGTATTTATCCATGTTTTACATGTATTTTGATTATGTATTTCATGTATTATTGCATTACTATACTTGTAGTGTCATAATAAGTAACTTTCTAAAAATAGTAGGTTTCCAAAAATAGAAAGTTTCCAAATATAGAAAGTTTCCAAAAATAGTAAGTTTCCAAAAATATAAAGTTTCCAAAAATAGTAAGTTTCCTGAAATAGTAAGTTTCCTAAAACAGTAAGTTTCCATAAATAGAAATAAGCTGAATTAGTAAGTCTAAAATATAAGCTAGTGCTTATTAGTCTTAAGTTATAAGTCATGATGATTTATTAGTAAAGTCTATTAAAACTAAATACTTAGACAAAAGTGATTATTAATTAATAAGTCTATTAATTAATAAATGTCATGGTTAATTTAATAAAACTTTACCTTATATCAATAATTAAATTAAATTAAAGAATGGTTTTTAATTTAATTATGTCCAAATAAATACTTAGGTCAATTTTCATGATAATAAATTAAATTAATATAACCTAAGTCATGATTTTAATTAATTAATTAATAGTTCATGTAAATTAAATTAATTAATTACTAAAATAAATATCTAAATTAAATTGTACCCGAGTCCCAAAACCCGAGACAAAACCAAACTGATCCAAACACCACCACACAGCCGGCGGCCGGTGGTTATTGCCGGTGGCTAAGGCCTAGCCTTGTCGTCGGTTGCTCCTGCTTAGCCCACGGTTCACACTAGATCTAGCCGGTTCCCCCTGTCGAGCCAAAGTACCCACCGACCTGTAGCCGGTTCCCACTGTTTCTACCTAAGTCCCACCGAGAGCTTGGAGGGCTCTCGGTTGCCACTGATTTTGCTAGGTCTCCCCCTGTGGGGGCCTGGGCTTGCGGCCGACAGCAACAACATCACCACCGCACCCTTTGGGTTACGGCTGGTGGACAGAAAATGCCACCGAGAGCCATGAGGCTCTCGGTTTATGTGCCGCCGAACCAAAACAAACCAAACACACCCGAATCTTGTTTAACCCTTAATCATAACATGTTTTTAATTAATGTTTTTAAAAGATTCATGAACATAGATCATTAATTAAAATAAAAGATTAAAAAGATTAAGGTTATGATTAATACCAATGCGTGAATGAATTTAGGATGGAAACACGAACACGTACACGTAGAGATTCAAGATCAAAACTCAACAATCACTCCCTCTTGTTTCTTGTTATGTCGCAGCCAAGGAGGAAGAAAAGGGGGCTAGGGTTTTGTTTTATTTTCTAAAAAATGACATAATGAATTCTCTAGAAAAGAGTTTTACTAGTTGGATTTTAAAATGGGCTGAGCCCTCTCCTTTTCCTCTTGTTGTCGCGGATACACATAGGCCCAAAACCAAATTCATTGTTTTTCGTGTCTAAATATTATACGTATGCATTCGTGTTTTAAATGTCATGAATTAAATATTGTAGGGGTGTTCATCGGTTCGGTTTTCGGGTTTGTGGGTTGTATGGTTCGGGTTAATCGATTTGAAAATTTTCAAAGTCAAAACCAAAACCAAACCAAACCAATTATATTATTGATAAAACCAAACCATAAACCAATTTAAAATTCGGTTTGGTTTCGGTTTAAACCAAGAAAACCAAATTCAAATAAACTCCAAAATATAATCTATAAGTCACAAACAATAACCTAAACGTTTATGTAAAAATAACAAATTATAACCTAAAAAGTTTAAGTAAAAATAACAAATTATAAGTTTTAAAAGTGCTCAAGTAAATCAATAAAAATTTTTAAAGAAACCTAAAAGGTTTAGAACTTAACAAAAATAAAGGTAATTTTCTTTTACGAAACTTTTCAGGATTCTCATTAAATTGAATAGTCCGTCTCTACGCATCAAACACAAGTGCAACTTCAAAGTTACTTCATATATGATAATTTGTTTGAATCAAGTAGGAAAACCGTTGCTTAGTTGCTCGAGATATATATCAATATTTAATCTGATGAATAACTAGTTTGAAAGATAACTATATAGAATAATAAAATAGAATATATGTATATATGGTTAAAAAAATTATGTGTATAGACTTATTCGGTTTTTTTGGTTTGCTTTGGTTTTATTTTTCTTAAACCATAACCAAACCAAACACCAATTAAATACTTTGGTTCGGTTTCAAACTAAACCATACACCAATCAAAGTTTTCGGTCTAGTTTTATTCGGTTTCGGTCTGGTTTACTTTTTGGTTTGTTCGGTGTCAAACCAAACATTGAACACCCCTAAAATATTGTACATAAATGTTTATCATGCATTAATGATATATTAAATACTTGTAATTAAATTTTCGTGACACATGTCGTATATTATTAATAGAAAGTTTTCATTTAATCGTGTTTTCATGTATTGTACTGTTCATGGTATTTTATGCGGGTTTTACAATCTATAAGCTTGAATATAAATAGCCAATGAGCTATAAAATATGAAGATGGAGGAGGAAGAAGTGATATTGTAGTGTCTGTTAGTGCAAACATTACGATGCTTTGTCGATATAATCTCTTTATGTTTTGTTGATGACAAACGTATAATTCGCAATACATTATGTAAAATGTTAAGGTACTCGTAATCACTCAAGAATACATTTGTATACTTCTCTCGACACCTCCAAGATCGCATTCGGCATGAATCACTAAAGGTATGTACAAACATGTCATTAACCTAACTAAGTGATCAAGGATTAATATTTTCTTAAAACTCACATTTTAATCAAATGTGACAAAAGATTTTAATTAACTTTATTTTTAAGAAAATGTTTTATTAAAAAGAAAATGGAAATTTGAATTTGGCATATTCCATATGCCAAAGGAATATCCTTTGAGGGTATAAACTACCCCAGATGGCATATCCCCACTAAAGGACAAATTTGCATGGACTCTGACGCGGAGGTTCCTTAAAGGAACCCACGGTTCCTTATTGATAAGGTACCGCGGGTAGAGATAAGGAACCGCGGGTGTTTTTGACCGTTGCAATGTTGTCCTATAAATAGTGGATCATTTCCAGGTTTTCTTTCAACCCTTTTTGCATAGTTTCTTTCAAAAACCATCTTAGATCCTTGATTAGTTAGTTTTGATTAATCTTGTTTAAGATGTGATTCAATCTTCAATCTCCTCATCCTCTCAAGTGCAAAGAGAAGAACACTATCATTACCATGATATGTTGGGTTCACTACATGATGAAGATCTTTCCTTCTATAGATCTAAGTTATGTTTTTAGTCTTCCTACTATGTATATGTAGAAGATCCAAGTGTTGGGTACACTTGGATGTGTTTGTAAGGGTAGAATATCCAAGTGATGGTTATCCTTGGATTAGGTGTTAGTTGTGTAGATCCAAGTCTTGTTAGTACTTGGATATAGTGTTAGAGTTATAGATCTAAGTGTTGTGTGCTTAGATCTATATGGTTTATGTGTTTAGGCCATAAAACACAAGGTTTGTTATGTTGGGCCATAAAACATAACTAGTGGGTAGATTAGGTTGTGTCTTGGTAGTTCTCACTAAACTCTAAAGTGATGTGGTTGTGTCTAGGTAGTTCTCACTAAACTCTAAAGTGATGTGGTTGTGTCTTGTGAGTTCTCACTTAGCTTTAAAGTGATTAGTAGTTGTGTTGTGTGAAGTTCTCACTTAGCTTCAAAGTGAAGAGTCGTGAAGATTGGTTCTAGCTTTCGATTAGAACTCGACATCTAGCCTTGTGTCGTTAAATGGTGAAGTGGGCGACGTTGTGTAGATTGGTCCTACCTAAGATTAGGACTCGACTTTTAGCTTAGAGTCGGAAATTGGATAAGCGACGTTGTGTATGGTTTCTCCACCTTAAGGAGTTTGTTGACTAGTGAAGTAACTCTCGAGTAAGGTGTACTCGAGGAGTGGAGTAGGGCGAAGAGGAGCTTCGTGACCGAACCACTATAAATCATCGTGTCGGTACTTTCCTTTACATTTATGTCTTTACCTTTGTAGATGTATTTATAGTTGCATACTTGTGTTGTGTGTTGTGTGTTGTGTGCATCTCATAATCTAAACATCTAAGTTGCGGAAAAGCTATGGCTTAGTACGTGTGTGCTTTGTGTTTAGATTATGGTCAAGTGTACATCACTTAGTCTAAACATCCTAGTTGCGGAAAAGCTTATGCTTAGTACGTGTGTGCTTACTGTTTAGAATATTACTTGATGTACTCTTGATTTGATGTGTTTGTGTGTTTACTTACTTGTAGTATTTATCTTTCAATCAAACACATCTCATATCTAGTCAAGCTTGATCGAGAATTTGATACAAAGGATTGTCAAAGTTTAAACATGTAATAAACGGTTTCGTCCACTGTCGGCGGTTCCATAAATGGACCGGCGGTTCTTTATTGATAAGGAACCGCGGGTACACATAAGGAACCGCGCACAGTGGATTAAGCCGAAATGTTTTGAAAACTAACTAGAAACTATTCAACCCCCCCCCCCCCCTTCTAGTTTCTACAATTGGTATCAGAGCATGGTTACTCAAGATTTTTGAAGTATATTGTACTTTAAAGCTTGGATCGATCTTTGCTCTCTTTTTCAAAACAAATGGTTTTTAAAATGAAAACGGTTTTTAAAAAGAGAGACGATCTTTGTATCAAATTGTTCATGAAGAGTGATTACTTATGAAATGTGTTTTGTTGTTTCATTCGTACAAGTTTTGGTGTTAAATAAACTTTGTATAATAGCTTGAATTAAATCTTTTCATGTTTGGAAGTATAAAAATCTTTTATGTCATAATTAACTCTAAAATACGAGTTTTATGTGTCTAAAATGATTTTTTAGAGTCCTAAGTCCTTCCAAAAAGTTACCAAATGATTTTGGCCAAAAACCCCATTTTTGCCCTCTGGACGCGGTTCTTTGTCTCCTCCCCGAGGTTCCTTATCAATAAGGAACCGCGGCCAGTCTGACTCAGATTTTTGCAAACTTTGAAAAATCATATAAAATCAACCGTAAGTCTGTAGAAGTCGTGCCACCCGGCGTTTCGAACGTAATTGAGTTTTCTTTCAACTAAAAAGTCTTCCAAACCTTTATTCAAACTTTAAAATTTAAATCTTTTATAAGTTCTATACTTTGTCCAAAGTATTGAGTCTCGGTTTGTCGTAAAACTTGTGTTTTACTCTTTTCTATTAAGTTGGACATCTCTTGGTGATATATCTTTGAAAATTGATATATTTAGAAAGTGTTAAACTTAATTAAATTTTAAATGGGTCAAATACTATTTTCAAATAAAATCAAGCTATGAATACTTTGTTGTATCTAACACTCAAAACATGGATGAATGCTTTTATGTGTTAAGCTAATTGTTTGTGTATGTTTCCTTGTGTGTTATTATTATATGTAGACTTTATTAAGTGTTCCTTGCTATTTATAGTAGTATTGCTTATATGTCTAGTCTCTTGTGCCTTGCTTGGTATTTGTTAGTATCTAGTTTTTCCTAATTAGGATGTATGCTAGATTTCTTGCATTTTAATTGCAACATTATGTGTGCATTGCATATAGGATTAACATCTCTTGGTTTACAAATGTTACATAAACATCTTGTACACCTCGGCATGTTCTTTAACACTTTTAGGTTTGAAAGCTTTGGGAGCTTGTCAAATCTATTGATTTGGGTCGTCTTACTCGATCATTGTGTTATTAGTTCAAGTAGATAAATGTCTCACTATAAAACATGAAACACCCTTTGAAAATCTTAGCTATTTTCTCTTAAAAGAGTGTTTGTGGGAATCAAGAAAGATTTCGATTAAATATCAATGCATTATTCAAACTATGATTGGTATCATTATCAAATCTAATTGACATGTTTTTTAGTGTAGACATGAATGTGGTTTATTAATAATATACATCGGATCATAACTCACACTTGTGTTGATGGTGTTATATTGAATCTACTTGTTCAAATTGTTAGACATATTTTGTTTAATAATTACTTATAATGCACAATAGAGTCGGTTTGATAACTTTGATGTTTCATCCGAAATACTCAAGTAATTTACATTGCTATGCAATTTATAAATGTGTCATTTCTGAAAGACCAATCAAGAGTGTTCCTTTAGTTTGTGTAAACTTTGTTTATACACTTCAAAGTTATTGGCCTCAAGTTCTATTAAGGTAATTAATGTTAACTATACTTGTTTGACAAGATATGCAATGGTGCATTCTTAACCCTCATTAGGTCATGCATTGTGTCGCCATGCAAGTTTCATCCTTGCTAAACTTTATTAGGCAAATGTTGGAATTACATTTTGTCTAACTTGAGAATGACTACTAGAGAATTTATGCACTAGGATCTTAATTTGACCTAACGGTTGAATTACTTCCATGTGGGAAGTTGAGTTGGTGTATAACTCGTAAAAATGGTCGTGTTTAGCCTTAATTGAGCACCTCTAATGATAGTCTCATACTCATTCTCTAAATTGGCTAAATGGCTCTTCCTATATATGACTAATGATAGTTTACTTTGATGAACTTTGTATGTCATTAGGAGTCTTTTTCTTTTGTAGCCATTAGGTTTTTCTTAGCTTTCCTCTTACGTGCTAATTGAACCTATGTGTCTTTCCTTTGTGTGTGTTCTAGTTTTTATTGCTCTTAAGCATGACTTTATGATAAGTTAGACTAGAACATTAGGATTTGCTTAATTGGAAAATGCTCCTTCACCATCTAAACCAAGCCTCACCACCTTAACCAAGCCTCTGTAGGCGGTTCTTTAAATAGACCGCGGCTCCATATCAATATGGAACCGCCGGTGGAGATAACGAACCGCGGGCAGAAGCTCTTAAATTTGGGTTTTCTGAAACTTCCCAATTGTTCCAACACCCTTTGGAATCTTTGTTTCAAACCTTTGATCACTTCCAAAATATCTTGGGCTTTCCTTTTTTAAACCCACCTTGTTAGCCATGTTCCTCACACCTCAAACCATTCTACTTATACCTCAACCTTGAGATTTCATTCTCACACCTCCTCAATCTTGATATTTCATTCTCACACCTCCCCAACCTTGAGATTTCATTCTCACACATCCACAATGCCTAAATCTCCCTTTCATAACCTTGACATTTCTTTGTCACAAACCTCCTCCTCAAAGAGGCACCTCAAAATTAAGATTAAGTTACCCAAACTTAACTCTTCACCTTTTGCCACACCTAAGAATGAGATTGTGCCCATTCTCATCTCTTCATCACCCTCACTACCTCTTGCACCATGCAAGACTACCTCAACCCATGGTACCAACCATTTACATGGTTCTACCTCCTCTTCATTTCAATCTAGAATGAATGAGCTAACCTCACCCTTCACTCCTAGTACTCTCTTGAATGTGACTACCCAACCTCAACCTATCCAAAGCGTTCCCATTAAGAATGACTTTGTTGAACCCTTGGTGACTTCACCTTTCACCCCACCAAATTCCGCCACCACCCTTGTCTTTCATTTAAGCATGTGGATTGCTTATTGTTAAGATATCCAATTTAAGCAAATCTTAGTTTTCTAGTGTAACTAGGATTAAAATTATGCTTAAGTTTTAGGCTTGAGTTTCATACATCTTTGTATGATCTTTATTCTCTTGTTTTTCCCTTCATGTCTTTCAACATGATTTTTCTTTGAGTCTTGGATCTCGTTATTCTCGTGATCTTTCTTTTATTCTTTATTTTCTCACTCGGTTGTCAAGGAAAGTTAGATTTATATCTAATTCCTCTCCTAGTAAGATTGACAACTTAAATATTTCTTTTGAGATATTCAAGTAACTATAAATTGCAATTGCAATTGTTAAAAGTCATATCCGAAGCATTGACTTTCAATCCATTTAGCATCTTATGTTAAATTGTTTGACCAAGTGATTTCCCTTGAGTCAATAATCGGTTTTGGATACCCAATGCTCACAGTTCCTCAAATAACCTTGGGTCTCATTATTGATAATGAACCACGGACCTATTTAACGAACCGCGGCCATTGAGTCCCTTTGTTCGTTTTGGTCTTTTTCTCTTTTGAGTTTCTTGAAGTTATCCTTAACTTCTTTGTTGATTATCTGTCAATTCATTTTAATCATGCTCTTCTATGTCGAGTCTCTTTCTTCTAGTCTTTCTAAACTAAGTTGGGTCGAGCCTTACCCTTTCCTCATCATGTAATTGTTCTTTGAACATCCATAATGATTGAGAAGAGCTACGAAACTTTGAGCATGTAGTTTATCGTATGCTAAACACCATTTTGTGTCGACATTCATACGCATTTTTGCCTATAATGTCTTATATCCCGGTTTTTTAAAAGCGTCGGTTTATCCGCTTTTGGTTTTCCTTTATTTTTTTTTTTTTTTTTTGGTCAAAAATGTCTCTAGGTTGAGATATTTTTGTTCCTATTTTTGAGAGTTGATTGCGGTTAAAATTTACAATTAGTATGGGTGATTCCATCAATTCTAAGTTTTTAACCCCTTGAGATGATATCTTCAAATTCTTGGATGTTTCTTTTCTACCTCTATTCCAACAATTTTGAATTGATTTCCTCAAAATCCTCTCCTTGTTTTTTCTTTGAGAGTTGATGGTTAAATCTTGAATTTTCTTGGGTGATTCCAAAGATTCTAAGCTTTTTACCCTTTGACATATTATCATTAGAATTGGTATGGATGTTTCTTTTCTATCTCTATTCCAACAATTGTGAATTGATCTTGTCACGATCCTCTCCTTTATTTATTTTTTTTTGGTTGATAGCATCGCGTGCTGATGAGATGGCATTTATACATGATCTCATCGTTCTTTTCGGGCTTTAAATGCATAAAAATGTCATAAAATACCATATATATGCTTGTGTTTGTTTACTTGTGTATTTTAGGTATGGATATCGTGAAAAAGACAAAAGATCACAAGTTACAAGGAAAAACGGACACGAGAAACGAAGCCGTACAAAGAACCGGGCCCTAATCATGGAATTCTCAATAAAATACCTTGAAGACTTGAAGACAAACAAGATTGATCCTCATTTATTGAAGAAATGACACTTAAAACCCTTGTATATTCATAATTACAAGTTTGGTCCCTTAAGTTTGTCAAAATTACACAAAAGGTCCTTCAACTTTGAAGAAATGGCAAGAATAGTCCCTCAACAAATCAAAATTGCCAATAATGGTCCCTCATAAAGTCAAAGATACAATGAAGACCTTTGAAGATCAAGAATGTTCAAAATCAGTCCTTGAAATATCTCAAAATGGCAAAAAGAACCCTTGAAAACCCTTTTGAAAAGTTATGTGCCAAAATTGCCAAGTGGTGAAAGTTGTTACAAGCTTAATTGGGCGTTGACAGACTTTTATCTCCAAGTGACAAAAGAAAGGAAATAGGAGGGCTAATGTTGTGCATATGAAACATTTAAACACTGAAAATGCGCCAAACACCTTTCTTTCCTACAAAAACGGATCAAAAACTTTACTATTCACCCCAAGAACCCAGTTACCATCTCACTTAAAACAAAGGGTAAAAACAAATTACCCAGGCACACGTTTGATTCACATGTGCAGAATCACATCCCACACACAAAACCCTAATCTCCACTCACCAATAGGCCCCACCATTCAAACCCGTCCACCAATCAAAACACAACTTGGGCTCCAAGCTTAGCCACGTGTCAAGATCAACAGCTGACACTCATTGCTTCATCACAAAGCTATTTTAAACGGTTTGAATTCATTTTGGATAGCTCACATCAAGAAAACGTCTAGAAGACCAAGGGCATTTTAGAGAAATCACTTCTAGGGTTTGTGAATAGTGTTTAGCCAGGCATTTGCCTATAAAAGGAGACCTCAACATGTGAGAGTCCCTTTGTTCCAGATTTTAGCTTTTATTCTTTGTAATTCCTTTTTATGAAATAAAGTTTGAATTTCTTAAAATTTTGAGTTTTAATCTATTATTTATAAAATTTTGGTGTTTGAGAAGCTAAAATCTGAGTTCCATTTATATGTTTGAAGGTTTTTGAGGCAAGGTTTTAAGTGATAAAGCTTGTGCATCAAAAATCAGAAAGTTGGCATTATATTTTATCTCACTTTGTGTTTGTTCATCTTAGCAGCATTGGAAGTTGGTACTTGTTCTGCTAGTACCTCAGCTCAAACAATCCAGGGCCTGGATGTAGGTCTTGGAGGTTTGCACCTTCTTCCCTTTTCATTTTCTCTTTAAGTTTCTGAATATTTGTGATTTTTGTGGATTTATGCTTGAATCTGTGTTATTGTGGTTGTTTATTGTTGATTTGGCTTTGTTTGATGTTAATGAGGTGTTACTGATCTGATTTGTGGGTTGAATCTTCATAAGTCTTTGAAATTTTGTGAAATCAAGTTTTTAAGGGGTGTTTGGGATTACTGCATAAATTAGATTTGAGGTTTGTTAAGTGCTTGTGTGTTTTATGCAAGTATTGGTATCTGTTATTTGGGAGCATATGTTCATCTGTTTGCAGGTTTTGAGGCTTTGAACACATAGATTCATAGATTGGCTTTAAAATCTTCATAACTTGGTAAAATTGGCTAGGATTTTGAGGACACCTAGATCTAAGCATAGGTTAAGGGTAACAAGTGCTAAATCATAGCTAATCACACCAGGGTAGAGGGATTTGAGGCTTGAAATTGGATCAAGTGTCAAGTATATCAGCAAACTGTTTCTGCATATTGTTCTTTGTTCATCAGTAACTTTTTGTGCTTTGATCTTGCTATTTACTTTGATTCAGTGTTTGATTCTTGTTGCTTTGTGTTAATTGTTAGTTTATATAGCTTGTGTGTGCATCTGGTTAAGTTTGGTTGGCTTATTTTGCTTAAATCTGCTTATTAAGTGCTTAACTGCTTATTTGCATATCTGGTGCTTATCTGGTGACTGTTTGGCTTATTGTGGCTTATTGTGTGGATCATTTTGTGATTTTATTGTTGCTATTGACTCCTTGTGGTTCACTGATCACAAGGGTGCCTTTGTTTCCAATTGAATCAAACCAGAACTCTCAAATAAGCTTGGTCAATTAGTCAAAGCAGTGGGAACTCCTTTCCCCTTCTGGTTGCCACTGCTAGTGCATTTTTGGTGTCAGCTTATCAATAAGCTATAATAGCTTATTTTAACCAGCAACAACTTTGTTTTTGTAATAGGTGCTCATATTTTGACCCATTTGTTCACCCTGGAGCATTTGGGTGGTTGACTTTTAGGTTTGACTAGAAAACCAAGTCCTTTGACTTTTACATAAGCTCTTTTGTGCTTATTCTGGCTTATTGCTTGTGCTTATTGGATTTTTGTTGATTGATATTGCTTATTGAGTCCATTTGAAAGCTTTTGCAAGTTAAATCAGCTTCTGAGGTTCAGTATTTCTCAAAAACGACTATTTTGTCGTTTAGTGAATTTTTACTTTTCTATTTTCTGGATTATTGAGTGAGCTTATTGAAAATTTCTTTTGATAGATCTCTTAAGCATCCAAAAAGAGGGTTGTGTGTCAAATTAGAGCTTATGGCATTAGCTTATGGCTTAATGGGCTGAAAAGCCCAATAAGAATAAGCTTGGTGTTCAATAAGCTGTGATAAGCACATTTTCAGCTTTTGGGCCTTTAGAGTTTTGTTCTTAGAATTAAATTTTAAGTCAGATAGGGCTTTTCCAAGTCAATTGGGCCAAGTTTGACTTTTTGGGCCCAAAAGCCCATTTAGGTTGACTGTTTTTGGATTTGGCCCATTTGAGGGCCCATTAGGGGTATTTTGGTAATTTCACTTTGATTTTCTGATTATTTAGGTTAAAATAAACTAGTTTGCAAGTTTTTAGAATTTTTTATAATTTTTGGATTTTTAATATTATTTTATTATTATTTTATTATTATTTTTAAAATTTCACATTTTCCAACTTTTTACATTTTTCTTAGGTTTAATACATTAAAATAGGAATTTAGCAACTTTTAGAATAATTTTATCACTTTTAGATTAATTTTTATAATTATTTTAAGTTTTAATAGTTTTTATATCATTTTAAATAGTTTTTTATTAGTTTTAAAATTTCAAAAAATAGTTTTTAATCATTTTAGGTCATTTTAGAGGTTTATCAATTGAAAAATCTTTATTTGGGCTTTTTGATAATTTATTTGATTTTTAGGGCTTTAATTAGCATTTAAAAATTGAATATTTAATTATTTAAAAGGTTTGAAAAAGTTTTGATAATTGGTAAACTCTTAGTTTATTGTTTTTGATTTTTGGTAAATTTTTGGTAATTTTTAGAATTTATTTTTATTTTTGTGGTTTTTAAGGTTCTACGTTTTAACTTTCTAATAGTGATTTTGTGTTAATATTTTTATTTTTACGTCTTCGTCATTTTCTCTTCTAATCCCCTTCTAAACCAATCATTAATCACAAACATTTGGCAAGTTTTTCACACACATATACCTCCTTGGGAAACGAACTTAATTGGGTCATTAACACTTGATTTTTCCTAAAGTCATTTGTTCAATACTTACCGCTCATATACGCTCTTTTGTTTTCCTAAACAAGAGGTGTGTATTTTTACCACAATCACTTTGGCGCCGCTGCCGGGGAGGTGTGTCGTGATTAATTTGTATTGTTGTTTTTAATATTAACCAAATAGTATTTGTATTAGTAGAACTCTACTAATACGTATTATCGGTTTTCTTGGTTTTTCTTGTACAAATATTATTACTATATTGTATTAAGTATCACAATAAATTTACAATATCTCCAAAAGTGTGAAAACACAACCTTAATTGGGATTCGATCTCCTAATTATTGTATTCGAATCTCAAACAAAAAGAAAAAGGCAAAAATAGATAAATACTTTCGTGAAGCTCGATTTTGAAAAATACAAACTATAAGGTGGGTATAAGGCGGGTATTATAAAATATACCCTAAGGAAAAAGGCTCTTAAGTGCTTCGCGCCGCCTCGTTTCCCCGCTTGCTTGTGAGTATTTTGAGATTGAAGGCTAATCGAGGGTTTTGCCGCCCAAAGTATTATTACGTATACTATATTTGCTTGATTTTCTTTGTGATTAAACCCTCTTGAACGATTTGGTTTTCACCAAAGTTCTAAAGTCATTGGAAGACGTTCACTCCACGTGATCGTTTTCATTCCTTTGACGCTTCTTTAATCAAGAGTTTGATTCGATGAGAGATTTTGTAGATTGTTGTCTACGAAGATACACCAAAATCCAAAAAAAATAAAAAATTAAATATCATCAAAAACACAAAAAAAAAATTGAAAATTCACAAAACACCCAAAAAGAATCTTCTTTGCTCACCTCCCATTCTTCGTGAAGTTTATGATCACTCGAAATCAAGCAAAACGAGCTCGTAAACGACTTCAAAAGCAAGCCAATCAAGAGACGTTGATTGTTGAAGAACCTCCAATTGTTGAACCTATTGTAGAACAAGAAGTCGTCATGGCTAATCATACTATGATGGAGTTGCTACAAGCACCCACCGAGGGTTTTGGAGAGGCTATTGTGATTCCCGCTATCCTTGCGGAGAATTTTGAAATTAAGACGGGTTTAATATCGATGTTGCAAGCAAATAAGTTTAGAGGTCACGAGAAAGACAACCCGCATTACCACATTAGGAATTTCAACCGTCTCACCGCCACTAACAAATTTAAGGATGTTCCACATGACGCCATTAAGATGATGTTGTTTCCATACTCGTTGGATGGACCCGCAAAAATTTGGCTCGAGAAAGAACCGCCAAATTCGATTTTGACATGGGCCGATCTCGTTTCTAAATTTGTGAACAAGTTTTTTCCACCATCTAAAACAACACATTTGAAAAATGAGATTTCACGATTTGTGCAACGTAATAATGAAAGTTTTTCAATGGCATGGGAACGATTTAAAGAGATGTTACATGAATGTCCACACCATGATTTTACGGAATTGCATCAAGTGGATACTTTTTATAATGGGCTTAATGATCATGAACGAGATTATTTGAATGCCGTCGCGGGTGGTAATTTTTTGTGCAAGACGACAAATGAGGCTTTACAAATCATTGAAAATAGATCTAAGGTTTATAACCCTCGTAACACACCGAGTGTTGCCAATATGGGTTCGTCATCTTCGTCACAATCGTCTCGTAGCATTAACGCCTTACATGATGAAGCTAATGAGGAAAATCGGTTTTTTGATAGATTTGCTAATCTTATGTCCCATTGGAAGGCTCAAGAAGCTTCCAATTCCGCTTCGGTTAAAGCGGTTGCTAAGAGTTGTTTATCTTGTAGGGGAGCTCATGATCTTTCCGAGTGCATTACCGCGGATGGTAACACTTCGAGTGCTTATGTAGCAACGGGAACTTACAACCAAAACGGTCAAGGTTCCCGCCAAAATCAAGCTCCACCAAACCAAAATGTTAACAATTATCGAAACAACAACCAAGGTAATTACCAAGGCAACACACGCAATTACAACAAGGGGAATTATCAAAGTGGGAATGGACAAATTTCTAATCAAAATCAAAACCGTGATTTTCAAAACACTACACAAGGTTTTTAAAATGCTCACACTAAAAATTTACAAGGAGAATTTTTGGATTATGCAAAAGCAAATGATGCTAAATTTGATAATATGCAACGTGAGATGATTAGCTTAAGATCCGAGTTGAAAAACGAGCTTAAAAATGAACTTGCTAATGAACTTAAAACTCATGCAAACAAAATGGAAGGAAATGTCCAACGTCTACAACAAAACCAACAAAAGATGGAATTAGGACAACATGAGATTAAGCAAGAGATATTAAAAGCGGATGCTAGGCAATCAAAATTTGAGGACCGAATGGCTAAGATGTTTGAAGCAATCATGTGTAAGCCCTCTTCTTCGGGTGGTCTTCCTAGTGATACCATTGCAAACCTGAAGGGAGAAATGAAGGTTATTACTACACGAAGTGGTAAAACTTTCAAGGAACCAATCTCTCGTACAAGTACTTCTAAGGAGAAGGAAATCGAGAAAGAACCCGAGGTGATGGTCGAAAAGGAGCACATTACAAACCCACGAAGTACCGCTCATACCACACCTACGGTTGAACCAATACCAATTGTGGAACCCGATTTTCCAAGGCCGTTGCCTAATGACCAACCCACACCATCTTTACCCTACCCTTCAAGACGAAACAAAGAGAAGTTGCAAGAACGTAACAAACAACAAATCGAGCTTTTTATAAAAATGTTTCAACAAGTGCATTTTGATGTGAGTTTAGCCGACGCGTTGTTATATATGCCTCGTTTCGCTTCCACTTTTAAAAGTATGATGAGCGATAAGGAAAAGCTTTCAAAGCTTGCTAATTGTTCTTCGGTTTATCTTAACCGCATACCGGAAAAAGTTGGTGATCCCGGAAAGTTTCTCATTCCTTGTGACATACAAGATATGAAAGAATGCCTCGCCTTGGCCGATCTTGGTGCGAGCATTAATTTGATGCCATTTTCCATTTGGAAATCGCTTTCGCTTCCGGCTCTCATTCCTTCGAACATGTCCATCGAGATGGCCGATCATTCTACGATTATGGCATGTGGAGTAGCCAAAGATGTTTTCGTGAAAGTGGGGAAGTTCTACTTTCCCGTTGATTTTATAGTAGTTGACATCCCCGCGGATCCTCAAGTTCCTCTAATTTTAGGTCGTTCATTTTTAGACACTTCGAGATCGCTTATCGATGTTCATGCAAGAACTATCACTTTGAGATTCAACGAAGAGGAACTTGTTATAAACGCTACTCAAAACTCGAAACCTTCTCATGTTTATGCAATCGCTACCATCAATCACATTGACATCGTTGATGTGGTTTGCGATGAGTTTTCACAAGAAGTGTTAGGTTTTTCCGATAGCTCGTCAAGTGGCAATCCCACTATTTTGGATCCGATTCTTGCTAATTCCACACCAAATCTCACTCCATTCCAAGGAGGCGATCTCACTTCAAATGAAATCGACAATGAAGATGAGGTGTTGATTAGTGATGACACTTCTATTCCACCATTTCTTTCGCCGATGGAAGTTATGAGTGTTGAACCAAAATCTTCGATCGAGGAACCACCTATCCTCGAATTGAAAGATCTTCCTTCTCACCTTGAATACGCATTCTTGGAAGGTGATGACAAGTTGCCGGTTATTATTGCAAAAGGTCTTGCTAATAATGAAAAAACCGAGCTCTTGAAAGTTCTTAAGGCTCACAAAGGGGCAATTGCGTGGAAAATATCCGACATTAAGGGTATTGACCCAAAATTTTGTACTCACAAGATTTTAATGGAGGAGGACTACAAACCCGCAATTCAAAGTCAAAGAAGGGTGAATCCCAAAATTCACGATGTCATTAAAAAGGAGGTCCTTAAACTCCTTGACGCGGGAATGATTTATCCTATATCCGATAGCCCATGGGTGAGCCCAATCCATTGTGTCCCTAAAAAGGGAGGAATGACCGTTGTACCTAATGAAAACAACGAGTTAATTCCCACTCGTGTTGTGACCGGTTGGAGGGTGTGTATTGACTACCGAAAGTTAAATGACGCCACTCGTAAAGACCACTTTCCTTTGCCCTTCATGGATCAAATGTTGGAGCGACTTGCGGGAAATGAATTCTATTGCTTTTTAGATGGTTTTTCCGGTTACTTTCAAATCCCTATCGACCCTCGTGATCAAGAGAAGACTACGTTTACGTGTCCTTATGGAACGTTCGCTTATCGTAGGATGCCTTTCGGACTTTGTAATGCACCCGGTACGTTTCAACGGTGTATGATGGCGATTTTTCACGATATGATCGAGAAGTCGATGGAAGTGTTTATGGATGACTTCTCGGTGTTTGGTAATTCGTTCACGTCATGTTTATCTAATCTCGAACAAATGTTAAAACGTTGTGAAGAAACCAATCTTGTGCTTGATTGGGAGAAATGTCATTTCATGTGTAAACAAGGAATCGTCTTAGGACATAAGGTGTCGAAGGCGGGGATTGAGGTCGATAAAGCTAAGGTAGACGTCATCGCCAAGTTACCTCATCCCAAAACCGTTAAGGGAGTTAGGAGTTTCCTAGGCCACGCGGGCTTTTATCGTCGTTTCATCAAGGACTTTTCGAAGATTTCTCGTTCTATGACACACCTTCTCGAGAAGGATGCTCCTTTTAACTTTAATGAGGATTGTGTTAAGGCTTTCGAGACTCTCAAAAGGAAACTTACCGAAGCTCCCATTCTTGTTGCTCCTAATTGGGAATTATCCTTTGAAATCATGTGCGATGCAAGTGATTATGCTATAGGGGTCGTCTTAGGGCAACGTTATGACAAGCATTTTCGTCCTATCCACTATGCTAGTAAGACGATGACCGAGGCTCAATTAAAGTACACCACAACGGAAAAGGAATTCCTTGCCGTGGTCTATGCTTTTGAGAAATTCCGACCTTATCTCGTCTTGACTAAAAGCATCGTGTATACCGACCATTCGGCTATCAAGTATCTCTTAGCTAAGCAAGATGCTAAGCCGAGATTGCTTCGTTGGATGCTCCTCCTCCAAGAATTTGATGTCACCGTGCTTGACAAAAAAGGAGCCGAGAATCTAGCGGCCGATCATCTCTCTCGTCTAGAATATCCTCACAAAGATGTTTTCGAGAACAAGGAAATTACCGAAACATTTCCTCTTGAGACTCTCGGTGTAGTGAATTCTAAAGACACCACCCCATGTTTTGCCGACATTGCAAATTACCATGCGGGCAATTTCATAATCAAGGGTATGACGACACAACAAAAACGAAAATTCTTTCGTGACGTCAAGTTCTATTTTTGGGACGACCCTTATCTCTTTCAGATTTGTGCGGATCAACTCGTTCGACGTTGTGTGTTTGGTGCCGAAGCTTCTAATATCCTTAGAGCTTGTCACGAGGGACCCACGGGTGGTCACCACGGTGCTAATCTCACGGCTAAGAAAGTGTTCGATGCCGGTTTCTTTTGGCCTTCTATCTATCGTGATGCACACGCACTTGTGAAGTCGTGTGATGCGTGCCAACGTCAAGGAAAATCGTCTCAACGTGATGAAATGCCGTAAAACATAATTCAAGTATGTGAGATTTTCGACATATGGGGAATAGACTTTATGGGGCCGTTCCCATCGTCTCATGGCAACAAATATATCCTCGTCGCGGTGGACTACCTTTCTAAGTGGGTGGAAGCTAAGGCTTTGCCTACTAATGATGCTCGTGTGGTAGTGAAGTTTTTGAAGCAACTATTCTCTCGGTTCGGAACCCCTCGTGCTATTATAAGCGATCGTGGAACCCATTTTTGTAATGACCAATTCGAAAAGGTTCTAAAGAAATATGGAGTTACTCATCGTCTTTCTACGGCTTATCACCCGCAAACAAGTGGGCAAGTCGAGGTTTCGAACCGAGCTTTGAAGAGGATTTTAGAGAGGTCTATTGGAGAAAACCGTGCTTCATGGTCCGACAAACTCGATGACGCTTTATGGGCCTTTAGGACCGCTTATAAGACACCTATCGGTTGCACTCCTTATAAGTTAGTCTATGGGAAGAATTGTCATTTGCCCATTGAGTTGGAGCATAAGGCATATTGGGCCCTTAAGCATGCTAATTTTGACTTAAAGACCGCGGGAGATCACCGGAAAATACAGTTGAATGAATTGGATGAATTAAGAGATAATGCTTATGAAAATTCATTAATTTTTAAAGAAAAGACTAAAAAGTTTCATGATTCAAAGATTAAAAACCGGGTTTTTAACGTTGGTGATCAAGTGTTGCTTTTTAACTCTCGTCTTAAGATATTTTCCGGGAAATTGAAATCTCGTTGGTCGGGTCCGTTCACCATTACACAAGTATTTCCATATGGGACCATTGAGCTAGCTCAAGATGATGGCCCTAATTTCAAGGTGAATGTACATAGGCTTAAGCACTACTTTGGTGGGGAAATTCCTTCAATGGTTGCCCCCGACCAAGACACCTTCCCCAATGATAATTAGCATTGAGGGGATCGAGTCGAGCTCATGACTCGGTAATCAAAAACGAGGTGCCTCGTGGGGGAGATCCCATGCTTATCTTTTATGCTCACTATTCACTAATAAGGGGACTTGTACCCTTTCAACTCGTTCTCTCGTGGTTGTTTGTGATTGTGTTATCTAGATCATCATCATCATCTTCGATTGAAGACTCTCGTGTTCGTTTACGTGAGCCTCCATCGTTCGTTTGAAGAAGTTTTTCACGAATCCATGACCTATCCTTTATTGTTCTAACAATTATCTTTTAGCATACTTAATAAACGGCTTTAGATATATTGTTGATCACCCTTTCCATGCTAGATCCTAAGCAGTCGACTCTTCGTCTCTAGTATGGGGGTGCTCCACCTTTAGACTCGAAACATTGAGGACAATGTTTACTTTTAGTATGGGGGGGTGAATAGGTACTTGCTTTGCTACGCCCTCACGCTTTCCAAACTTTCAATGTTTTGTTTTGCTAATAAGGCTAAAAATGGCCAAATTTTAAAATTTTTCTTAGTTTTCATAAGTGTTTTTTAGACACGAATGTATATTTTCTGTTGGGTAGAATAAGAGTTAATTTTTGACTTGATGGGCATTTGGAACCATTTACATTCCTTAACCCGCTCAATTCAAGTTTTGCTAGACTTTTATATAGGGAGCTTTAAAACGCGAAAGTCTTAATTCATACGGGTTAAGAACAAGAACTTTTCGCAAGTTCTTATAATTGATTCTAGAAAGTCACTTATCAAGGGAACTATAAAACCCATTCTCTATACTTGAAAAAGTCCAAGAAAGTGCAAGATCCTATAGGTGGCTTGAAAACCCAAAACTTTGATTTGATATAGTCTTAATGAAAGCTAATCCAAATTTGGCTTAATTTTGACTTGCATGGCTAAGTATTCACGAGTCTCTTTAATTAGAGGTCTTTATATAGTGAAGAACGAGAAATGATAGAGTTAGACAAGTGATCATGCTAAACGTAGAACATGAAAGTGTTCTTTCAAAAACTCATATGTTTTTAATTGTGGCTTTTTCTTCCCATAAGATCAATGCATTAGGAATAAATCATAATTGCAATAGGTAAGGTCGTACGATTTGAAAGGTTACTTAGCCTCTAGCGCAAGATCGTTTAAAAGTTGCTCGGGGTTGAATAGAGTTCATAGCCAAGGCATAACTTATTGAAGCGGGACGCGAAGATTGGCGATTATCCAAAAAGGCCCTAACAAGGCATGAGGAGCTCTATTTTTGCTAAAGATCCTAAGATGATGTGAAGTATCATTATTCCTAAATCAATATGAAGGATCGAGACACACGACGAGAAGCAATTACTCCCCTAAAGAATGGAGAAAGTCTATCCAAAAAGACCCTAACAAGGTATGAGGATAAATATATCCAAGTCCGAAAAGGAGGCGGATCGTTGTATATCAAAATCCAAAGTAAAGATTGAAGAAAAATGATGAAGTCGTGGTCCTATATTAAGAATCTCTCAAAAACGTCAAGTGAAGAAATTCCAAATATATGAAGAGAAGACCATAATTTCGAGAACGTCTTCCCAAGATTTGAAGTATGAAGTACATGTCAAATATCGGTCCGAGAAAGGTCTCAAATCGTGAAACGAGTTATGCCAAGATATGAACTTAAGGAGATACACGAGAAGCCGTTTTAAAAGATTTTGTCCTTCGGCTAACTATTGATCAAATCGTGCTACTTTGCTTTCGGACTAATAACTACTCAAATAAGTCAATATGAATCACTTGTGATCCATGACAAATAGATAAAAAAATGCTAGTAACCCATTTCCTTTTATAATAACTAGGATTGCGGGGAGAAAAAGTATTACACAATTTGGACGTATGAGTAGTGTTAGCATTGTGACTTGTACCAACAATGATCTTGTTTTTGCACTTAGCATGGAATGTATGACAATCAAGGATGACGAAGTTTACTCTAAGGGATATTTACTTGTCTCTATTCTTTGACCTAAAAAGTCACTTTTTGTGATGAAAATCATATGTTATGTCTTTACACATCATCGTAGTATGTTGCAAGTTTTTTTTTACTCTTCAATAAAGGTTAATAAAATTGAATTTTGGTAATGCTATGATACTTTATTCTAGCATTGCGTGAGGGCACGGCAATGGTTTAGTATGGGGGAGTGATGAGATGGCATTTATACATGATCTCATCGTTCTTTTCGGGCTTTAAATGCATAAAAATGTCATAAAATACCATATATATATGCTTGTGTTTGTTTACTTGTGTATTTTAGGTATGGATATCTTGAAAAAGACAAAAGATCACAAGTTACAAGGAAAAACGAACACGAGAAACGAAGCCGTACAAAGAACCGGGCCCTAATCATGGAATTCTCAACAAAATACCTTGAAGACTTGAAGACAAACAAGATTGATCCTCATTTATTGAAGAAATGACACTTAAAACCCTTGTATATTCATAATTACAAGTTTGGTCCCTTAAGTTTGTCAAAATTACACAAAAGGTCCTTCAACTTTGAAGAAATGGCAAGAATAGTCCCTCAACAAATCAAAATTGCCAATAATGGTCCCTCATAAATTCAAAGATACAATGAAGACCTTTGAAGATCAAGAATGTTCAAAATCAGTCCTTGAAATATCTCAAAATGGCAAAAAGAACCCTTGAGAACCCTTTTGAAAAGTTATGTGCCAAAATTGCCAAGTGGTGAAAGTTGTTACAAGCTTAATTGGGCGCTGACAGACTTTTATCTCCAAGTGACAAAAGAAAGGAAAGAGGAGGGCTAATGTTGTGCATATGAAACATTTAAACACTGAAAATGCGCCAAACACCTTTCTTTCCTACAAAAATGGATCAAAAACTTTACTATTCACCCCAAGAACCCAGTTACCATCTCACTTAAAACAAAGGGTAAAAACAAATTACCCAGGCACACGTTTGATTCACATGTGCAGAATCACATCCCACACACAAAACCCTAATCTCCACACACCAATAGGCCCCACCATTCAAACCCGTCCACCAATCAAAACACAACTTGGGCTCCAAGCTTAGCCACGTGTCAAGATCAACAGCTGACACTCATTGCTTCATCACAAAGCTATTTTAAACGGTTTGGATGCATTTTGGACAGCTCATATCAAGAAAACGTCTAGAAGACCAAGGGCATTTTAGAGAAATCACTTCTAGGGTTTGGAAATAGTGTTTAGCCAGGCATTTGCCTATAAAAGGAGACCTCAACATGTGAGAGTCCCTTTGTTCCAGATTTTAGCTTTTAATCTTTGTAATTCCTTTTTATGAAATATGTTGGGAATAAATTTAGGCCAGAACACTTGAACGCTGACAAGAACAACTCAAGCGTTGACAAGAGTAAAGTGAGCGCTGATAGCATAAGCGTTGACAAGTTAAAGTCAAGCGTTGACAGAATGAAGACAAGCACTGACGGAAGATGTGAGCTACACGTTTATTATATTCTAGAATACTTCTAGTAAGGATAGAGACGACAATGTATTTTCTATGTTTATCTTTACCTAGAATAGTTGATTCGTAGCTTATTGTACAAGACTTCTTGTTCTATAAAAGAAGATCTTTTAGGTTAATGTTTAATATAAGTTTTCATAAGTATTCGCAAGTTAAACTTTTTCATTGTAATCAAGCACGATCATTCTAATACAAGTGAAAGTTTGTTTAACATCTTTGTGTTTTAGATCAAGTGTTAATTCCGCATAACACTTTGTTACTTTATTCATAAGCAAAGGTTTCTCTACGTGTAGTACTTGATCTAATCTCGTATACACAAAGCTTAATCGATCTAAGTTAGGGATCAACAAGTGGTATCAGAGCTTGTTGAGAAACTTTTGATCTTTAAGTAACGCAAGAACCCTAAAACACCAAACCCTAAAAACCCTAAAATTCTCAAAACCCTAAAAACATCATGTCTGGCACAGATCAAGCTGCTGCTTTGCTACAAAACAACTCCTCAAATCCTAGTATCAAAATTCCCATGTTTGATGCCAGGAACTTTGAGCTTTGGAAGTCTAACTTTGAGCAGTATATATCTATTTATGACTACACTCGTTGGGAGATTGTCGAATATGGGAACACATTCGACAAAGCAGCAAAGATTGCTGCTGCCATTGCCACAAGGACAGCTGTTCCTAATTGTCCTGAAGCTGATAAGCAGGAAAAGCCTGGAGATGGGAGAGCTGTAGCCGTTGAAGATATAGCCAAGAAGAGGGTGGACATGAAAATCTTGAACATCATGAAACATGCCCTAGGTCATGAGAATCAGCACAAGTACAAACGCTTTGAGTCTGCAAAAGAGCTTTGGGAAGCTCTTGAAGTAGCACATGGTGGCAATGCTGACACAAAAGAAGAAAAGAAGAAGCAACTCTTGCATGAGTATGCTATCTTTAAAGCTCAACCCAATGAAAATCTCAGCAGTGTGAGAAGTAGACTTCTTGACATCACAAGTCAACTTTCCTTCATGGGAACACAGATTGATGACCCTGAATTGAATGCTACTTTTCTCAAAAGCCTTGGTGATGTATGGAAGATTGAGACAAGATCCATTCTTGTCAATAATACCCACAAGACCTCCAGGTTTGATGACATCTTCAACAAACTAAGACTGTTGGAGAATGAATGGCAATTGGATAGTGATAATAAATCTTCCAGCAGCAACATGGCCTTCTTCTCACAAAGTGAAGGCCAATTTGATTCCATGAACTTCTATGGACATCCAGCCACTGGATCTCAATGTGTCAACGCTGGATCTCAGCCTGTCAACGCTGGATCATATCCTGTCAACGCTTTGTACTCAAGCGCTGACACATACAATCATGGCGCTGATAGAATTAAACCTGCTGGTTTTGATCTAGATACTGTGTGTGCATTCATTGCTTCTTTGCCCAGTGATTCAAGGATTACATATGAAGATCTTGAGCAGATAAGTGATGAACAATTGGAAGAGATGGACATCAAGTGGACTATGGCCCTTGTAAGTTTAAGAGCAAACAGGTTCAATAAAAGGTTCAAGAAGAAGATGACCTTTAATGCTAAGGATGTTGCTGGGTTTGACAAGTCAAAGGTTGAGTGCTACAACTGTCATAGGATGGGGCACTTTATGAGGGAATGTAGATCTCCAAGAAGATCTGATGCTGGGAAGCCTTCAAGCCAAATGGTTAAGAACCCAGATCCCAAGGCCATGGTTGATGTTCAACAAATTGATGGCGTTGGGGAATGGGACTGGAGCTGGATGGCTAAGAATGAGGAAGAGGACAGAGCTTTGGTTGCTGAAGTTAAAGAAGAGCATGCTGAATATGCTCTCATGGCACACTCCTCCTCTTCATCAGATAATGAGGTATATGATGATGCTTTCTGTTCTAAGGGTTGTCGTTTAAATACTGAAAAATTAAATCAAGAGATAGTTAAATTATTAGATGAGGCAAGTACTGAAAGATGCAAAGTATCTAATTATCAAATTGCTCTTACCCAAACAGAAAAGACAGTAGCTGAGTATAAGAAAATGGAGTTTGATTTAAAGGATCAAATAAATATCTTAAAACATGAGTTACATCAGAGTAAAGATGTTCAAGATATAGTAAATAGGGTTAATCTTGATTTGATAGCTCAGTTAGAGGAGGCTAACAAAAATAAAGATAATGTGAGTCTTAAAATCCAGAGATTTGATAAGGCCACACAATCCCTAGGAGAGTGTGTTAGTAAACAAAGAGACTCTAAGGATAAGAGTGGGATTGGGATGAAGGATTATACTGGTGTTCCACCACCAGCTGGGGATTTCTATGGTGTCCAATCAAAGGACTTATCTTGGACTGGCTTGCCAGAATGCCAAGAGGAGGAATTCATTCCTCCACCTAGAGTGATTTCCCCAGTTGAGGAGTACAAGCAAAAACTGACTGACCTAGATGAGTGGAAGAAAGCTAACCACACCTTGTTCGTTAAGGGAGGGTTGTTGTGTGAAAGTCCAAATGAGCCCACACCAAACATGATACCAATTGAGGAGTCCAATGATCCTAAACCTATTAAGATCACACACCCTACCACTGGCAAAGCTGTTGACCTTGGCCCACAAACTGTAAGAAAACCTAGTGTTAAGTATGCAGAGATGTATAGGAATACTAGGTCACCAAAAAGCCAAGTTAGTAATCATGGAACAGGCTTCTTTGCTTCTAGACCTAAGACTATGTCTAGAAAAGCTTGTTACACATGTGGTAGCTTCTCACATTTGGCATACAAATGTGTCAACGCTTCCAATGTCAACGCTGATAGGAACCATTTCAGCGCTGACAAAAGTCAACATAGGTCAAACACTGTCAGACCCAATACCTTTGTGAATAAAAGTTCACAAGTTGTTAGACCAGCCCCATTCTTTTCTAGAGGGTCTAACACACAAGGCCTAAGACCTTTTCAAAAGTCAAACACTTGGTCCAATAGGCAATGGGTTCCTGTAGCAAACCCTAGGTTCAACGCTGATAAGAGCAATCGGGGCGCTGACAAGAGAAATTTCAGCGCTGACAGACACACTGCCAAACCTAGGTATTTGCAACCACAGGGAAATAGGTCTAAAGCTTCTACTAGCTTAACTTGGAGACCTAAACAAGACCAAAACCCTAATTCTACTGGTATTTCTATGACATGCAACAGGTTTCATTATATTTCAAAGGCATTGTCAACACCAATTGGGGTTAACTGGGAATTTCATTCAAACAGGGATGAAAATGGGGTTGTTATGAGAACCAAGTCTGTTCTTGTTGAACAACCAAATGAATCCAAGTCTTCCAAGGCTTGGGTTCCCAAAGAAAACTAATGTGTTTTCTTTATGTGCAGGGCATTCAGAAGAAGATCAATGATTATGGATACTGGGATAGTGGATGCTCAAGGCACATGACAGGAAAGGAAGACTATCTGACCAATTTCTCTCCTATTCAAGATGGTGATAAGGTATACTTTGGAGGGGGCTACGGCACCATCACAGGAAAAGGAACCCTTGTCACCAACAATCTACGGTTTGAGAATGTCTTCTTGGTAAAAGAACTGGATTATAATTTGTTTAGTGTATCACAAGTGTGTGATAACAAAAATAAGGTTCTTTTCACAGATACTGAGTGTTTGGTGTTAAGCAAAGATTATAAGCTCCCTGAGGAAAAATACATAGATTTTAGAACACCAAGGCATAAAGACATATATAATGTGAATCTTAATGGAATTAAGATAAATAATAAAATGTCATGTCTGTATGCTAAAGCCTCAGTAGATGAAAGTAATCTTTGGCACAGGAGATTAGGGCACATAAACTTTAAGAATATCAATAGACTTGTGATGCTTGGTTTAGTTGATGGTTTGCCTGAAAAGGCTTTCCACAATGACCACTCTTGTGTTGCATGTCTTAAGGGCAAGCAGCACAAGGTCTCATTCAGGTCTAAACAGGTGCACTCTAGTTCTAAACCACTTCACTTATTGCATATGGACCTCTTTGGTCCAACTAATATAGAAAGTTTGAAGGGTAAATCATATTGTTTTGTTATCACTGATGATTATTCCAGGTTTACATGGACTTTCTTTTTAGCCAAGAAAAGTGAAACTGCCCAAAGTCTGATTAATTTCATTACCCAGATAGAGAAGAAGAATGGTAATGAAGTCAAAATTATTAGAAGTGACAATGGGGGTGAGTTTAGAAATCAGTTGTTAGATGATTTTTGTGCCAAGAAAGGGATTACTAGGCAGTTTAGCATAGCTAGAACCCCACAGCAAAATGGGGTTGCTGAAAGGAAGAATAGGACCCTTATTGAAGCAGCCAGAACCATGTTGGCTGATGCCCACTTTCCTATAGCCTTTTGGGCTGAAGCTGTTAACACAGCTTGTTATGTTCAAAATAGGGCATTGGTCAACAAAATACATAATAAGACACCTTATGAGTTACTTTGGGGAAGGAAGCCAAATATTGGTTTTCTCAAGCCTTTTGGATGTCATGTAGTTGTTTTAGAAACTAGTGAGGCCCTAGGTAAATTTGATTCAAAAGGTGATGAAGGCTACTTCATGGGTTATTCAGTGCAGAGTAAAGGATATAGGGTTTACATTAAAAAGGAAAAACGTATACTTGAAAAGGTACATGTTAGGTTTTTAGAAAGTAAACCTAGTGATCCTGAAAGTGGTCCAAATTGGTTGTTTGACTTAGAACCTTTATCTAGAGCTTTAAATTATATGCCTGTTACTGATCCAGACATTGTGAAGGAAACTTCAAGTGTTTTGGAAAAGAGAATTGGTAATGTTTCAGGTATACAGGTTGCTAAGAAGGATGGACCACCAGCAGTTGAATCATCTCCCACAAAAGAATATGTTCCACTTCCTATATGGACAGATGAGTATTATGTTGCTGCTACTGCTGCTAGGAAAGATAATGGTGGTGTCCAAATTCCACCAAATACAAACATGCATGATTCTTCAGGCGCTGACAAAGGGAAATCAAGCGCTGACAAGACCAATTCAGACGCTGATGGCTCAAACGCTGACAACAACAGTTCAAGCGTTGTTAGCCCAAGCGCTGACAAACAAGGTTCAGACTTTGGTGACACCTTTACACAGCTTTTCTCTTCCCATTTTGAACAGGGTGGACCTTCCAATGTCCATGAAGAGATTTCTGTTGATCAAGAAGAATCTAAGGAAGAAGATATTGGCAACATGGAGCGTGAAGTTGAGGACACCAGACTTTTTGAAGGAGGAGTTCTTACTTCCACAGCAAAGGATCACCCCACATCTCAGATCATTGGTGATGTTATGGCTCCAGTTCAGACAAGAAGATCCCATCAAAGTCTTGGTGGATTTATTGCCAATATACACAAGAAGGTTGATACCCCTCTTGTACAAGCATGTTTGTTTGCCTGTTTTCTGTCACAGGAAGAACCCAAGAAAATTTTTGATGCTCTCAAGGAACCAAGTTGGGTGGAAGCAATGCAGGATGAGCTTCACCAATTTGCTATACAGGATGTTTGGGAGCTGGTTGATTGTCCTAGATATGTGAGACCAATTGGGACAAGATGGGTTCTAAGGAACAAGAAGGATGAAAGAGGTATTGTGGTCAGAAACAAGGCACGTTTGGTAGCTCAGGGATACACACAAGAGGAAGGAATTGATTATGAGGAGGTATTTGCTCCTGTTGCAAGAATTGAAGCTATAAGAATTGATGAGATGGCATTTATACATGATCTCATCGTTCTTTTCGGGCTTTAAATGCATTAAAATGTCATAAAATACCATATATATGCTTGTGTTTGTTTACTTGTGTATTTTAGGTATGGATATCGTGAAAAAGACAAAAGATCACAAGATACAAGGAAAAACGGACACGAGAAACGAAGCCGTACAAAGAACCGGGCCCTAATCATGGAATTTTCATCAAATACCCTTGAAAACTTGAAGACAAAACAAGATTGATCCTCCAAGAATGAAGAAATGACACTTAAAACCCTTGTATATTAATAATTACAAGTTTGGTCCCTTAAGTTTGTCAAAATTGCAAAAAGGTCCTTCAACTTTGAAGAAATGGCAAGAATAGTCCCTCAACAAATTCAAATTGCCAATTATGGTCCCTCATAAAGTGGAAGACTCATTGAAGACCTTTGAAGATCATCATTGTCCAAGTTCAGCCCTTGAAATATCACCAAATGTCAAAAATAATCCTTTGAAAATCATTTGGAAAGTTTTGTGCCAAAAGTGTCATATGGTGAAACTTATTTACAAAGGATACCAAGTTTTAGGGCTGGAAAACATCATATGCACAAAATATCAAAAGAGAGGGACGAATTGTGTGCAAAGGGAAAGATTCAAACCAAATATGGCGCCTAACAACTAACTTTCCCCCAAATACGGATCAAATGGGATTTACTGTACATCTTTTTCACCCAGGTTTTAATTTACTCATTACTTGGGTAAAACCCAATTAACCTAGCACACGTGTAATTCCCACACCCCGAATCCCTTCCCACTCCTAAAAACCCCAATCCCACCACGTGTGGTCCCCACCCCCTTTTCCCCAATCCACCAATCACCTTTCTCCTTGGGCTCCAAGTATAATACGTGTCCCCAAATCAACGTCCAAGATGAAATGCGTGCTCACAAAGCAAAACAAACGGATGAGATCAAATGGACAGCTCAATCACACCAAAAATCGTTCAAGGGCATTTTAGGATTTTTCATTGAATTAGGGTTTAGTTTTTTCCTTCTAGCATGTTCTGTAGTCTCTATAAAAGGAGCTCACAACCTGTGTGAAGCCCTTGTTCCAGTTTTCCTTACAAGCTTTTGTAATTCCTTTTATTGAAAATAAAAAGTTGGTTTTTGTTATTTAAGCAATCTAATTCCTTTTTTATGTTTTTCTAAAGTTGGTATAAGTTGGAAAGGAAAGCTGAGTTCCATTTGTGTTTGGTGATAGAAATTTTGATTTTCAAAATTTGTTCAAAGGTTTTGAATATTTGAGAAAATATTGTGGCATAATCTGTTCTAGGGATTTGGTGTATTAGTCTCATGTTATTGGTGTTTAAGGTATTTTAAAAACGTTTTTAAGAAGTTTGAAAAGGTTTGAAAGAGTTTTAATAAGAAAGAAAAGAAAACAGAAAAAGTCATATTGTATTGTTCATCTTGTCTTGATTTTGTTCTTAAGCAGGATTGAGAGGTGTTGATATTTTGTTCAGCTCCAACCCGAGTTGGATTGGAGGAGGATTGGCATCCTCTAGGACCCTGGATTGTGGGGTCCTAAGGTAACCTTCTATTTATCTTTTGGAAATTTAGTGAAGTGCAAGTTTATATGATCTTATGTGATTTGTGCTATAAGTGTGAAAAAGGTGTTGGATTTGTGCTCATTGTTAGGTGTATGCATGTTATATGCTAAGTGAATCAAAGTTGAGTAAGTTTATAAGGTTTTGAGTAGTCAAAAACGTTTTTAAAATTTTTACAAGGGTGTTTGGCAATAGGTATAAGCAGGGCAAGGATTTGATTTGAGTATTTTAAAAAGTGTTAGGTTAATTGAAATTGGTTAAGTTAGGTGTTAGAAAGTTGGTAATATACTTTGGAACAAGTTTGGAGTTGTTTGGTGAGGTTTTAAAAGGATTAAGGTAGTCATAAAACTGCATGTTTATTCTACTAAGTTTTCATGAGATTATGTGTGCTTGATGATTGATTTCTGTGAAGTAATTGTATGATTTAAGGTTTGTTTTTGATTGAGCATCTGTTTGAGAGTTTGTGTATTTAATTTGAAGCCTTGAAGTTCACTTGATTGCTAGTTATAAGCCATAAGCCCTCCAGACCTGCTGAAACACCTCAGAGACTTGATTAGGCCTGAGTGTGCATTGGTTTTGCTTATATGTGCATCTGTTTTGTGTGATTTTGATTGCTAAGTGATTTAATCTTGTTGTCAGTGACTTCTTGTGCTCAAAGGAACACAAGAGTGCCTTTTGCTCCAATAATAAGCATCAAAATAAGCCACAGCTCCTCTTGGCTAGAAAGAAAAAGCAAAGAACACAAAAGCAAATCTGCTAGTGTTAAAATATCAAGCTGTCACGTTTTGATTATCATTTGGACTTAATCAGTGTGTAAAAGTGAATTGGAGTTAAGTTTACAAGTCATTAGAGGTCTGTATTGGTTTGGAAAAGTTTAAAAAGCAAAAAAATAAAAAAGTAATAAAAAGGGGGGTATATAGCCTCGAACCCGTGACCAGCCGTTCAACACACCAACAACCTAACCATTGCGCCCTTGGGTCTTTTACTGACCAAGGGTGCAAGGTTAATTAACTTAACCTATTTTTCTTTTGTCTTTTATTAAATAAGCCGTAGCTTAAATCTTCAATTCCAGCTTATTTTTAAGCTCATTTTTGTTCTTTTCAATTTTCCTAGGAACTTATTTAGATTATTGATTTTTCTGGCCAGTTTTCATATTTTTCCTTTTATTAGTTTATTTATTAGGATTTATTTAATACCCGTTTCTTATTAAATCAATAAAAAATACCAAAAAGAGTTTTTATTTCTAGGAAAAATAGTTTTTAGTTTTTAAAATATATTTTTGAGGTTTACATCTTATTTTGGTTTCAAAAACATTTATTTTTAATTTTATAATATTTTAAGGTTTTTTATAAACTTTAAGGATTTTTATAAAATTATTAAAAAAGGTTTAGAAGCTTAGATTTGTGTTTTTCTCTTAATTATATTATTTAGGATTTTTAGAAATTTTTTATTTCAAATTTTAGAAACTTTTATTTTTTAGTAATATTTTAATATTATTTTATTATTTAATTTTCAAAATTTTCTTTTTCCTTCTTTTTCATTTTTCCTAGGTTCTTTGTCATTAATTAGGACTATTTCCATTTTTAGAATATTTTTATAACTTTTAGATTTATTTTTATAATTATTTTAAGTTTAATTAGGTTTCAATCATTTTTAATCATTTTTAGAGTTTTAAAAATAGTTTTAATAGCTTTTAATTTTTAGAAAATTACTTTTTAGTCTTCCAATAATATAAGTTAAGTGATTATTCAATAAAATCATATTTTAGACATTTGAATTAGTTAAATTTAATTTTAGGGCTTTAATTAGCATTTAAAATTAATTATTTAATTAATAAAAGGTTTTAAAATATCTTTGTTGGATTTTTATCTTTATTTATATTATTATTGACTTGTTTTAGTCTTTTTAATCTTTCCTTGATATTGTGTTTTTGGTTTTAATAATTTTTTAATTTTTGTGGTTTTTCTACGGCTTTACGTTTTCGTCGTAATTTAATTTTAACGTAACCGTCTTTCATCTTCTCATCCCCATTCTCTCAATATTAATCTCAAAGAAATACAAATTAGAACACACACATATACCTCCTTGGGAAACGAATCTTTCTCTCATTTTATTTGATTGTGGGTCATTTGTTCACGGTTTTCCTAAACCGTCGTACTTAATACTTTCCGCTATTTACGCTCTTTTCCTAAAGAGTAGTAAAACACTACAATCATTTTGGCGCCGCTGCCGGGGAGGTGTGTCGTGTCTTAATTTGGAAAATTTTGTTTTTGATATTATCCATAAATAGTATTTGTGTTAAGTGGAACTCCCTTAACACGTATTATCGGTTTTCTTGGTTTTTCTTTGTGAATATTATTAATATATTGTATTAAGTATCACAACCAAAATACAATATCTCCAAAAGTGTGAAAACACAACCTTAATTGGGATTTGATCTCCTAATTATTGTATTCGAATCTCAAACAAAAAGAAAAGGCAAAAATAGATAAATACTTTCGAGAAGCTCGATTTTGAAAAATACGAACTATAAGGTGGGTATAAGGCGGGTATTATAAAATATACCCTAAGGAAAAAGGCTCTTAAGTGCTTCGCGCCGCCTCGTTTCCCCGCTTGCTTGTGAGTATTTTGAGATTGAAGGCTAATCGAGGGTTTTGCCGCCCAAAGTATTAATACGTATACTATATTTGCTTGGTTTTCTTTGTGATTAAACCCTCGTGAACAATTTGGTTTTCACCAAAGTTCTAAAGTCATTAGAAGGCGTTCACTCCACGTGATCGTTTTCATTCCTTTGAGGCTTCTTTAATCAAGAGTTTGATTCGAGGAGAGATTTTGTAGATTGTTGTCTACGAAGATACACCAAAATCCAAAAAAATTAAATATCATCAAAAACACAAAAAAATTGAAAATCCACAAAACGACCAAAAAGAATCTTCTTTGCTCACCTCCCATTCTTCGTGAAGTTTATGATCACTCGTAACCAAGCAAAACGAGCTCGTAAACGTCTTCAAAAGCAAGCAAATCAAGGATCGTTGATTGTTGAAGAACCTCCAATTGTTGAACCTATTGTAGAACAAGAAGTCGTAATGGCTAATCGTACTATGATGGAGTTGCTACAAGCACCCACCGAGGGTTTTGGAGAGGCCATTGTTATTCCCGCCATCCTTGCGGAGAATTTCGAGATTAAGACGGGTTTAATGTCGATGCTACAAGCAAACAAATTTCGAGGTCACGAGAAAGACAACCCGCATTACCACATTAGGAATTTCAACCGTCTCACCGCCACTAGCAAATTCAAAGATGTTCCGCATGACGCCATTAAGATGATGTTGTTTCCATATTCGTTGGATGGACCCGCAAAAATTTGGCTCGAGAAAGAACCGCCAAATTCGATTTTGACATGGGCCGATCTCGTTTCTAAGTTTGTGAACAAGTTTTTTCCACCATCGAAAACAACACACTTAAAAAATGAGATTTCACGATTTGTGCAACGTAATAATGAAAGTTTTTCAATGGCATGGGAACGATTTAAGGAGATGTTACATGAATGTCCTCACCATGATTTTTCGGAATTGCATCAAATTGATACCTTTTATAATGGGCTTAATGATCATGAACGAGATTATTTGAATGCCGCCGCGGGTGGTAATTTTTTGTGCAAGACGACAAATGAGGCTTTGCAAATCATTGAAAATCGATCTAAGGTTTATAGCCCTCGTAACACACCGAGTGTTGCCAATATGGGTTCGTCATCGTCATCACAATCATCTCGTAGCATTAACGCCTTACATGATGAAGCTAATGAGGAAAATCGGTTTTTTGATAGATTTGCTAATCTAATGTCCCATTGGAAGGCTCAAGAAGCTTCCAATTCCGCTTCGGTTAAAGCGGTTGCTAAGAGTTGTTTATCATGTGGAGGAGCTCATGATTTATCCGAGTGCATTACCGCGGATGGTAACACTTCGAGTGCTTATGTAGCAACGGGAACTTACAACCAAAACGGCCAAGGTTCCCGCCAAAATCAAGCTCCACCAAATCAAAATGTTAACAATTATCGAAACAACAACCAAGGTAATTACCAAGGCAACACACGCAATTACAACAAAGGGAACTATCAAAGTGGGAATGGACAAATCTCTAATCAAAACCAAAACCGTGATTTTCAAAACACTACACAAGGTTTTCAAAATGCTCACACGAAAAATTTGCAAGGAGAATTTTTGGATTATGCAAAAGCAAATGATGCTAAATTTGATACGTGAGATGATTAGCTTAAGGTCCGAGTTGAAAAACGAGCTTAAAAATGAACTTGCTAATGAACTTAAAACTCATGCAAATAAAATGGAAGGAAATGTCCAACGTCTTCAACAAAACCAACAAAAGATGGAATTAGGACAACATGAGATTAAGCAAGAGTTATTGAAAGCGGATGCTAGGCAATCAAAATTTGAGAGATGTTCGAAGCAATCATGTGTAAACCCTCTTCTTCGGGTGGTCTTCCTAGTGATACCATTAACAACCCGAGGGGAGAATTGAAGGTTGTTACTACACGAAGTGGTAAAACTTTCAAGGAACCAATCTCTCGTCCAAGTACTTCTACGGAGAAGGAAATCGAGAAAGAACCCGAGGTGATGGTCGAAAAGGAGCATATTACAATCCCACGAAGTACCGCTCAAACCACACCTACGGTTACACCAATACCAATTGTGGAACCCGAGTTTCCAAGGCCGTTGCCTAATGACCAACCCACACCACCTTTACCTTACCCTTCAAGACGTAACAAAGAGAAAGCACAAGAAAGGAACAATTATCAATTCGAGCTATTTATGAAAATGTTTCGTGATTTGCATTTTAACATAAGTTTTGCCGATGCTTTAATCATGATGCCTCGATTCGCCGCAAACTTCAAAAGTATGCTAAACAACAAAGAAAAGTTACAACAATCGTCTAGTTGTTCATCGGTTTTTCTAAGCCGCATACCACAAAAAGTCGGTGATCCCGGTAAATTTTTGATTCCATGTGCTATACAAGATATGGAGGAATGCTACGCCTTGGCCGATCTTGGTGCTAGTATTAATTTAATGCCTCTCGAGATTTTCAAATCGCTTTCGCTTCCGGCTCTTACTCCTTCGAACATGTCCATCGAGATGGCCGATCATTCTACGATCATGGCATGTGGAGTAGCCAAGGACGTTTTCGTTAAAGTCGGAAAGTTTTTCTATCCCGTTGACTTTATCGTTGTAGACATTCCCATCGATCGAAAAGTTCCTCTCATTTTGGGTCGTTCATTTTTGGATACATCAAGAGCACTTATCGATGTTCATGCTCGAAAAATCACCCTTCGTTTCAATGAAGAAGAACTTGTCATCAATGCAACACAAAACTCCAATCTTTCTCATGTATATTCTATTGCAACTTTAAACCATGGTGACTCGACCAATGTCATTTGCAAAGAATTTTCACCAAGAGTTTTAGGGAATGTCTCCAAAAACAATTTACCATTCCCTCCGCCGGTGGAGGTTATGAGTGCTAAGCCTACAAGGAAGAAACCATCAATACTTGAATCGAAAAATCCTTCACCTTCATTCTTGAAAAGTGTTGATAAGTTGCCGGTTTCTACGGAAGATCTTTCGGATGATGAATATGTAGACCCCGATGGGGAAGTTTTCTTCGTCGATAAACGTTTTGAGAACTTGCCACCACCAAAACCAAAACGGTTTCAAAATGTGAGAATTTTTAGTGTGACTAACATCGTCTTAGAAACACCGAATATTTTCGACATAATCAAAAAGGGTTTTCATAAGGAGAGTTTAAAAGATAAAAAAGGAAATGATCTTAAATGTGATTTAATTGATTTTTCTACAAATCTAACTCCGTCATCACCACGTGATTTGAGTACTACAAACTCGTCTACTCCTTTTGATAATGTTTTGTGTGGTTTTAGTATGGGGGAAGCCCCTTATGTTCCCTCATCCTTGTCCACCGAGGACGAGATATTCGATCCCGGAATTTCATGTAAAGGGAAATCTCGGTCTTCCACCGATGCAATAAATGGAAACTTTATCTATTTGCTTGGTGCGAGTCTACCTCGAGTAGCTCAAACGTTTGTCTTACCAATTGCCTCACCCTTCTACTTCTCATCTATTTTCTTCAAACTCTTTGAGTTTATGGCACATGTTAGAGTGGTGTTAATTTGTTTTTTCTATGAAAACGAGAACGCCATCTTCGACCCCGGTATTTTGCATCATTTGAGGACTTAGTCCTTTTTACCGGTTGCTTTTTGGGCCTTGTTTATCATGTAAGCCCCATCAAAAATTGACCACACCATGAATTTCCCTAAATGTTCACATTTATGGGGATCGAGTCGAGCTCATGACTCGGTAATCAAAAACGAGGTGCCTCGTGGGGGAGATCCCATGCTTATCTTTATGCTTTTATTATTCACTAATAAGGGGACTTGTACCCTTCCAACTCGTTGTCTCGTGGTTGTTTGTGATTGTGTTATCTAGATCATCATCATCGTCTACGATTGAAGACTCTCGTGTTCGTTTACGTGAGCCTCCATCGTACGTTTGAAGAAGTTTTTCGCGAATCCATGACATATCCTTTATTGTTCTAACAATTATCTTTTAGCATAATTAATAAACGGCTTTAGATATATTGTTGATCACCCTTTCCATGCTAGATCCTAAGCATTCGATTCTTCGTCTCTAGTATGGGGGTGCTCCACCTTTAGACTCGAAACATTGAGGATAAAGTTTACTTTTAGTATGGGGGGGTGAATAGGTACTTGCTTTGCTACGCCCTCACGTTTTCCAACTTTCAATGTTTTGTTTTGCTAATAAGGCTAAAAATGGCCAAATTTTAAAATTTTTCTTAGTTTTCATAAGTGTTTTTAAGACACGAATGTATATTTTCCGATGGGTAGAATAAGAGTTAATTTTTGACTTGATGGGCATTTGGAGCCATTTACATTCCTTAACCCGCTCAATTCAAGTTTTGCTAGACTTTTATATAGGGAGCTTTAAAACGCGAAAGTCTTAATTCATTCGGGTTAAGAACAAGAACTTTTCGCAAGTTCCTATAATTGATTCTAGAAAGTCACTTATCAAGGGAACTTTAAAACGCATTCTCTAAACTTGAAAAAGTCCAAGAAAGTGCAAGATCCTATAGGTGGCTTGAAAACCCAAAACTTTGATTTGATATAGTCTTAATGAAAGCTAATCCAAATTTGGCTTAATTTTGACTTGCACGGCTAAGTATTCACGAGTCTCTTTAATTAGAGGTCTTTAAATAGTGAAGAACGAGAAATGATAGAGTTAGACAAGTGATCATGCTAAACGTAGAACATGAAAGTGTTCTTTCAAAAACTCATATGTTTTTAATTGTGGCTTTTTCTTCCCATAAGATCAATGCATTAGGAATAAATCATAATTGCAATAAGTAAGGTCGTACGATTTGAAAAGTTACTTAGCCTCTAGCGCAAGATCGTTTAAAAGTTGCTCGGGGTTGAATAGAGTTCATAGCCAAGGCATAACTTATTGAAACGGGACGCGAAGATTGGCGATCATCCAAAAAGGCCCTAACAAGGCATGAGGAGCTCTATTTTTGCTAAAGATCCAAAGATGATGTGAAGTATCATTATTCCAAAATCAATATGAAGGATCGAGACACACGACGAGAAGCAATTACTCCCCTAAAGAATGGAGAAAGTCTATCCAAAAAGACCCTAACAAGGTATGAGGATAAATATATCCAAGTCCGAAAAGGAGGCGGATCGTTGTATATCAAAATCCAAAGTAAAGATTGAAGAAAAATGATGAAGTCGTGGTCCTATATGAAGAATCTCTCAAAAACGTCAAGTGAAGAAATTCCAAATATATGAAGAGAAGACCATAATTTCAAGAACGTCTTCCCAAGATTTGAAGTATGAAGTACATGCCAAATATCGGTCCGAGAAAGGTCTCAAATCGTGAAACGAGTTATGCCAAGATATGAACTTAAGGAGATACACGAGAAGCCGTTTTAAAAGATTTTGTCCTTCGGCTAACTATTGATCAAATCGTGCTACTTTGCTTTCGGACTAATAACTACTCAAATAAGTCAATATGAATCACTTGTGATCCATGACAAATAGATAAAAAATGATAGTAACCCATTTCCTTTTATAATAACTAGGATTGCGGGGAGAAAAAGTATTACACAATTTGGACGTATGAGTAGTGTTAGCATTGTGACTTGTACCAACAATGATCTTGTTTTTGCACTTAGCATGGAATGTATGACAATCAAGGATGACGAAATTTACTCTAAGGGACATTAACTTGTTTCTATTCTTTGACCCTAAAAGTCACATTTTGGTGATGAAAATCATACATTATGTCTTTACACAATCTCGTAGTATGTTGCAAGTGTTTTACTCTTCAATAAAGGTTAATAAAATTGAACTTTGGTGATGCTTAGATACTTTATTCTAGCATTGCGTGAGGGCACGGCAATGGCTTAGTATGGGGGAGTGATGAGATGGCATTTATACATGATCTCATCGTTCTTTTCGGGCTTTAAATGCATTAAAATGTCATAAAATACCATATATATGCTTGTGTTTGTTTACTTGTGTATTTTAGTTATGGATATCGTGAAAAAGACAAAAGATCACAAGATACAAGGAAAAACGGACACGAGAAACGAAGCCGTACAAAGAACCGGGCCCTAATCATGGAATTTTCATCAAATACCCTTGAAAACTTGAAGACAAAACAAGATTGATCCTCCAAGAATGAAGAAATGACACTTAAAACCCTTGTATATTAATAATTACAAGTTTGGTCCCTTAAGTTTGTCAAAATTGCAAAAAGGTCCTTCAACTTTGAAGAAATGGCAAGAATAGTCCCTCAACAAATTCAAATTGCCAATTATGGTCCCTCATAAAGTGGAAGACTCATTGAAGACCTTTGAAGATCATCATTGTCCAAGTTCAGCCCTTGAAATATCACCAAATGTCAAAAATAATCCTTTGAAAATCATTTGGAAAGTTTTGTGCCAAAAGTGTCATATGGTGAAACTTATTTACAAAGGATACCAAGTTTTAGGGCTGGAAAACATCATATGCACAAAATATCAAAAGAGAGGGACGAATTGTGTGCAAAGGGAAAGATTCAAACCAAATATGGCGCCTAACAACTAACTTTCCCCCAAATACGGATCAAATGGGATTTACTGTACATCTTTTTCACCCAGGTTTTAATTTACTCATTACTTGGGTAAAACCCAATTAACCTAGCACACGTGTAATTCCCACACCCCGAATCCCTTCCCACTCCTAAAAACCCCAATCCCACCACGTGTGGTCCCCACCCCCTTTTCCCCAATCCACCAATCACCTTTCTCCTTGGGCTCCAAGTATAATACGTGTCCCCAAATCAACGTCCAAGATGAAATGCGTGCTCACAAAGCAAAACAAACGGATGAGATCAAATGGACAGCTCAATCACACCAAAAATCGTTCAAGGGCATTTTAGGATTTTTCATTGAATTAGGGTTTAGTTTTTTCCTTCTAGCATGTTCTGTAGTCTCTATAAAAGGAGCTCACAACCTGTGTGAAGCCCTTGTTCCAGTTTTCCTTACAAGCTTTTGTAATTCCTTTTATTGAAAATAAAAAGTTGGTTTTTGTTATTTAAGCAATCTAATTCCTTTTTTATGTTTTTCTAAAGTTGGTATAAGTTGGAAAGGAAAGCTGAGTTCCATTTGTGTTTGGTGATAGAAATTTTGATTTTCAAAATTTGTTCAAAGGTTTTGAATATTTGAGAAAATATTGTGGCATAATCTGTTCTAGGGATTTGGTGTATTAGTCTCATGTTATTGGTGTTTAAGGTATTTTAAAAACGTTTTTAAGAAGTTTGAAAAGGTTTGAAAGAGTTTTAATAAGAAAGAAAAGAAAACAGAAAAAGTCATATTGTATTGTTCATCTTGTCTTGATTTTGTTCTTAAGCAGGATTGAGAGGTGTTGATATTTTGTTCAGCTCCAACCCGAGTTGGATTGGAGGAGGATTGGCATCCTCTAGGACCCTGGATTGTGGGGTCCTAAGGTAACCTTCTATTTATCTTTTGGAAATTTAGTGAAGTGCAAGTTTATATGATCTTATGTGATTTGTGCTATAAGTGTGAAAAAGGTGTTGGATTTGTGCTCATTGTTAGGTGTATGCATGTTATATGCTAAGTGAATCAAAGTTGAGTAAGTTTATAAGGTTTTGAGTAGTCAAAAACGTTTTTAAAATTTTTACAAGGGTGTTTGGCAATAGGTATAAGCAGGGCAAGGATTTGATTTGAGTATTTTAAAAAGTGTTAGGTTAATTGAAATTGGTTAAGTTAGGTGTTAGAAAGTTGGTAATATACTTTGGAACAAGTTTGGAGTTGTTTGGTGAGGTTTTAAAAGGATTAAGGTAGTCATAAAACTGCATGTTTATTCTACTAAGTTTTCATGAGATTATGTGTGCTTGATGATTGATTTCTGTGAAGTGATTGTATGATTTAAGGTTTGTTTTTGATTGAGCATCTGTTTGAGAGTTTGTGTATTTAATTTGAAGCCTTGAAGTTCACTTGATTGCTAGTTATAAGCCATAAGCCCTCCAGACCTGCTGAAACACCTCAGAGACTTGATTAGGCCTGAGTGTGCATTGGTTTTGCTTATATGTGCATCTGTTTTGTGTGATTTTGATTGCTAAGTGATTTAATCTTGTTGTCAGTGACTTCTTGTGCTCAAAGGAACACAAGAGTGCCTTTTGCTCCAATAATAAGCATCAAAATAAGCCACAGCTCCTCTTGGCTAGAAAGAAAAAGCAAAGAACACAAAAGCAAATCTGCTAGTGTTAAAATATCAAGCTGTCACGTTTTGATTATCATTTGGACTTAATCAGTGTGTAAAAGTGAATTGGAGTTAAGTTTACAAGTCATTAGAGGTCTGTATTGGTTTGGAAAAGTTTAAAAAGCAAAAAAATAAAAAAGTAATAAAAAGGGGGGTATATAGCCTCGAACCCGTGACCAGCCGTTCAACACACCAACAACCTAACCATTGCGCCCTTGGGTCTTTTACTGACCAAGGGTGCAAGGTTAATTAACTTAACCTATTTTTCTTTTGTCTTTTATTAAATAAGCCGTAGCTTAAATCTTCAATTCCAGCTTATTTTTAAGCTCATTTTTGTTCTTTTCAATTTTCCTAGGAACTTATTTAGATTATTGATTTTTCTGGCCAGTTTTCATATTTTTCCTTTTATTAGTTTATTTATTAGGATTTATTTAATACCCGTTTCTTATTAAATCAATAAAAAATACCAAAAAGAGTTTTTATTTCTAGGAAAAATAGTTTTTAGTTTTTAAAATATATTTTTGAGGTTTACATCTTATTTTGGTTTCAAAAACATTTATTTTTAATTTTATAATATTTTAAGGTTTTTTATAAACTTTAAGGATTTTTATAAAATTATTAAAAAAGGTTTAGAAGCTTAGATTTGTGTTTTTCTCTTAATTATATTATTTAGGATTTTTAGAAATTTTTTATTTCAAATTTTAGAAACTTTTATTTTTTAGTAATATTTTAATATTATTTTATTATTTAATTTTCAAAATTTTCTTTTTCCTTCTTTTTCATTTTTCCTAGGTTCTTTGTCATTAATTAGGACTATTTCCATTTTTAGAATATTTTTATAACTTTTAGATTTATTTTTATAATTATTTTAAGTTTAATTAGGTTTCAATCATTTTTAATCATTTTTAGAGTTTTAAAAATAGTTTTAATAGCTTTTAATTTTTAGAAAATTACTTTTTAGTCTTCCAATAATATAAGTTAAGTGATTATTCAATAAAATCATATTTTAGACATTTGAATTAGTTAAATTTAATTTTAGGGCTTTAATTAGCATTTAAAATTAATTATTTAATTAATAAAAGGTTTTAAAATATCTTTGTTGGATTTTTATCTTTATTTATATTATTATTGACTTGTTTTAGTCTTTTTAATCTTTTCTTGATATTGTGTTTTTGGTTTTAATAATTTTTTAATTTTTGTGGTTTTTCTACGGCTTTACGTTTTCGTCGTAATTTAATTTTAACGTAACCGTCTTTCATCTTCTCATCCCCATTCTCTCAATATTAATCTCAAAGAAATACAAATTAGAACACACACATATACCTCCTTGGGAAACGAATCTTTCTCTCATTTTATTTGATTGTGGGTCATTTGTTCACGGTTTTCCTAAACCGTCGTACTTAATACTTTCCGCTATTTACGCTCTTTTCCTAAAGAGTAGTAAAACACTACAATCAAGAATTTTCCTAGCTTATGCATCTTGCATGAACTTCACTGTTTATCAAATGGATGTGAAGAGTGCTTTCCTCTATGGGACAATTGTTGAGGAGGTATATGTCATGCAACCTCCTGGTTTTGAAGATCCTGAGAACCCAGACAAAGTTTATAGAGTAAAGAAAGCTATGTATGGACTTCATCAAGCCCCAAGAGCATGGTATGGTACATTGTCCACCTACCTGGTGGAAAATGGTTTCAAAAGGGGCACCATAGATCAGACATTGTTTACAAAGAAGAAAGGAAAACATGTGTTGCTTGTGCAGGTCTATGTTGATGACATCATTTTTGGGTCTACTGATCCAAAAATGAGTGCGGATTTTTCCAAGCTCATGACAGATAAATTCAAGATGAGTGCAATGGGTGAGATGAACTTCTTTCTAGGGTTACAAGTTCAGCAGAAAGAAGATGGTATCTTCATCTCCCAAGACAAGTATGTAGCTGAAATCTTGAAGAAATATGGTTTTTCTCCACATGAAAAGGAGGCTTCCACTCCTATGGATAGGCAACACCCTTGGGGAAAAATTGGAGCTGGAAAGGATGTGGATGTTAGGCACTACAGATCAATGATTGGATCATTGATGTATCTAACAGCCTCAAGACCTGACATCATGTTTGCTGTGTGTGCATGTGCACGCCATCAAGTGACTCCCAAAGAATGTCACCTTTTTGCTGTAAAGAGAATTTTTAGGTACCTAAGATGTTATCCAGATCTTGGTTTGTGGTACCCAAAAGATTCTCCATTGGACCTTATTGCATATTCAGACAGTGACTATGGAGGTGACAAGTTTGATAGGAAATCCACAACTGGTGGATGTCAATTTCTTGGGAGCAGATTAATATCTTGGCAATGCAAGAAACAAACAGTGGTGGCAAACTCTACAACTGAAGCAGAATATGTTGCAGCAGCTGCTTGTTGTGGACAAGTCTTATGGATTCAGAACCAGCTGTTGGATTATGGGTATAATTTTATGCATACCAAGATTTTTGTAGACAATAACAGTACTTTATGCATTATTAAAAATCCTGTACATCATTCTAAAACCAAACACATAGAAATTAGACATCATTTTATAAGAGATTGCTTTGAGAAAGGTTTAATACAACCAGATAGGGTAGACACAGAAGATAATGTGGCTGATTTATTAACTAAACCTTTTGATGCTGGAAGATTTCAATATTTGGTAACAAATATTGGAATGGTTAATCTCACTTAATATGTGTTTTGGAACCTTTTTGTAAAAGTATGTACAGGATAATGCATTGTTATTGGTCTTTGTGATGATTTAGATTTTTCCACTTTATTTTTCTAACACTGGCGAAGGTAAATGTAACGCTGTCAAGTGTTATTTTGCCGTTGTTGGAGATATTATTGTCTAACGCTGACAAGAGTTCTTTCAACGCTGATAAGTGTTGTCGGGACGCTGTCAGCAACAAATGTTAGTTTTGTGGTTTTCATCTAAATGTGTAGGTAGGTGGTAGCTTTATACCATTAGATACAGAGTTGCTTATGGATCTTTGAAGAGCTATTTGGACATGTTTTGTTTATGGATGATGGTTGGAATATTTATATTCCTATCTTGACATAAATTTTTAATGTTCATATATATTTTGAGAACTCATGTATCATAGTTTGAGGGGAGGTTAAGGAACCTTTAGGATTTTTGGGTATTCATATGATACTCTTATCACAATTCTAGATTGTGTCCACAGGTGAGTATGGGTTAGTTTTACTAAACCATGAGGCACTGTAGCATGCATAGTATATCAACTTTGCATGCTGCCAAGACATTTTTGGCCTAGAATTGGTTGTGGTCTGTTGGGAGGCTTGGGAATCCTTTTGATATGGGTTTTACCTGGGAGTAACAAGGATTTTATAAGGTAACTTGGTTGTTAAGAATTTTGGTTAGCAAGGGACACTAGAGGACTGTTATGTCTATCTTGCTTATGCAAGTGTGCATAACTGGACAGTGCTTGCCGCCCTATGATAATTATCAGCTTTTGGTTATCTTCTCTAGGATAAATTACTTGTTAAGGTCATTTTTCTCTTTTTAAAACAATTTTATTTTTGGACGCTGACAAGATTTTTCCAAGCGTTGTTGTGACCAAAATGGACGCTGACATGGCTTTAGGCGAACGTTGACAAGATTATAGCCGTTGGGCGTTGATGGGTTATATTTGACCGTTGACAATCAATGGGACCTACCCAGTTGTTACTTTTTGACATATTTTCAAGCCGTAATTTTAGGAGTTGTTACTTTCATTAAATGCATGAGATAACTTATAACTTTTTCAATATTTTCATGATTAGTTTTTGAAAATCTTTGCCTATTTTTGGGCCAATCACATGCATTCATCCACTCCTATAAATTTGGCTCCTATTTTTAAACAGGGTATCTATATTGTAACACCCCATTTTGGAAATGGAATATTACGCATATCATGGCGTGTCATCAAAGCATACAAGGATAAATGTCTAAGCATTATTCAACCATAAAAGGAAATACCGGAATCAAACATCGGTATCCCAAAGTAAAGCTCATCACACACAAACATAAATACTGTAAAAGGAAGGACGAAACAATGTCCAAAGCAACTGTATCAAAGTAAAGGAAATGCATAAAGTAAAGAAAGACAGTAAAGCTTCCAATCCATATGCACCTACGTTTGAGATCTACGAGCGTCCCTGAGTACCTGCCGTTTTGGGAACATGAAAAGGAAACGGCTGAGCAAGACGCTCAGTGCACGGATGTACAATAAAGCATGAAATAGGATAAGCATGTAACATATAACAGCGGAAGACTAAGTACTGAGTAAACTGGTTAAGTATCATGAAAACTGGTTTTATAGTTTGAAAAGCCTTATGTTTAACCTGTGAAAACTGTTTTAACATATATATACCATAGCCCATATAGGTCATGAAAAGGTCACGTGCATGAATACTTGGAGGGGTGACCTCATCATGCTGATTAGAGGGGATGCCTCTAATCAATATACTGATTTGGGTAGGAGGGATCAGCTCCTTGTGAAGGGTGCAAGGCACACACCACATTCACCATGATAAACTGAATAAAACATGTAACTAGGATGCACCCATACGCCCCAACTGATATAATAATATGGCCAAACTGAAAAGGGACGCCACGAGCAATCACTCCGCCGTGGGGAAGTCATAACATCGGTGCCTCCAATGCTATGGTTATGGTACCTCCATAACTAGGTGAAACTGGTCATGCTTGTATATGGCTATAGTTTATGCTAAATTAACATAAGAAGTTCAAAACAATAAAACAAATGCTGGGGAAAACAGTTGGCTGCATACGGGGAAATCCTAATAAGGAAGGAATGTCCATACTGAAAGGACGGGAATCCGTACCTCAAGTCCAGTGAAATGAACGGAAGAAAGACTCCTACTTCTGGATCACTAACGCTACATGAATACACACGTGTATAAGTATCGATTCACTGATTACGTACTGGGTTCTGTGTCTTGTAATAGCTGATTTGGTATGTTTTAGGTCATGGTTCACTGTTTAAAGCCTTAAACTGTGTTTATCTTGTATTTCTGGTTTATCTGATTAAGTATTACTGGTGTTTCATGTATTAATATACTTACTGTATCATAATAAGTAACTTTCCAAAAATAGCAGGTTTCCAAAAATAGAAAGTTTCCAAAAATAGAAAGTTTCCAAAAATAGAAAGTTTCCAAAAATAGAAAGTTTCCAAAAATAGAAAGTTACCAAAAATAGAAAGTTTCCAAAAATAGAAAGTTTCCAAAAATAAAGTTTCCAAAAATAGAAAGTTTCCAAAAATAGAATTTACTGCCTAAAATAGATTAGTTTCTAAAAATAGAAAGTTTCCAAAAATAGATCAGCTGCCTTAATTAAATAAGTTTCCATATATAGAAGGTTTCCATAATTAGATTAGCTGCCTGAAATAGATTGATTTCCATATATAGAAGGTTTCCATAATTAGATTAGTTGCCTTATTTAATTAAGTTTCTATAAATAGAAGTTTCCATAATTAGAATTAAGCTGATTTCATAAGCTAACATGTAAGTCTAAGTGTTATAAGCTTACTACTTAAGTCATATGATATAGTGTATAGTTTAATTATTATTTCATGTATTTTAATTAAACTATAGGTTAAGCATTTTAATTAAAGTGTAACATGTATTAATTAAAATGAAAAGAAAATACTTAGGTTAACATGTGTATTATTATTAATAATAATATAACCTAAGTCATGTCTAAATTAATTAATTATAGGCATGTTTTAATAATTAATTAATTATAACTTATAACATAAAATACTTAGGTTAAATTAATGTCATGATAAACTAATAATTAAAATAACCTAAGTCATGATTTAATTAATATTTCATGTTATTAATTAATTATATCCTAAGTTCATGATTCATAAAAAATTACATGTAACATAGATCATGATTTTAACCAACGAACCATGAATCGGGTATGAATTCGACACCGTACCCCGGGCCAAACCCGGGGCACACGTGTCCCCTTGCTGCCGTGGGTCCCACATGAGCCAACCAAGACCAATTGTGGTCTTGGTGGTGGCGGCAATAGCAAACCAAACCCCCCTCGGGTTTGTTTTGCTAGGCGGCTAGAAACAAACACCCCTTTAAATCATTCCTTGATTTTATTTAATACCAAAACATGTTAGATCAATGATTAATTATCTTGTTTTCATAAGAAAAATAATAACATGTTCATGAAAATAATCAAAGATCAAAAGAATTAAAAAGAATTAAAAAGAAGGGTTAGAAAGGTATACCACTATGTAGCTTGGAAAAAGGATGAACAAACACGTATTCTAACACTTGTTTTTAAGATCAAAATCAATCAAACACCCCCTTATGATGGTGTATAGGTGGCGGCACTAAGGAGGCAAAAAGGAGAGGAGAAAACTCTTTTTAGGGTTTTTAGTTTATTTCTTGTAAAATGAAAATGAAAACATGTTTAACACTTTACCCCCCTTAACTTGAAAAGTCCATGGGCTAAGCCCATTTCATGCATGTGTGCCGTGGGTATGGGGGCCCCACATGGGGTACCCGTACCTTTCTCGTGTCCCGATGTTTCGTGTTCGTTCGTGGTTAAACGTGCTCGTGTTTAACGTGTTTCTGTTTCTTTTAACGTGTCGTTTATCGTAAACTTAACGCTCGTAAATATATTATAAGTATTTACGTAATTATTTTAGTTAGTATTTTAAATAGTGTTCATGATTTAATTATGTTCACGTGATATATCATTAACTGTTTATCATGGGTTCGTACGTAATCGATACTTGTCATGACATACACGTATGCACTTGCTTGATTATTAGCACATGAATGTGATCAATTCTACATGAGGTAAGTTTTAATCTAGAACGTACGATCTTAAGGGCACTATTCATGGTAAAAGCATGCGGGTTTTACAATTCTTCCCCCCTAAAAAGAATAATTCGTCCCCGAATTATAGATAAAGTAAGCTGAAAAGAAGTGACATACCCGAACTCAAAATATGAAGTGAGGGTAAGAAGCCCGGATAGACTCCTCTGTTTCCCAAGTGGCTTCCCGCTCGGTATGGTCCCTCCAAAGGATTTTGACGAAAGGAATCGTCTTCCTTCTCATGACTCGTTCTTGTCTGTCGAGTACTCGTTCGGGTTCTTCTATAAACGTGAGATCTTCACGTATCTGTTCCAGTGGATACTGAACCATGTGAAGGGGATGATAATTGTACCCTCTGAGTAAGGACACATGGAACACGTTATGCACGTGCGAAAGCTGAGGAGGTAACGCCAATCGGTAAGATACTTCGCCGATTCGTTCAACGATATCAAATGGTCCGATGAACCGAGGACTGAGTTTTCCTTTGATCCCGAAGCGTTTAACACCACGTGCCGGCGAAACCTTGAGGAAGACGTGATCTCCCACATTAAAATGTATGTCCCTACGATGCTTATCGGCGTAACACTTCTGACGTGATCGTGCTTCTTGCAGTTTCTGTTTAGCTACCTCAATCTTCTCATTGGTCATTTCTATAATCTCTGGTCCTTCGAGTGTTCGCTCTCCCACTTGATCCCAGCAAGTTGGAGCGCGACACTTTCTGCCATACAACATTTCGAAAGGAGCACATTTGATACTTGCGTGCCAGCTGTTGTTGTATGCAAACTCGACTAAACAGATGTAATCGTCCCAATCACCTGTCCATTCCAACGCACACGACCTTAACATATCTTCCAATGTCTGAATTGTTCGCTCCGATTGTCCGTCCGTTTGAGGATGAAAGGCTGTGCTCAGCTTAAGTTGTGTACCCCAAGCTTTTTGCAGACCTTTCCAGAATCGCGACGTGAAACGAGGATCTCTGTCTGAGACGATGCTGGAGGGAGTGCCGTGGAGTCTCATGATCTCCCTTCTGTACGTATCTGCGAGTTTACTTACCGGATCTTCCTTGCGTATCGGTAAGAAATGAGCTGATTTGGTGAGTCGATCAACAATGACCCAAATAGCATCGTGCTTTCTCTTGGTAGGCGGAAGACCGGTAACAAAATCCATGGTGATTTTGTCCCACTTCCACTCTGGAATATCCAACGGTTGAAGGAGACCGCCAGATCGTTGATGTTCAATCTTAACCTGCTGACAGGTAAGACATTTGGAGACATACGTGGCTACATCCTGTTTCATACCACTCCACCAAAAGTGCTGTCTGATGTCATGGTACATTTTAGTCGACCCAGGATGTATAGAAAATGGGGAGCTGTGAGCTTCAGCTAACAATGCTTCCCGGAGTTCTTGGTTGTCAGGAACACAAAGTCTCGTGCCCTGCCAAATGATACCGTCTGCGTCCATTCTGAATTCTGTCTGCTTCTCCAAATTCTGAATTATCGCCCAAATCTCTCCATCATCCTTCTGCGCTTCCTTAATCCTAGTCAGTAACTCAGGTTCTACTGTAAGATTCGCCCAGTATCCGTGCTACCCACGTACCATGATTTCAATGTCAAGCCGCTCCAAGTCTCTTATGTTTTGCTCCTTGATCTCAATGCCGTTTATCATTCCAGACTTTCTGCTGAGTGCATCTGCTACCACATTAGCTTTCCCGGGATGATACTGTAGGTTAATATCATAATCCTTCAACAGTTCCAACCATCTCCTTTGTCTCATGTTCAATTCTCGCTGTGTGAAGATATACTTCAAGCTCTTGTGATCCGTGAAAATGTCGCATGATTCTCCGTATAAGTAATGCCTCCATATCTTTAATGCGAACACCACTGCAGCAAGTTCCAGGTCATGCGTAGGGTAGTTTTCTTCATAGGGCTTAAGCTGCCGTGAAGCATACGCGATCACTTTCCCATGTTGCATGAGAACACAGCCCAGTCCCTTCCCCGATGCATCGCTATAGATCTGAAATCCACCTGTACCAGATGGGAGAGTAAGAATAGGTGCAGATACTAACTTCTGCTTTAGGTCTTCGAAGCTCTTCTCTCGATCTTCCGTCCAGACGAATTTCTCTCCTTTCCGCATCAGTTTGGTGAGAGGCAATGCCAGCCGAGAAAAGTTCTCCACGAATCTTCGATAATATCCAGCTAAGCCTAAGAAACTGCGGACTTCTGTCGCTGATGTTGGTCTTGGCCATTTAGTGATAGCCTCAACCTTCGCTGGGTCCATAGTGATCCCTTCTGCTGATACAATGTGACCTAAGAACGCCACCTTGTTTAACCAGAACTCACACTTGGAGAATTTCGCATACAGCTGCTTCTGACGAAGAATCTGTAGTACAGTACGGAGATGATCTTCGTGTTCCTCCGTGGACTTTGAGAATATCAAGATGTCATCGATGAATACAATGACAAATTTATCAAGGAATTCATGGAAGATTCTGTTCATCAGATCCATGAATACTGCTGGAGCGTTAGTCAGGCCGAATGGCATGACTACAAACTCATAATGGCCATAGCGGGTACGAAAAGCAGTCTTGGCAATATCCTGCTCTTTAACCCTTAGCTGATGGTAGCCTGACCTTAGATCGATCTTTGAGAAGTGTTTGGCTCCTTGAAGTTGGTCAAACAGATCGTCTATACGTGGCAGTGGATATCTGTTGCGGATGGTAATCTTATTAAGTTCACGGTAGTCAATGCAAAGTCGCATGCTGTCGTCCTTCTTCTTAACGAATAAGACCGGTGCGCCCCATGGAGATGCGCTCGGTCTAATGAACCCTCGTTCAAGAAGTTCCTGTAATTGGTCCTTCAGTTCTTTTAGCTCTATGGGAGCCATACGATACGGAGCCTTAGAGATTGGCTCAGCTCCTGGAACAAGGTCGATGTTGAACTCCACTTCTCTTGCAGGTGGTATACCTGGAAGTTCATCTGGGAAGACGTCTTGAAATTCTGAAACTACTGGTTGATCCTGAATCGATGGGGATTCAGCATCCATGTCATGAACCGTAGCGAGATAACCTTCGCAGCCATGTGACAGTAATGCACGTGCTTGCAAGGTAGATATGACTTGTACGGACCGTCCGGGTATGAACCCGTTATGGATGTACTCTGGTGCATTAATGTCGCCGAAGATCACTCGATAAGAGTGGCAGTCTATGGTAGCATGGTGCTTGGATAGCCAATCCATGCCGAGAATCATATCGAACTCAATCATGTCTAGAGGAAGTGCATCTACTGCACGAACTTTATCATCAAACTCTAGAGGAAGACTCTTGTATACATGAGTTATTAATACAGAGTCCCTCAGAGGCGTGGAAATGGTAAGCTTATTTTCTAGTGGCGAGGGAAGTGTCCTGATGTTCTTAGCATAAGTAGTGGAAACAACTGAATGAGTGGCACCCGTGTCGAAAAGAACACATGCAGCCTGGCCGTAGATATACAAAATTCCAGTAATGGTACCTGTAGATTTGTTTGCCTGATCGCGCGATGTCGTGTAGACACGCCCAGTGGTAGGAGGCGGTTTAGTATCAGCATGACCCGAAGTACCCTCCATTTCACCCTTACGGCAATCTCTCATACGATGGCCAGGGAGGCCGCACTTGTAGCACGCGTCGGAGTCACGACGACATGGGCCAGGGTGTCTGCGATGGCAAGTGCTGCAAAGAGGATGAGTGAATCCTCCAGTAGGAGTCCTTGCTTGCTGAGGGCCTGCTGATGACAGAACGTGTCAAGAATAAGGTATATGCACGAGTATAAGACGTAAACGTCGAAAGATGCTTACCAGTGTTAGCTGAACGGTTGGGCTGAGAACCCCTGTGGTTCTGGTCCCTTCCGTTACCGTGGTTCCTGGTAGAGATTAACATAGTGTTAGCATGAGAGATATAACATGAAATCATAAGAAGATGCGTAAATAGTAGGACCTGCTGTTGTTGGACTGTCCCGCATTGTTACGGTAATTATCATTACCGCTGCGCCTTTCCACAACAGAACGGTCGTTAGAGTGACCGTTTCCTTTGGGCTGATTGGGCTGCTGCTGAGTAGCCGGCTGAGACCGGTCCCCAGTTTTCTGCCTGGAAGATACAGTTTAAGAGATGATTATGGAACATATACGGTAGGATGCGGTCTGGTTAACGCTAGAACATGAAATGTTTTACCTCTTGTCGGGTCTTTCTGCTTCCCCGAACTCATCACGTTCCTGCAACATCTCAAGCTTTCTTGCTGCGTCAGCCACTTGTGCTACCGTATTGAACGTAGCACATACTAGATTGTTCGCAACCGAGGTGCGAAGTGCCCACCTGAAATGGTGTGCCTGCTCCTCAGGAGTACCAGCCGCTGCTCCTAGAAAACCAGCAAGGCGAAGAAAGCGCTGCATGAATTCATTGTTATTCTCGCCCTGTCTCTGACGTATCCCGTGGTATTCACGCTTGAGTTTGTCCTGCTCTGCCTTAGGAAAGAACTGTTCCATCACTCTCTCCTTGAATTGGGCCCATGTCAAACCAGCGACCCATTCATCACCTCCTTCTGACTGTGTCAAAGCTAGCCACCAGTTGAGTACATCGCCTTCAAACCTGTAGCACGCCAATCTTGCCTTGAAGGCGGGGTCACATCCCATAGCATTGAAGATTTTCTCAATGTGAGTCAGCCAGCTTTCCGCATCGCTGGGGCTATCAGTCTTTTCAAAAGCTCTCGGACGGAGCTTGTTAAATCTTTCCAACCATACTGCTAGAGTCACTGGGGGAGGAGGAGGAGGAGGTGCCTGATTCTGCGGCTGCTGATTATTCGCAGCTTGGACTTCAGCACGAATGTCATTCCTCAGTTGAGGAAGTAAGGCTTGCATGGCAGCCTGAATCGCAGCATTGAGCTGCTCTTGCTCGCGTGTGAGAACCATCTGACAGTATAACATAAAACATATGATTAACAGTTCAAACATAAAATATATAAAAGAAAAATTTTATGCCAAAATTTCACGAGAAAAATTTTATGCAAGAAAATCTTTGTATGAATGCATGATGCAGTTTTATGAAAACTTTTGATGCTCGAGAGTGAACGCCTTCGGTCAGTTCACTCAAAATAAAAGACATATCGAGGGGACGCCTATGGGTCGGTCCCAAATCTAAAAGTTTCGATAAAACACATGCGACTAAATAGGGCCAGTCCTGTACCAACCATTACTTAGTCAAAAACCCTGTAACAATGACATGTATATGTATGCTTAAAAATGATGAATGCATGAAAACAACTGTCAGTTCTAGGAAGACCGTAGTGACTACCCACTAATCACAGGTCATATTTGAGAGCCTACAGGTCGAAGCCTTGGCTCTGATACCATAATTGTAACACCCCATTTTGGAAATGGAATATTACGCATATCATGGCGTGTCATCAAAGCATACAAGGATAAATGTCTAAGCATTATTCAACCATAAAAGGAAATACCGGAATCAAACATCGGTATCCCAAAGTAAAGCTCATCACACACAAACATAAATACTGTAAAAGGAAGGACGAAACAATGTCCAAAGCAACTGTATCAAAGTAAAGGAAATGCATAAAGTAAAGAAAGACAGTAAAGCTTCCAATCCATATGCACCTACGTTTGAGATCTACGAGCGTCCCTGAGTACCTGCCGTTTTGGGAACATGAAAAGGAAACGGCTGAGCAAGACGCTCAGTGCACGGATGTACAATAAAGCATGAAATAGGATAAGCATGTAACATATAACAGCGGAAGACTAAGTACTGAGTAAACTGGTTAAGTATCATGAAAACTGGTTTTATAGTTTGAAAAGCCTTATGTTTAACCTGTGAAAACTGTTTTAACATATATATACCATAGCCCATATAGGTCATGAAAAGGTCACGTGCATGAATACTTGGAGGGGTGACCTCATCATGCTGATTAGAGGGGATGCCTCTAATCAATATACTGATTTGGGTAGGAGGGATCAGCTCCTTGTGAAGGGTGCAAGGCACACACCACATTCACCATGATAAACTGAATAAAACATGTAACTAGGATGCACCCATACGCCCCCAACTGATATAATAATATGGCCAAACTGAAAAGGGACGCCACGAGCAATCACTCTGCCATGGGGAAGTCATAACATCGGTGCCTCCAATGCTATGGTTATGGTACCTCCATAACTAGGTGAAACTGGTCATGCTTGTATATGGCTATAGTTTATGCTAAATTAACATAAGCAGTTCAAAACAATAAAACAAATGCTGGGGAAAACAGTTGGCTGCATACGGGGAAATCCTAATAAGGAAGGAATGTCCATACTGAAAGGACGGGAATCCGTACCTCAAGTCCAGTGAAATGAACGGAAGAAAGACTCCTACTTCTGGATCACTAACGCTACATGAATACACACGTGTATAAGTATCGATTCACTGATTACGTATTGGGTTCTGTGTCTTGTTATAGCTGATTTGGTATGTTTTAGGTCATGGTTCACTGTTTAAAGCCTTAAACTGTGTTTATCTTGTATTTCTGGTTTATCTGATTAAGTATTACTGGTGTTTCATGTATTAATATACTTACTGTATCATAATAAGTAACTTTCCAAAAATAGCAGGTTTCCAAAAATAGAAAGTTTCCAAAAATAGAAAGTTTCCAAAAATAGAAAGTTTCCAAAAATAGAAAGTTTCCAAAAATAGAAAGTTACCAAAAATAGAAAGTTTCCAAAAATAGAAAGTTTCCAAAAATAGAAAGTTTCCAAAAATAGAAAGTTTCCAAAAATAGAAAGTTTCCAAAAATAGAATTTACTGCCTAAAATAGATTAGTTTCTAAAAATAGAAAGTTTCCAAAAATAGATCAGCTGCCTTAATTAAATAAGTTTCCATATATAGAAGGTTTCCATAATTAGATTAGCTGCCTGAAATAGATTGATTTCCATATATAGAAGGTTTCCATAATTAGATTAGTTGCCTTATTTAATTAAGTTTCTATAAATAGAAGTTTCCATAATTAGAATTAAGCTGATTTCATAAGCTAACATGTAAGTCTAAGTGTTATAAGCTTACTACTTAAGTCATATGATATAGTGTATAGTTTAATTATTATTTCATGTATTTTAATTAAACTATAGGTTAAGCATTTTAATTAAAGTGTAACATGTATTAATTAAAATGAAAAGAAAATACTTAGGTTAACATGTGTATTATTATTAATAATAATATAACCTAAGTCATGTCTAAATTAATTAATTATAGGCATGTTTTAATAATTAATTAATTATAACTTATAACATAAAATACTTAGGTTAAATTAATGTCATGATAAACTAATAATTAAAATAACCTAAGTCATGATTTAATTAATATTTCATGTTATTAATTAATTATATCCTAAGTTCATGATTCATAAAAAATTACATGTAACATAGATCATGATTTTAACCAACGAACCATGAATCGGGTATGAATTCGACACCGTACCCCGGGCCAAACCCGGGGCACACGTGTCCCCTTGCTGCCGTGGGTCCCACATGAGCCAACCAAGACCAATTGTGGTCTTGGTGGTGGCGGCAATAGCAAACCAAACCCCCCTCGGGTTTGTTTTGCTAGGCGGCTAGAAACAAACACCCCTTTAAATCATTCCTTGATTTTATTTAATACCAAAACATGTTAGATCAATGATTAATTATCTTGTTTTCATAAGAAAAATAATAACATGTTCATGAAAATAATCAAAGATCAAAAGAATTAAAAAGAATTAAAAAGAAGGGTTAGAAAGGTATACCACTATGTAGCTTGGAAAAAGGATGAACAAACACGTATTCTAACACTTGTTTTTAAGATCAAAATCAATCAAACACCCCCTTATGATGGTGTATAGGTGGCGGCACAAAGGAGGCAAAAAGGAGAGGAGAAAACTCTTTTTAGGGTTTTTAGTTTATTTCTTGTAAAATGAAAATGAAAACATGTTTAACACTTTACCCCCCTTAACTTGAAAAGTCCATGGGCTAAGCCCATTTCATGCATGTGTGCCGTGGTATGGGGGCCCCACATGGGGTACCCGTACCTTTCTCGTGTCCCGATGTTTCGTGTTCGTTCGTGGTTAAACGTGCTCGTGTTTAACGTGTTTCTGTTTCTTTTAACGTGTCGTTTATCGTAAACTTAACGCTCGTAAATATATTATAAGTATTTACGTAATTATTTTAGTTAGTATTTTAAATAGTGTTCATGATTTAATTATGTTCACGTGATATATCATTAACTGTTTATCATGGGTTCGTACGTAATCGATACTTGTCATGACATACACGTATGCACTTGCTTGATTATTAGCACATGAATGTGATCAATTCTACATGAGGTAAGTTTTAATCTAGAACGTACGATCTTAAGGGCACTATTCATGGTAAAAGCATGCGGGTTTTACATATATTCTTGTCTAACACTTTTCTCTTATCAACCTTCATCTTTTATACTTCAAATTAACAGCTTTCATCAATGGCACCAAGATTTAACTCAGCAGAATTGGATTTGGGGTTCAAGTCTCAACACAACATGATTGCTTATCTTGTTGCTGATAATACTTTGTTCCCTCAATACACAGAGATGGTGGAGTATTTGAACGCATCCCCATTAAGGTATGCTCTTTCTCATGCGCCACTCATTCCAGTCACACACATTAAACAGTTTTGGAACACTGTAAGTTCCTCAACAGTTAATGGAGTGACCACATTGACTTCTATTGTACATGGGAGACCTTGGGTGGTTACTGAGGCCTTGGTACGCCAGGCCTTGCATCTTGATGATGCTGATGGTGTAACCCTTCTTCCCATATCTGAAATAGAACAAGGGCTTAGGGCTTTGGGATACCCTATTCCTGATGAAGGTACTCTTAATAAGTACCATAAGCAGGAATTTCCCCCAGCCTGGAAGTACCTCATTCACATTCTCCTTCAATGTTTGAGTCCCAAATGTACTGCACACAATGAGATCAATAGATCCATTGCAACTGCTATTGTGTGTATTGCAACAGGGCAAAAGTATAACTGGTCTAAAATGATTTTTGAAGGAATGTGTAAAAACAAGGGGACAAAAATGACTTTAGCTTATCCCCGTTTTCTGCAAATGATTTTTGATGCTCAGAGATATTGTTCAAGGGATCACAATGATTTTTATAAGATCCCTGAACAAAAGAAGGCTATTTTTACCAAGATGAATTCACCACCTCATAGAGACCTACCTTTAACCCCAGCCATGCTTGCTGTTATTGCAGCAGCACAACCCCAACCAGACCCCCAACCTCATACTGACCCTCACCCACAACTTGAACCTATCCCTGAACCTTTACCCTCACCTGACCAAATGCAAATAGACCAAAATCCCTTTGACGCTGACACATCTAATGTGGGCGTTGATATGCCTATTTCTACCGCTGACACCCAACCATCACAATCCCAAACACCCCTTAACCAACCCACATCTACACCTTCTTCTACACCATCTTCCACACCACCTGAATATAGGTTGATTAAACGCCAAAGGACTGCTGGAGTGTTCTCCTCTGGTGGTCCTAGCCATGAAGCAGAGAGAACCACCACCACAAGTGTGGCTGGTGACCTGGATGAGGCTGGGGCTATTGATACAGGCTTAGAAGCTGGTCAAGACAGTCCCAACATCATTAAGACCTCATCCATGCCCAATGAACCTGACTTGGGAGGTCAAATCCCCATTTTGGAAGAGGGCAGACTGGAACCTATGACGCTTTTGGAATTGACGGCTGTCTGCATTAGCTTGCAAAAGCAGAATGCAGACTTAGTACAAATTGTCAGTAACCAAGGCCTTGAACTCAAAGAATTGAGGGAGAGGATTGTTGTTTTGGAGAGTGCTCATTCAAGGGGAGGTATGGAGGAGTCTTCCAAAGGGGAGGAAGATCAAAGAAATCTGAGTGATAAGAGCAGTCAAGATGGTCAATCATTGGATGTTGCTGAAGCTCTTACTACTTTGAAGGAACAAACAGGTTTTGATACGTCCTTGATCTCTCCAACCAATTTAAATTTATCATTTACAGATATGTTGAGAGAGGTTACACAAGGCGCTGAGGGAAAATATTTGAGCGTTGATAAGACAAGTTTGGACGCTGACAGAAGTATTTTGGGCGCTGATAGAGGAAATTTGGGCGTTGACAGATCTGCATATGGAGGTGATGTATTCCAGTCATCATCTATCATCAAAGATGTTCCTACTCAGGTATTATCATCTACCCTACCAACAATTGCACCAACAGATAAGGGTAAAGGTAAGTTGGTAGAAGAAATTGTTCCAAAGAATGCAGCTCAGGTTGAATTTGATAGAAGATTGGCTGAGCAAATGATGGAACAAGGTGAAAAGGAAAAGTCACCATTTGTTGTGACTTCTGAAGAAGAAAGTGATGGGGCTAGCTCAGATTCAAGTGTGATGATTGTTGAACCAGAAAGACTTGAGTATGGTGATGAGCTTGCTAGGGAAAAGCTGAGAGATTTAAAGTTGCAGATTGATTTTGATATGCCAGAGGTGGTTCAGATGTACAATTCTTGGGAAGAAAGCTGTATGGATAATCCAGACTTGACCATTTCAGATCAGATATGGGGTTTGGAAATTCTTCTTAGAGTTCAGAAGGATTGTAAGGTGATTTTGAAGCATAAGGCAAGCAATATTCTCTCTGAGTTGAAAAGGGATAGAAGGAAGCTCTACTTTATGTTGCTCAAATGTCATGGAGTTGGATGGACACATCAGAAGCTGAAGGCTTTGACATTTGATGAGCTGGAACATAGGGCTTATCCTATTTGGGTGAAAGTGCAAGAAGAAAACACTTTCAGACTTCTTTCAGATGAAAGAAAGGAGCAACTTGCAGAAGAGATGGCAATCAAGAAAGCTATGATAGTTCCTAGACCAGTAAAGAAGGGATTTATTCTTGAGTTTCCAAAAGATATGAATCAACTATATCCAAGTGAAGCAGTTATTAGAAAGAGCCTCAAGCTCTCCTCATTAGAAGCTTCAGATATGGTGCATGTGTTACCACTAGATTCCAGGAATCCAATTGTGAGTTATGATGAAGATGAATGTGGATTCTGGAAAATTGGAAGATTTGGCAAGGAGGTACACACTTTTACCACTCTCATATCTTTATTTGCAAGTTGTGATAGAGAAGACTTGGTGGACCTTTGGAGGTTGCTAGAGACCAAGTATGAGGCTGAAGCACCAACTTCAGCCAATGGAATAAAACTTTGGACCACATTCAAAAGAATGGGTGGGACAAAAGAAGAAGATCCTGAAATATGGAAGGATCTTGAAGATGACCTCAGTGGTCTTCAATGGAGGTTATATTCAGCTGCAGGTGTATACCATTTGAGTTCTACAAAGTTTGCTGAGTATTTACTTGTAGATGCTCAGTATTTCATATCCAAGGCTGTTTTGGAGAAGATGAAGGACACCCAGTTGGAGATAGACTATACAAGTGATGTGGCAAAGAATTTGATCAGATTTATTTATTACCAATATGATAAGGTTTGTCAGACTCCTTCAAGTTCTTAATGTTTATTCAGAAACTTGATCATAAGAGTGGATATCAAGTTTAGGGGAGGATTGTTGGGAATAAATTTAGGCCAGAACACTTGAACGCTGACAAGAACAACTCAAGCGTTGACAAGAGTAAAGTGAGCGCTGATAGCATAAGCGTTGACAAGTTAAAGTCAAGCGTTGACAGAATGAAGACAAGCACTGACGGAAGATGTGAGCTACACGTTTATTATATTCTAGAATACTTCTAGTAAGGATAGAGACGACAATGTATTTTCTATGTTTATCTTTACCTAGAATAGTTGATTCGTAGCTTATTGTACAAGACTTCTTGTTCTATAAAAGAAGATCTTTTAGGTTAATGTTTAATATAAGTTTTCATAAGTATTCGCAAGTTAAACTTTTTCATTGTAATCAAGCACGATCATTCTAATACAAGTGAAAGTTTGTTTAACATCTTTGTGTTTTAGATCAAGTGTTAATTCCGCATAACACTTTGTTACTTTATTCATAAGCAAAGGTTTCTCTACGTGTAGTACTTGATCTAATCTCGTATACACAAAGCTTAATCGATCTAAGTTAGGGATCAACAAGATATTCTGCATAAGTTTATTTAAATAGAAGATTTACTTGTTTATTCATTCTTATCTCTTGTAAACCCTAATCCTTACACTATAAAAGGAACCAAGGGTCATAGGTTTTATTCATATCATTCATTCACAATGTAAACCTAAAGTGTGTGTCGCACTAGACGTGGGATTCAATGTATACACGTCTAGTGGATGTTTGTTATTAATATAATGAACATCCCATTTGTTTTAATTCGTGTTCTTTGTGCCTAAACACCTTGTTCATGATCATTGTTCTTTTCCGCTATGTTATCATATGAATGATGATCAACCTAGATATAATGGTTCTTAACCATTGAGTCGAACGATCAATAGGACTCATCAATTGGTATCAGAGCCTAAGGCTCATGATATCTAGGTCCGACGAGGTGTTCGTGTATCGTGAAGAAGAAAAATTCGTATCGAGTTTTTCTGGACGTTTTTGTGTGTGCAGCAGTATTCAGAAGGTCATAACTTTTGATTGCACCGTTGGATCGTCACGAAATTTTAGATGTGTGTTCTACATACATAGATCTAAACATCCACCGGAGGGATTGTCGAGTTTTATCCCCAGGCAAAAGTTATTAAGCGTTGAAGTTGGCTGATGAATGATTTTCAGTTTTCTGCTTTTACATAAAATCATGAACTAGGGTTCCTCAAACCCTAGATCTACTTAAAAAGCAGGAAGAATTGAAATTGGAGGCTGTTATAATGCATTATGGTGTTTAAATTCGAATCTGATTAGGCTTAAAACCCTAATTAGGGTTTCGAATTAAACAAACTTCATTCTAGGGTTTCAATATTTACTTTCTGAAGTAAAACCCTAGATACTGGTCGCATGATAGTAGCAGCAAAAAGACTTCTCATTGTGACGTAGCTTCAGTTTGTGTTCACACGGTGAAGAGGTGTTGATTGGTCTAAATCCATGTGTTCACACGATCAAAGTATTCACACGAATGTTTCATGTTCAGTTGCATTCACACGGCCTTATGAAAAACCCTAATATTCATTATCTAAATCTTTGATCCTATACATGCTCTTCCATGGAATTACCGTAAGCCTTCAATTCTCATTGGTTGAAAAGATTGCATTCACACGGTTATTCAATTCTTATTGGTTGCTAATCAATATGGTGATCGAGTGTCTATTCTTTTGTGTTCACACGATTTGACATGGATAGGTTTGTAAATTTGGACGTCGCTATTGGCTAAAATATCACGTGATGTTCAGAATGCAAAAGATATGGAATACGCCACTTTTGGATGTGAGATGACGTCAGCAAGTGTATAAACGCTGACAGATTTAAATGAGACGCTGACGTTTGGAATTTTGACGCTGACAGGAATAAGTCAACGCTGACAGCGTTGACAGTGTTGTCCGAGATATGTGCTTTAAACGCTGATATGTATTGTCCGATATCAGGCAATACACAAGGAAGGATATTGGACAAAGAAAGATCTCGGGTAACACACTGATTGCTGCTGTTTGAGAAAATTGGACGTTTTAAGCACACAAAAAGGAGGAAAATACACACAAAGGTACATGGAATCGCCATTTTAATTTAGAATATCATGGTGATATTTATGGCTCGGATATATTTAAATGGATTAATGATTTTAACGCGAGTTAGCAATTATTCGGGGGATTTGATGGATATTTTAAACTATGTAATCGGGATAGCCTTGCAAAAGAGTTATCCATATTTGGACTTTTACATATGGTATGACGATGTTATTCCATTAAATTCATCATGAAGAGGTGTTGACTTAAGGGGAAGAATTCTTATGGTAAGTTGATGTTTGAAGAAGATTTTCTCGAGGTTATGTTCTATCATATCTTGAAAGTAATTAGCATGACAACTAACTTTCAAGGTAACTTGTTCGTGCTTACATGGTTGGTGATGAAGACTTGTCATAACACTTGAAGGAGTTACATTATCGTGCTCAGTGTCTCACATAGGATGAGAATATTGACAAGGGATCGAGGTCTACTTATAATTGGTCTGATATAAGTTCTTAGTCACGTGGATAGTACAAGACATGGAACATAAGTTTGGGTTATTTTACTTCTACATCAAGAATACTTTATTTATTTTTCTTCAGGATCATTACACAGAGCCTACTTTTGGAGAATCTTCAAAGATTGCATACATTGTTTACTTCCTTGTTGATGTGACAAAAAGGGGAAGAAATACATGCTACACTTGAGGGGAAGCAATTTGAAGATCATGTACAACTTACAAGAGATATACATAGAGTTTTGCCACTATCAACTAGGGGAAGATTGTTGGGTCAAAAAGTTGATGTGGCAGAAACTCAAAAATGAAGAAAACGTGAAGTATTTGTCTAGGCGTTGACAAGAGCATTCCAGGCGTTGACAAGAGTTATTTAGGCGTTGATGGAATCAAGCATTGTCAAGAGCAATCCAAGCATTGTCACATGCAATTCAAGCATTGACAAAACGTAGACAAAAGAAGTTTATGGAAGCTTCTATTTAGATAAACATGCAAAAGATATTCTGCATAAGTTTATTTAAATAGAAGATTTACTTGTTTATTCATTCTTATCTCTTGTAAACCCTAATCCTTACACTATAAAAGGAACCAAGGGTCATAGGTTTTATTCATATCATTCATTCACAATGTAAACCTAAAGTGTGTGTCGCACTAGACGTGGGATTCAATGTATACACGTCTAGTGGATGTTTGTTATTAATATAATGAACATCCCATTTGTTTTAATTCGTGTTCTTTGTGCCTAAACACCTTGTTCATGATCATTGTTCTTTTCCGCTATGTTATCATATGAATGATGATCAACCTAGATATAATGGTTCTTAACCATTGAGTCGAACGATCAATAGGACTCATCAAAATAAAGTTTGAATTTCTTAAAATTTTGAGTTTTAATCTGTTATTTATAAAAGTTTGGTGTTTGAGAAGCTAAAATCTGAGTTCCATTTATATATTTGAAGGTTTTTGAGGCAAGGTTTTAAGTGATAAAGCTTGTGCATCAAAAATCAGAAAGTTGGCATTATATTTGATCTCACTTTGTGTTTGTTCATCTTAGCAGCATTGGAAGCTGGTACTTGTTCTGCTAGTACCTCAGCTCAAACAATCCAGGGCCTGGATGTAGGTCTTGGAGGTTTGCACCTTCTTCCCTTTTCATTTTCTCTTTAAGTTTTTGAATATTTGTGATTTTTGTGGATTTATGCTTGAATCTGTGTTATTGTGGTTGTTTATTGTTGATTTGGCTTTGTTTGATGTTAATGAGGTGTTACTGATCTGATTTGTGGGTTGAATCTTCATAAGTCTTTGAAAATTTGTGAAATCAAGTTTTTAAGGGGTGTTTGGGATTACTGCATAAATTAGATTTGAGGTTTGTTAAGTGCTTGTGTGTTTTATGCAAGTATTGGTATCTGTTATTTGGGAGCATATGTTCATCTGTTTGCAGGTTTTGAGGCTTTGAACACATAGATTCATAGATTGGCTTAAAAATCTTCATACCTTGGTAAAATTGGCTAGGGTTTTGAGGACACCTAGATCTAAGCATAGGTTAAGGGTAACAAGTGCTAAATCATAGCTAATCACACCAGGGTAGAGGGATTTGAGGCTTGAAATTGGATCAAGTGTCAAGTATATCAGCAAACTGTTTCTGCATATTGTTCTTTGTTCATCAGTAACTTTTTGTGCTTTGATCTTGCTATTTACTTTGATTCAGTGTTTGATTCTTGTTGCTTTGTGTTAATTGTTAGTTTATATAGCTTGTGTGTGCATCTGGTTAAGTTTGGTTGGCTTATTTTGCTTAAATCTGCTTATTAAGTGCTTAACTGCTTATTTGCATATCTGGTGCTTATCTGGTGACTGTTTGGCTTATTGTGGCTTATTGTGTGGATCATTTTGTGATTTTATTGTTGCTATTGACTCCTTGTGGTTCACTGATCACAAGGGTGCCTTTGTTTCCAATTGAATCAAACCAGAACTCTCAAATAAGCTTGGTCAATTAGTCAAAGCAGTGGGAACTCCTTTCCCCTGCTAGTTGCCACTGCTAGTGCATTTTTGGTGTCAGCTTATCAATAAGCTATAATAGCTTATTTTAACCAGCAACAACTTTGTTTTTGTAATAGGTGCTCATATTTTGACCCATTTGTTCACCCTGGAGCATTTGGGTGGTTGCTTTTAGGTTTGACTAGAAAACCAAGTCCTTTGACTTTTACATAAGCTCTTTTGTGCTTATTCTAGCTTATTGCTTGTGCTTATTGGATTTTTGTTGATTGATATTGCTTATTCAGTCCATTTGAAAGCTTTTGCAAGTTAAATCAGCTTCTGAGGTTCAGTATTTCTCAAAAACGACTATTTTGTCGTTTAGTGAATTTTTACTTTTCTATTTTCTGGCTTATTGAGTGAGCTTATTGAAAATTTCTTTTGACAGATCTCTTAAGCATCCAAAAAGAGGGTTGTGTGTCAAATTAGAGCTTATGGCATTAGCTTATGGCTTAATGGGCTGAAAAGCCCAATAAGAATAAGCTTGGTGTTCAATAAGCTGTGATAAGCACATTTTCAGCTTTTGAGCCTTTAGAGTTTTGTTCTTAGAATTAAATTTTAAGTCAGATAGGGCTTTTCCAAGTCAATTGGGCCAAGTTTGACTTTTTGGGCCCAAAAGCCCATTTAGGTTGACTGTTTTTGGATTTGGCCCATTTAAGGGCCCATTAGGGGTATTTTGGTAATTTCATTTTGATTTTATAATTATTTAGGTTAAAATAAACTAGTTTGCAAGTTTTTAGAATTTTTTATAATTTTTGGATTTTTAATATTATTTTATTATTATTTTATTATTATTTTTAAAATTTCACATTTTCCAACTTTTTACATTTTTCTTAGGTTTAATACATTAAAATAGGAATTTAGCAACTTTTAGAATAATTTTATCACTTTTAGATTAATTTTTATAATTATTTTAAGTTTTAATAGTTTTTAAATCATTTTAAATAGTTTTTTATTAGTTTTAAAATTTCAAAAAATAGTTTTTAATCATTTTAGGTCATTTTAGAGGTTTATCAATTGAAAAATCTTTATTTGGGCTTTTTGATAATTTATTTGATTTTTAGGGCTTTAATTAGCATTTAAAAATTGAATATTTAATTATTTAAAAGGTTTGAAAAAGTTTTGATAATTGGTAAACTCTTAGTTTATTGTTTTTGATTTTTGGTAAATTTTTGGTAATTTTTAGAATTTATTTTTATTTTTGTGGTTTTTAAGGTTCTACGTTTTAACTTTCTAATAGTGATTTTGTGTTAATATTTTTATTTTTACGTCTTCGTCATTTTCTCTTCTAATCCCCTTCTAAACCAATCATTAATCACAAACATTTGACAAGTTTTTCACACACATATACCTCCTTAGGAAACGAACTTAATTGGGTCATTAACACTTGATTTTTCCTAAAGTCATTTGTTCAATACTTACCGCTCATATACGCTCTTTTGTTTTCCTAAACAAGAGGTGTGTATTTTTACCACAATCACGTGCACACTTCTTTTTTCAATGCTTGTCATTGTTTTTGCAAACGACTTGTCTATCATCCTCTTTTATATATGCTCTTGTCTACTAACCTTGTTTTGTAGGACACTTCTAACCCATTTTTGTAGCTCGTCACTATTCTTGCTTTGTTGGTGTCTCAAGCAAGGGGGAGCTCATATCAAGGGGGAGTATTTGCAAGAGTTCAAGTCATTACATTTGCGATCGTTGACTCACTCAAATTTCATTCATCGAACATCTTGCAAGTAATGCATTTTGGACACTCGTAGATAAGCATATTATTATGCTTGGAGTTGGTTAACCTATGGTGATTGAAGACTTCACTAGGATGACGCAAGCTCAATATTTTTGTATGATGGGTTTATGGTTTGGATTCTCGCCTCTCAAACGACAACCACTATGGATGATTAGATTTTTGGATGCATGTTCTCTCGAAGTCAATCCTCCTCTTCTACAAATGAAGACTACCTTTTTGATTCGACAAAAGGGGGAGAAGTAAGTGTAAACGAGTAACTTATGCATTTTAATATGTGTTGCTGTTTACTTGTTTGTCATCATCTAAAAGGGGGAGATTGTTAGTGCAAACATTACGATGCTTTGTCGATATAATCTCTTTATGTTTTGTTGATGACAAACGTATAATTCGCAATACATTATGTAAAATGTTAAGGTACTCGTAATCACTCAAGAATACATTTGTATACTTCTCTCGACACCTCCAAGATCGCATTCGGCATGAATCACTAAAGGTATGTACAAACATGTCATTAACCTAACTAAGTGATCAAGGATTAATATTTTCTTAAAACTCACATTTTAATCAAATGTGACAAAAGATTTTAATTAACTTTATTTTTAAGAAAATGTTTTATTAAAAAGAAAATGGAAATTTGAATTTGGCATATTCCATATGCCAAAGGAATATCCTTTTAGGGTATAAACTACCCCATATGGCATATCCCCACTAAAGGACAAATTTGCACGGACTCCGACGCGAAGGTTCCTTAAAGGAACCCGCGGTTCCTTATTGATAAGATACCGCGGGTAGAGATAAGGAACCGCGGGTGTTTTTGACCATTGCAATGTTGTCCTATAAATAGTGGATCATTTCTAGGTTTTCTTTCAACCCTTTTTGCATAGTTTCTTTCAAAAACCATCTTAGATCCTTGATTGGTTAGTTTTGTTTAATCTTGTTTAAGATGTGATTCAATCTTCAATCTCCTCATCCTCTCAAGTGCAAAGAGAAGAACACTATCATTACCATGATGTGTTGGGTTCACTACATGATGAAGATCTTTCCTTCTATAGATCTAAGTTATGTTTTTAGTCTTCCTACTATGTATATGTAGAAGATCCAAGTGTTGGGTACACTTGGATGTGTTTGTAAGGGTAGAATATCCAAGTGATGGTTATCCTTGGATTAGGTGTTAGTTGTGTAGATCCAAGTCTCGTTAGTACTTGGATATAGTGTTAGAGTTATAGATCTAAGTGTTGTGTGCTTAGATCTATATGTTTTATGTGTTTAGGCCATAAAACACAAGGTTTGTTATGTTGGGCCATAAAACATAACTAGTGGGTAGATTAGGTTGTGTCTTGGTAGTTCTCACTAAACTCTAAAGTGATGTGGTTGTGTCTAGGTAGTTCTCACTAAATTCTAAAGTGATGTGGTTGTGTCTTGTGAGTTCTCACTTAGCTTTAAAGTGATTAGTAGTTGTGTTGTGTGAAGTTCTCACTTAGCTTCAAAGTGAAGAGTCGTGAAGATTGGTTCTAGCTTTCGATTAGAACTCGACATCTAGCCTTGTATCGTTAAATGGTGAAGTGGGCGACGTTGTGTAGATTGGTCCTACCTAAGATTAGGACTCGACTTTTAACTTAGAGTCGGAAATTGGATAAGCGACGTTGTGTATGGTTTCTCCACCTTAAGGAGTTTGTTGACTAGTGAAGTAACTCTCGAGTAAGGTGTACTCGAGGAGTGGAGTAGGGCGAAGAGGAGCTTCGTGACCGAACCACTATAAATCATCGTGTCGGTACTTTCCTTTACATTTATGTCTTTACCTTTGTAGATGTATTTATAGTTGCATACTTGTGTTGTGTGTTGTGTGCATCTCATAATCTAAACATCTAAGTTGCGGAAAAGCTATGGCTTAGTACGTGTGTGCTTTGTGTTTAGATTATGGTCAAGTGTACATCACTTAGTCTAAACATCCTAGTTGCGGAAAAGCTTATGCTTAGTACGTGTGTGCTTAGTGTTTAGAATATTACTTGATGTACTCTTGATTTGATGTGTTTGTGTGTTTACTTACTTGTAGTATTTATCTTTCAATCAAACACATCTCATATCTAGTCAAGCTTGATCGAGAATTTGATACAAAGGATTGTCAAAGTTTAAACATGTAATAAACGGTTTCGTCCACTGTCGGCGGTTCCATAAATGGACCGGCGGTTCTTTATTGATAAGGAACCGCGGGTACACATAAGGAACCGCGCACAGTGGATTAAGCCGAAATGTTGTGAAAACTAACTAGAAACTATTCAACCCCCCCCCCCCCCTTCTAGTTTCTACAGTGTCGATTGGCCAATGTGTCAAGATGTGATACTTGAAGTTGGATAAAAAGAGAGGAAAGACAAAAGAAAAGTGGTATGTCGAGGATGGTGGAAATGATCATTTGGTGATTAGTGTTTTTGCTCTTATTCGCTCAAAAATAATAAAAGACCTTTTTGATAAAACTGTCGAGTTCTCACGCCCCATCAGATTAATATATACTACTTTTATATAATTTGTTTTAAGAGTCAAAATAGATTAGCTAAGTCAAATAAAAGTTTGTGTTTATTATTAGTTTTGATTTTACTTTACTTGCTCGAGGGTGAGCAGAACTTAACTGTGAGGGGATTTAATAGCTCTCAAATCCAACATGTATTTATAAGCGTTATCTTCACTATTAGTATATGATTTGTGGTAATAAACGAATTTTATTGCTAATATTGTGCGAAGTTCGGTTCTTATGTTTGCTCAATGTGTCTCCGAAAAAGACTAAAGGACATCGTGTGAGCCACACATCTCGAAGCATTCCTTGAATCAGTGTTGATTACTATTGTGGGTTTTCGTAACCTTGATTGACCCTTACGTCACCATTTTACACGACACTTCTACATGGATTACATTTTACTTCATTGACCATTCTACGTTTCGATTTCGAATTACAACGTCCGTTGTACCTTGAAAACACCACCGTCATCTGGCAATTCATCTTCTAATATGTGACGATTGTTTGGAACACGAATGTACTTCTATAAACTTGTACCCTCCCTTTCATTAAACCTCCTTGCTCCAGGAGTACGACTTTCTCGATATATCTTGTGATTTTAGAAAATCACGCCACCAAGAGACCTTCCTGCATTGCATCTTGCAATCGAAGAAACGGATGTCATGCGTCGTTTTGATCTCTAAGATTATCATTGGTATTTATAAACCATTTCTATACTATGTTTTTCTTTACATTCTTAATTTTATAAGGTATTCTCTTTCGTCTTTATGGAATCCACAAGCCAGGTGTGTACATAAATTTTGGGTCGTTATTAAGTTTGATTAAATTTCAAGCTGTGTCGAAAAATATACTTTGTACAGAAACTTTACAGATAATTTAACGATGTCGATAAATTATTTTTGTAAACTTTTAGACATAAAATTTGACCTGTAAACCTTAAAAACGAGCAAGTTACGCTCATTTGAAATTATCAAATTTAAGAACTTAATTCCGCATATTTCAAAAATGTCATTTTGTTGATAGATTTAATGCAAGGGTATTTTCGTCCATTTATGATCCATATCAAGTCTCGAGTAAAACTAGAAAGTTGTCTGAAACATCGTTTTACACCAAATTGCTTTAGAATTCGAGTCTTAAAAATATCATTTAGCGAGTCAGTTGGTCTGGTCATACCTAAATGTCAAACTTAAAGGTCAAATTTGATAGAAATTAAAAATATGGTTCGAAGCGTTTTTGAGTTCGTGTGAGCTCGTAAAACTTTAACTAATGATATTTACAACTAAAAATATTGATTGCGTTTGAATACGTATAAAAATAGTAACTTTGAGTTCGGTCATACATAAATCTTGAACTTTTGAAACCAAGTGATTTGATAAACCGATGATAAACTATATGGTTCGACAAATGAGAACATTTTTATGCGTCATTATTAACGTGTTAAATTTCTATACTTTTGAAATTCGGTAACTTCCTAATATAGAAACTTTCTAAAAAATAGAAACTTTTCGGAGTAATTGTACTATTTGTTAACTGATGCCCTACTTTCTTAAAATGCGTATCTATGACAATTAAATTACGATGTAAACACATATGGATTCCTTTATCATTTCTTTGATATATATGACTTAATTGTCATTCTAAGTTGTTTCTTTGCTTCTATCGTACCACTGATTTGGGCTGAGGTTTGAAGTTCTTGCTTTCATATCGTTCGTTATCATTTTTGACACGTGTTTCATGACGATACCGGCTAAATCTCTTGAAACCTTATCAACTTGTAACCATTTCATCGATTATCCTATGAACTACTATTTAATACTCTCATGTAACTCACTCGCTATTTTATAAGTTATCATATAAGCTCAAACTGGTATTGTTTGCGAAACATTTTACAAAATGTTCCACTTGAGCATTATTAAGTACTTGAAGGTTATCTTATAAAATTAATTTATATTAATTTTCCAATGTATTTTCGCAAATTGTTCTACCTTGGTTCTATAAAGAAATCTTGTAGCATTAAAATTGTTGAATTAACTATCTAGCCAGTAACTTATTAGCGAAAAGGTTCATAAATTATTTTGATTCATATTTTTACAAATGGCAGTATATACATATTTTAAATAATATGACCTGTAATACTGGTTTGACGAAGCTGAGTATCGCATTGCTAGTCCTAAATTATGCATGGCCTGATCACCTATGCTTAATTTAGAAGGAGGCATGCAAGGCCGAATAGTAGTCACCTTATATATTTACCCGAGAATCAACTTGTTAATTATGTTCCTTAAAAAGTTAGATAAAATAAAGTTTTGAAAACTTTTACATCTTATGCGAGTAACACGAATTCGCGACATACACATATGAACCCTTATATTTTCTTGAACAAAGTACATGCCTGCAAGCACATATTTCCTTACTCAATGATCTTTGTTTTACTTGTTACCTTATTTTCCTTCGCGATATGATTATCGTTACCACTTGTCTAATTTCTTATCATTGATATCAGACTTGAAAGTTTCAACATTGTTATGCTTCTGTATTGATCGACTTTCTCTATCTGTTTTGGTAAACCTTCGAAACATCTCTAGACGCGTATTATGATTTATGACTGGACGTGAACAATGATTCGTGTATTTGTCATGATGTGTGTTAGACTATATTCTCTTGAAATTCATTCGTGTGAATCATGTGTTGATTTCGCCTTTCATTGCTAATGTTGTTCATTTTACTGGAATTACTCTCAAGTGACTTCTTAAGAATTTTCTTTGATTCGAAAATTCATTGTGTGACTTTTCTATTTTGATCATGTATCGACCATCGAGAACTTAATAAGTCGTTGTTGGTGACACCAACTGCACTCAAGAAGTGATGGCTTGCTATAATCCTTTGTTTCTTATTATTTTTATCATCGACGCGTCTATTCTATCACGTTTGTTAAGAATTGATAAGACTTTCGTTTTATTCCCTTGTGTTATTGCTCGCATACAAACTGTTGACCTTTATATGTTTCATATTCGTTACTGTCTTGTCACCTTTTGAAAACCAGAAAATGTTACGTGTTTATCATTTGATACCTTAATCACCTACTTGGATTTATAGAAAATTGTTACAAATGGTTAAGAACGTTCTACACATTTTATCAAATGTTTACATTACCAAAATAACTGTTTCAAGATAAATACCGGATCTATACATCCTCTTTGGTAAATTTATAACTAGTGTTTAAAAGGATGTCAAGCTTTATCTTTTAAAGTATTTGATTTTATCATACTTTACTTTCAATCTATATAACAATGATTCTAAATAACTTGGAAAATCTGATTTTCACTAATGATAACGATGAACTTGAGTTTTTAACAATAATTTTTATACTGTCATTCAAAAGCTCTTAAGTTGAAATTAAAAGTAATACAAAATCCTAGATAGATAGTTGTGACAACTTGCGTTTTAAATATTCATATGTAATTCATTTTTCCCTTCTATTTCTCTTGTAGTTAGATTGTTACGTTTCAAGATTGTCATGTTTTACAGTTGCACGATTTGCGACTCCTTGTTGATTAACAATCTGGGTTCATTTTAGCGCGCTTTGTCCGTTTAAGCGATTCTTGTGTTCATTCTATCTCTTGATAATTCTCCGTATTGAAAGGTCATTATCTTAATCCAAGTTTGAACATTTATTCGAAAAGGAGCTAAGAAACTAAAGCATAGTGAATTCCAATTGTTAAGGTTCGGTGTGGTGTAGAAATTACCTGGGAAGCAATGAAACAGTTCTAAACTATGTACCTCCTTTTGTTTGCATCTACTTATGTTTGCATTTTCTTCTGTCTACGGGAGAACTCTTAGGGACCAGAGTTCCTTTAGGGGGTAGACTGTAAGAACCCGTACTTTCCCGGTATTATTTTATTCTTTTATTTGTGCTTCTTGAACTTACCAACGTATTACATTTTCTTGTATTTTTTTATGTAAATCCCGAGATCTTGATATTGTTTATAAATGATACTTTCAAGTATTTTCTGATCATTGATAAATACTTTATTTGGAATTATAAAATATTTATTTTATTTTTCCATATATATTTAAATCAATGTATTGATTTAAAATTACCCGCGTACGTTTTTCAATGAGTTTCCTCAAAATCAATGCACAACAAGGACTTCTAATGATCATGATACCGACAGATGCCCGATATTTTACATTTTGTTATCGATTGTTTCAACAATTAATATTTTCGACCATTTCGTTTTAATTACGTGTTAAGTCGTGTCGGGAAACCTTATTATCATATTTATGATGCATTTTAAATTTTGAAAAGTATTTTTACAAAACCCGAGCTCCGTAAATATTTTTAATATTTACTAATAGTCATTTTCTACCCTTTAAACTATTTAATTTTATTTTAGCCAAAAACTATTCAATAATTGCAATTTCTACCCTTAACCCCACTATAAAAACATTTTACCTACCATTCCACTCATTTTATCACACACAAAAAAATACATGCTAAAAATTTACTTCTTTTTCTTTCTTCTCTCTATAATTTCCGCCACCCTAAGCCACCATAAACCCTCAAAAATCTTGATTTTTAACATGTTTTCGCTAAAACTAAATCAAGTCCGATGTTACAAATTTAAATATGATTTCATTGATACTAAATTTTCACACATGCATCAACTTTCAAGAATTATTATGATTTTATGGTTGGGTTGTGTTTTGATTATTATGCATGTAATGATCATGCTATGATCTTGATATTTTGATCATAAAAAAGTTTTATTTTTGATCTTTGATTTTTGTTAAATTTGACATGCAAGTGTTTTAGGAGTTGTTTGGTTGATGGGTATGATATTAGGGTAATATTAGAGGTATGGATCATGGTGGATTTGAATCAAAATGATGTTTTTCTATGATTTTCTAAAGTGTATTTTGGACAGCAGGTTAGAGCAGATTTTTCGTGGGTCAAAGTTTGATAAAAGCTTGGTATTATAGGATAGTATTGTAGTGGTAGTCAAGACGCCCGTTTTTCCGCTTGAATGAGCTTCTAACTCATTACGGATCAAAAGTTATGCTAGTTTTATTATTCGTGTACCGGGAGACGCAAATCGGTACAATCCGAAACTGTGGCTGATTTTGGGTCGACTCTCGGGGACTTTAGGCATGGTTAGATAAATGATACTACTGGTTTTTAGGATTTATAAACTTAATATGATGAGTCTAGTAGTGAGTTCAAAAGGTGGTATGTCATGATAGTGATTTTAAAGTGGTATAAACGATTGTATAAAATAAGTACACATTCCGTCCCAAATTTAGAGTCGAGTAAAGTGTCGAGCTTATGGGTTTTAAAGTATGAAATTTGGCTCAAATTTTGGCAGGGTCTTAGACAGGTTATAAGAGACCTTGACACCAAATTTTATCTAAATCGAACAAGTCTAGATAGGGTAGATCGGTGTGTACATTCGGAGTGTACATTCGGAGTGTACTTGCTGATTTGTATTTTGGACACATAGTTCAATGCTCGTGTGGCGTGAGTTTGAGTATTCACTATTGGACTTGGTGACTTACTCAAGTGTTTAGTCATTATATAAATGACTTAGATACTGGTCCGAGTAAGTTAAAGGGATAGTTTGACTTACGTTGACTTGGCGTCTTATGACGGGTCAATTTCAAGTGTACAAGTGTTTAAACGGGTAGTGTTGAATAATTAGGATAGTATAGATTCACTTGGTTCATGTCACTAGTTTTGAAGTATGAATACTTTGAAAATATTTAAAGTCATATTATACTTGGTATATATCGATATTTGAGTTCGAATCTTAACGCGCGCCTTATTTTGATAGGTTGTGGTTTTCGTGTTTCTCGGGCATCCATATCGTCGGTGATCGTCATGCTACGACTTTTTCTACTCAACTTCTGAGTACCGTGATTCACTTACCTCGTGGCTAAGGTGAGTTCATAGCCCCTTTTTACTTGCACATTGTTTCTAAACGCTGGGTGAGATTTTACATGGTGGAACACAACCATTTAAAAAATGTATGCTATCCAGAACTTGTATGCTATCTAGACTTGTATGCTTTTCAGACATTTTTCATTGATATTATTTCTTTTAGTTATAGCCATAAGTTGCCTCTCTTGATCATGAACCATTAATTTACTTATGTTGCTAAGCGCGAATGTTGTGGGTGGATCTATCGGGATTGACAATCCCCGTCCCGATTACCTTGACGCCTTTACATTTGTTTATTACTTGAGTATTTAGGCTGAATACTCACTAGAGGAACTTACACTGATTTAAGCTTTGGTTCATGAACTAAACAGCAATAATATGTTTCGGGTTATGGTTAATGTACATAACCATTTCCCCAATTTCTTGTTTACAAATGAATGCTTGTGTTCCACACACTAGTACAAAAAATGGTATCCGTCACACTCAAAAAGAGTGACCGTAGGCATACAATCACACGCGGTTTTTTTGTCTTTGTGACCAAAGGTCCCGCGACCGTAGGTACCCAACGGTCACGATCTGATCTTTGTGACGATAACCAGCAAAAAAAATGTGACCAATACTCGAAAATGTGTGATGAACTAGGTACAATATTTGGTGTTTTAGTGAATATGATTGACGGTAAACACTCTACAGTTACACGAGTTTTGTTTAAGAGTTGCTATTGTTTATAAGTTTGTCATATGAATATACAATATGTGTGACATTTACTATGTGATTAGTGTATTTTATGCATCAAATAGTCACATGAAGGGTATGTTTGTGTGACCTTTTATGACATGTAGTCACACAAATTATGCTAATGGCTCTGAGTTTGTCACATATAATTCACCAAAGAGTTACCAATAGTAGTAATAAGTGTGACTATATGCTTTGTCAAGTCAAGCAAATTGTATTTTGTGTGACTCTATGCATCCAATAGTCACATGAAGGGTATGTTTGTGTAACCTTTTATGACATGTAGTCACACAAATCATGCTAATGGCTCTGAGTTTGTCACATACAATTAACCAAAGAGTTACCAATAGTAGTAATAAGTGTGACTGTATGCTTTGTCAAGTCAAGCCAATTGTATTTTGTGTGACTATATGCATCCAATAGTCACATGAATTGTATGTTTGTGTGACCTTTTATGACATGTAGTCACACAAATTATGCTAATGGCTCTGATTTTGTCACATACAATTAACCAAAGAGTTACCAATAGTAGTAATAAGTGTGACTGTATGCTTTGTCAAGTCAAGCAAATTGTATTTTGTGTGACTATATGCATCCAATAGTCACATGAATTATATGTTTGTGTGACCTTATATGGCATGTAGTCACAAAAATCATGCTAATGGCTCTGAGTTTGTCACATACAATTAACCAAAGAGTTACCAATAGTAGTAATAAGTGTGACTATATGCTTTGTCAAGTCAAGCAAATTATACTTTGTGTGACTATATGCATCCAATAGTCACATGAATTGTATGTTTGTGTGACCTTTTATGACATTTAGTCACACAAATCATGCTAATGGCTCTGAGTTTATCACATACAATTAACCAAAGAGTTACCAATAGTAGTAATAAGTGTGATTGTATGCTTTGTCAAGTCAAGCAAATTGTATTTTGTGTGACTGTATGCATCCAATAGTCACATGAAGGGTACCTTTTATGACATGTAGTCACACAAATCATGCTAATGGCTCTGATTTTGTCACATATAATTAACCAAAGAGTTACCAATAGTAGTAATAAGTATAACTGTATGCTTTGTCAAGTCAAGCAAATTGTATTTTGTGTGACTATATGCATCCAATAGTCACATGAATTGTATGTTTGTGTGACCTTTTATGACATGTAGTCACACAAATCATGCTAATGGCTCTGAGTTTGTCACATACAATTAACCAAAGAGTTACCAATAGTAGTAATAAGTGTGACTGTATGCTTTGTCAAGTCAAGCAAATTGTATTTTGTGTGACTATATGCATCCAATAGTCACATGAATTGCATGTTTGTGTGACCTTTTATGACATGTAGTCACACATTGGAATGTGAACAACAATGATAATAAGTGTGACTATGTTTCATCTTCTAGTCACCTTTCAGAATTCAATAAAAACAAAAAACAAAATTCTGGAAATCAAATTTCAATTGCATTAATATATAAAATTGAATGCACATAAGCAAATAAACAAATGTAATGTCGTATTATTCTCAAGTAACATACTTTTCACAAAGAATCACACTTGTAAAGACTTTGAATCACCGTATTGTAAAGTCTTTTGAGCTTGTTATTCCTAGCTTGTTTCTGCATATGAGGAATAGTCGTAAATGTACTGCCTGCTGGAACGTTCATCGAGCGCTTAGATCCTATCTTTGGTGCACTTTCAACAATAGCTTTTATTGTATTTGGTGGTGTTGTTTCATGTACGGAAACAAAACCCGTGTATTAAACATTGATCTAAATATGAAAAGCTATGTATATGTAGGATGATAAATCAAGTGTATGTACCTCTTGAAAAAAAATAACCTTTTCCTTTGGCCATGCCACGAAACTACCTTTTACATCCTTAACAGTTTTTAAACCATTATTTCTGTCATCAGGTATGAATGTTGCATCCACTAGGGATTCATCGACTAAAACTTTGTAGCAATTTTTTGGTAGTGGTTGGTTATGAATCATTACATTGTCTCCGTCCTTATACTTGTATACTCTACCGATACCAATGATAATTCTCCTAGAGATGTTCCACAGTTTGCACTTAAATGTCTGAAGAAAATATGTTTACATGCGTTAATATGGAATAAATTAAGCAAGAAATTATATGAATAATGATGAAATACTTACATCTGGTAGTGATGGTGGAGACTGATTTACTTTGGATTTAGAAGGTGTACGCTTTTTTCGTAATGATGAAATAGGTACGTCTTGTTGTGTCGAGGGAGACAGATTTTGTTGTGATCCCGAAGCTGGAGAAATATCTTCTTGAGTTTGGGAATTTTGAAGTGGAGACTTCTTTTCTAACGATCTAGTCTTTTTTTTGCTCCCCTAGTTCTAAGAGGTCCCTGCATATATACATAACACAGTAAATAAGTCATGTATAGTACAATTTAGAAACCAAACATGGTTTTTTTATAAGTTACGTTGTTCGCAGTTGTAGTTGCAGTGTCCAAATCCTTGTTCGAAGTTGCAGTTGTTTTAGACATTGGAAATAACACACCCTTCTGAAGTCCACCACCACTGATCGACGTCCTTTGCTCTTCACTAGGTATGGTATTTAATGTATTACGTTCTAGTTGTAATACCTGCAATATATAAGTATGTTAATTGTTATTGGTATTACAGACTGAAAATCATCAAATCAAAATTAGAAAACTAGTCTTACATTTGACTGACTTGGCGTTAACTCGGCTATGTTAACCCCATGTGCAGACATAACTTTCAACATTTTTTAATAGTTTCCTGTGTTTGTGACATATGGGTGGTTAATTGAGTGATTGTAATCTCTTTATCTTTACGCGTATGTCTCTCCTTATCAAGTTCAGTTTCAGGCATCGCAATCCTTACATCAGTTCCTTGTTTCCTTCTAGGTAGATCAAAGAACTTCCTACATGTAACTCTGCCTCCCACTCCTCTTGCATACCCTCCATTTTCCTTTCCTAATACATGTGATAATGAATCTGTGCCACTATCAACCGTCAAGGTTCTATCTCTGATCTGGTCCTTTGCTTCCAGCTGCACACAAAAGATGGTAAATAATTTATTATACGAATATAAACATAATATACAAAAATTTGCAATAACACTTACAATTTTAGTGCCAACTTTGATTGTTTCATCATCTGTCTCTTTTTCTTCATTTCTGACCCTTCCATAAAACCACAATACACCACGGGGTGGGGGGGGGTCTTGATCTGGTGTAATTTCTTTTTTTATGATCTTCCAAACATCAAATACATATAGATGAAAAGTTAAACCAACATGGACAACAGTGTTAGGATATTAGACCAATATAACCTTACCATTTGCTCTTTTATATATACATAACCACCACGTCCCATTGTATGCTGATAAAGAGACTTGGAACGCGCCAATTTATTAGCAGCTGATTTCACCTAACAAAAGAGATTACTGGATGAGAAGTTGCGAGTACGTAACAGAGTGTGTTTGTCATACGGAGTTTCCAAACAATGCATACATACGGTGTTTATAAATGTAAAACGAAATAGAAATTAACAACCTTAAGTTCTTTTGTGGCCGTGTGGTTTACAAAAGCAACCCAGTGTTCGGCATTGACGATTGCTCTGTAATTCTTTGGAACTTCATTTAGTTTTTCAGGTTTATCTAGGTTGGGAACTATGTGCTTTGCTGCCAATTTACTTCTGAAATTTCTTAGCAGTTCACCTAGCTTATTCATAACCAACTTTTTGTAGGACACATCAAATTCAAAGTATTGCTGCACATATTAACATAATTGTAGAAACTAGAAGGGGGAGCGGTTGAATAGTTTCTCTTCAATTAGTTACCTAATTTAAATTACTTTGAATTAAGTGTGTATCAAAACTATCTTTTACTTAAAGCTAAGTTGCATAATGATTAGGTTCAATTCAAATGCATTAGCAATGGTAATAGGTAAGTATAATGATAATGAAATAAGTAAAGAGTAAGGAAAGAGACAACCTAGTGACAAGACACCAAGATTTATAGTAGTTCGACAATGAGGGTCTATCCTCGTTTCTACTCCACTCCTCGAGTACACCTACTCGAGATTTCCACTATATCCACAAGCTCCCTTCTTGGCGGAGAAAGCCTTACATCGTCGCTTACATTATTTTCCGACACTAAGCTAAATGTCGAGACCTAATCATTAGCTAGGACCAATCTACACAACGTTGCCTACTTCACAATTTAACGACACAAGGCTAGATGTCGAGTTCTAATCTCAAGGTAGAACCAATCTTCACGACTCTTCACTTTGAAGCTAAGTGAGAACTTCACACAACACAACTACTAATCACTTTCAAGTTTAGTGAGAACTCACAAGACACAACCACATCACTTTATAGTTTAGTGAGAACTACTACACAAATCTATTACAACTCAACTAGACATATCCAAGTACACACATGTAGCTTGGATCTACACAACACAAATCCAAGCAAACACATATGCAATGGATGTACACAACAAATCTAAGTATTCACAAATACCTTGGATGAACACAACTAGTCCAAGTATTTCATAAATACAAATGGATCAACAAAAAAAAAGGCTAACATGATTAACATGACTAATTCATGGATTCATCTTTATCACAACACTAGTGAGTGAGTGATCTTCTCATTGGACAAGGTAAAGGAGGGGATCAAGAGGATAATCATATGTAAACATCCTTAACACTTTAAGTGATCATTTACTAATGATTTTGCTATAGAAAAGAGAAAGGGGGCTGAGAAAAATGTCCAAGAGGCTTGTTGGAAAATGAGATTTGATCCACTATTTATAGAAGACAAAGTCCAACGGCTAGTTGGGCGCGGATCCTTATCTAGTCGGCGGTACCTTATCGATAAGGAACCGCCTAGCTATTTAAGGTACCGCCAGTAGCGTCCGCTCCCTTTTTTGTCTTTTAGTGGGGTAGGAATATCTGAGGTTTTTTTAAACCTTCAAAGGATATTCTTATGGCATATGGAATATGCCATTTTCAAATTTACATTTTCCATTTTAATAAAACATTTTCTTAAAAAGAAAGTTTATTAAAAAAACTTTTGTCATATTAACAAAAGTGAGTTTTAAGGATAATCACTTTGATGATCATTAAGTATGATTTAAGAAAAGTTAGTGATATGATTATTACCTTGATGATAGTGTTAGTTAAATAATTCGTTTTGTGTTTTACACTAAATGTGTTGTATAGTTTGTTGTGATCAAAACTAAGAAAGATTAGTTAACACTAATAATGTTTTTAGGCATCATTTGCATTAACAATCTCCCCCTTTTTGATTACGACAAACTATAAACTCATTTACTTAGAAACACAAATTATCGAATTATTAACGAGTTTATCACTATCATTTCTCCTCCTTGGTCGTAGCAAAAAGGTAAGCACAAGTCTTTGAAGATATCCGGACTTTGCTAGTAGCTCCCCCTTGGTGGTTGCTCCCCCTTGCTTGGGGCACCAAGTGTATGAGCTAAGGTGACATGCTACACAAAGGTTAGTAGAAAGGAAAGAAACACCAATGTATATATGATCACTACCTACTAAGTAACTTGAGAGGGAGAAGGAGAAGAAATCTCAAATTAGAAGCAAGTATTTGCTAAGTATGTCCAAAGAGGTAAATGACAAAATCAAGGTTCAATTGGTGGAATGGAGGTAGAAAGGAAACATCCAACCAATGAAGATGATAAATTTGTCAAGGGGTTAAAATTTAGAACTGATGGAATCACCCATAACCAATTGTAAATATTAACCACGATCAACTCAAAAAGAAAGAGAGAATGATGAAATAAAGAAAACAAACACAACACAAAGATTTCATATTACATAAATATGAAAAAGACAAACAAAGTAGATAGTCATACACACAATATGAGTATCTAAAGCAAAAGATATGAAAAATAAACCACAAAGCATAAGCTAGTCTAATAGTGACAATTTTCCAAGATTGCTTAAAAGAATGACTCTAAAACAACTAAAGTTTTATTGACTCCAATGGAGTGTAGCCCTTTAGTTGGAAAAATATAACGATGATGCATCATTCGAAGTTTTGTCCACGGGAACGAAAACTTTGAGAGGAGGTCGAGTGAGGAGGAATTTAAGAAAATTTAACTTCTCATACACATGAGCAAGTTCAATTTGTTGAAATCGACAACAAGCACACGAGGATCCATGATGCAACAAAAATTCGGTTGATGGGGGAAGGCCATCATACCTAGGGTTTGGTGGTGGTGAGGAGAATGGGTAGGTAATGTTTTCACAATGCCTTTTGAGGTTTGGGAAAGTTGAAAGATCATTGAGTTGAGGGGTGTCAAAGGGTTTTGGTGGTGGGGGAGATTCTCCATTTCTCCGGTGATTGGGTTAATGGAGTAGGTCTCATTGCAATACTTGACTGGAGAGAAGGTGGGGTTATTGGGTGGTTTGGATGAAGAGGGTTCATTTTTCTTGATCCAAATAGGTTTAACCGAGATTTTCGGTTTCTTGGAAAGCTTGGATGAGGAAGCTTTGGGTGAGGAGGTTTGTGACAAAGAAATGTCAAGGTTATGAAAGGGAGAGTTAGGCATTGTTGAGGTGTGAGAATGAAATCTCAAGGTTGGGGTATAAGAAGAAAGTATACAAGGTAAAGGTTTGAAAATGAAATGTAAAGTGTCAAGGAATGTTTAGCCAAATTGAGTAAACATGGAATCTTGACTTGGAATAGGGTGATGAAGAAAGACCAAAAACGAGCCATAAAATGGCTTTCTGTCCGCGGTACCTTATAGGGACCGGTGGTTCCTTATCACTTAAGGAACCGCGCGTCTTTAAAGAACCGCGTGCAGTGGACTTGAAACCTAGATTTTCCAGGGTTTTGAGAAAAACTAAGACTTTTTCAAAAAATTGCAAATCTTGGAATTTTACCGCTATTAGCACTAAATTTTGCTAGGGTTGCATAAAAGCAACACATTCACCAAGAATGTCTTGACAAAGGGTGACAAAATTTTGGATAACATTTTGAACCAATTTTTGGTCAAGTTTTAGAGGTTGTGATAGATTTAGGTTCAATTTTAATTTGGAATTAAAGTTGATTAATGTCTACATAAAGATAGAAGCACACAATGCTAAGTCCATAATTCATTCTCATAAAACATTCATGAAAGAGATACAAAAAGGAAATAAAGAAAAACAACTAACTAAACTAAAGATAGCTTAAAAAAGCTAGGTCTTGATTAGTAATCTTCCTTGACTTGAATTTTTCTTGAAAACTATTTTTAAAGAAAATCACCATTCATCTCCTAGGAGGAGGCATGTTAAACAAGGTGAGCAAGAAATATTGAAACCTCATATGAAGTCCCAACATTTCCATCCTAAGGTTTTGAATGATGTAGTTATTGTAGAGGCAACATGGACAATGAGAACCATGAGCTTCTAGGAACCCAAGGAAGTAAGGATCACCCATAAAGAAGGGAAGTGGAACACCCAAAATGGGAGTGTTTGAGGGAGGTGGAGGTGGAGGAGGTATGTTTTCCAAGGGTGATGTAGGTGAGTGTGGAGGCAAGCTCTCCAAGGGTGAAAAGGATGAGTTAGGAGGGGTATATGGTGAAGTCACCATGGTATCATCAAAGTCATTCACAATGGGAATGCCTTGGATTGGTTGAGTGGTCACATCCAAGAAATCACTTGGAGTGAAGGGTGAGGAAAGCTCATTCATCCTAGATTGGAATGAAGAGGAGGTAGAACCATGAGAATGGTTGGTTCCATGAGTTGATGAAGTCTTGCATGGAGCAAGAGGTGGTGAGTTTGATGAAGAAATGAGATTTGGGACAATCTCATTCTTAGGAGTGTGAAAGGGTGAGGAGTTGGGTTTAGCCATTTTAATCTTCATCTTAAGATTTTTCTTTGTGGTGGAGGTTTTGGATGAGTTTGAGATTCTTGTAGAAACCATGGTTGAAATGAAGGGTTTAAGGTTTAAGGAAGAATGGTTTGATGTGTGAAGAACATGACTAACAAGGTGGGTTTAAAAGGGTGAAGGGATGATCCAAACTAGTAACGGGTTAAAAACATTTTATGTGAACAATGAATTTAGCTAACCTAGTTTAGGAAATGTTCAGGTTTTTGCAAAGAATCAAGCAAGGTTTACACAGATTAAGGAAAATAGTGTAAAACAAAGATTCTGTCAGACACAGTAGCCGGCGGTTCCTTATCTAAGAGCGGCGGTTCCTTATCAATAAGGTACCGTGGGTTAATAAGGAACCGCGACCAGTGGTGTTCAAAAATGGTATTTCCTCAAATTTTGGTTAGCCCAGATTTTTACCAAAGGATTTTCAAGCCAAAGTAAACTACTGACCAAAATCTAGGAAGCTAACTAACACATAGGATGTATAAAGCTATGCAAATCATAATGGAAAACATTTAGGATAAATAACAAATAATCCAAACAAGTAGAATATAGTTAATACACATCCAAGATAAAAATAAGAGGAAGCAAATGTTCAACATCACATTACATGTTTACCAACATGTATACTTTGAAACAACTCAAAGTCTTCATCTTCTCTTCTTTCCCAATCCCTTGATCATGTTTCCTAAGTACTTGATTCCCTTTCTTGACTCAATCCGGTGTTCATGCAAATCACCTTGGGTTCGAAGATTTTGACGGTAAAGTTCCTCTAAATTGAGATTATTAGGAACTTCACTAGTGGAATGATGAGGAGGTGAAGCAATGTCATCTAAACCATCCACGAATGAGTTTATGGAGTGGTGAGAAGTACTCGAAGAATCAATGGGAGCACTTGTGCCAATGCCATCACCATCACTTGTTGGCATGTCCATGTCCTCATCATTAGACTCTTGTTGGTCGGATTTACGATCACATCTTGTCTTTCTCTTATATACCTCTTGAATAGGTAGCATGACCCGTTTGACCGGTTGAAACTGAGAAAGATCAAGATTTAGAAAATCACGGCCAACCCTTTTAAAAAGGCGAGTGAGAAACATTGCGTAAGGGAGGTTTGTTTTAGGCTTGTGAATAGCATAATTGATCTGTTGAGCGATAAAATATGCCAAATTGTAATTGGTGTTGGTAAAGATGCAATATAACATATGCACTAAACACGCCGGAACATGATCCCGGTTTCCACCAAGAAAAAACACATTTTCCCTAAGGATATTGGTCCATTGGACCATATTATCATTAAGGTCGCTTAAGAGAACCTCATGACATTTCACTGAACGTACCTTAGTATGAAGGCTTCTCTTAACGGGTCGATTACGCTTTTTGGAGACAATGTCAACAATGAAGTCAAGATCAATTTCCTCATGATCATTTGGAGGACAATTGTAGGATTCAAGGAGAGCACTAAGCTTCCATTTATCCGTGAAGCGACAAGCGCCTACAAATGGGACATCAAGAATTTGACCAAAAACTTCGAGAGAGTATTGAATGAGTTGATCTTTCAAGAAGAACCTAACAAATATTCCATCGTTGTTTTCAATGACGGAGTATGTGCTAAAGAACTCCAATAGGAATCGAGGATAGATGTCTTCCTTAATGTTCAACAAACAATCAAATCCAATGTTTTCAAACATGGACTTTATGTAGACATAATCCTTGATATCCTTTTGGAAAACTCTACCCTCATAAAAGCAATGGGATTGAAGGGAGGAAAAGTATGGGCAAGGTGAGTTGAGTGACAAAAGTCGGAAAGGTTTGGCATATACTGTTTGGTGAGTTGATGATCCTTTTGGTATTGTGAAGGCATGATTAGTACCTAAATAAACACAAGAAAATATTTTTCCAATCACTCATATGAAAAATAAAATCAAAACTCAAAAATATGAGAATGTGTTATATCAATTTCTTGACAAACAAAAGATTTAATCCATAACATTCTCATGTTCACAATGTGTCTAATCCATTATTAACCAAGAACATATGAACTATGTTGGATCAACAATGGATTAGAACATTGGTTTTTCAAAACAAGGTTTTTAGGTAAGCATTAACAATGCAACTACCTATTTGTTCATGGGTTCATCTCAATTCCATCTTTTAACCAAAATCATTTAGCCAAAATTCGGATTTGTTCTACAAGTGGGTTTTAGTGAAATCTTAATGAATATGAACCTAAGGAATCATAGTAAAATAACCATTGTCAACCAATATTCCTATTAAGGTTCTAATTCAATTTCAATTTTAAAAATCCCCAATTATGAAAGGATGAAACCTAGAACAAAATAGATGAAATTGAAAGAAAATACTTACAATTAATTGACGTTTGATGAAGGATGAGTGAAACCCACAACTTGGAATCAATTAATTTGAGTGATTGAAGGTTTTTGAAGCTTCAACAATGGTGGAAAAGGTGAAATCCGTCGGCTGTGTGTTTTTGGGAGAGAGAGTGTTTGGTTTGAAAAAGGTTATTACAATAAAACTGGCGCTCTGACAAACTTTACTGCCCGCGGTACCTTATCGATAAGGAACCGCGGGTTTGAGCCGCCAGAGATAAAGAACCGCCTACAGAGGCTGGTTTTTATCAATGAAATTCGCCAAATATTAAAAACCGAGTTTTTCTAAGATACTTAAAATTATATCATAAACCTATTAGAATAACATTGGATCATCATAACACTAGGCAATATGCTTTAATGAAGGATTACGAGTTGAATCAAGATCAAAAAGAACCGAAACGGACAAACGACTACTCGTAGCAAAACAGCAAAGTGGAGAGAAGTCAAGGGAAGTGAATCAAGACTAAGATCAATGCTCAAGGGATTAATGTCAATCTTCAAATCATGGAGACGAAGAGCTTGTGTCATATATAGTGGTTTAAGACGTGCCTTTCCGACGAAACGTTAAACGGCTTTGGTAATGAATAAACACAAAGCAATTATTCATGTATAAACTAAGATCACTTTCAATAATAGTCTTAGTCTAAACCAAAATATGAGCAAGGTATTAATTCACTTTCTCTCCCACAAAGGGCCTACTAACCGTATGGGTGCAAACCATGGAAATCATGCTTGATACTTTAAGCTACTACTAACTCACTCTACATCACCATAGTGAGTCAAGTATCCGAGCAATGAAGGTTTGAGAGGATAAAAGAAAAGAATCACAAACCACAAACAAATGTCAAGGCAAGGATGCCAAGAAAAGCACATAGTCAAGTAATGATCAAAAGAATGATCAAAGGGCGTGTGGAAGAACGAAAGCGTACCTTGGCCACAAAGAGCAATCGATCAAGGAATTAATGCAATGCCCAACAATGACTATGATGAGTACTAAGTCTTCAATGACTAGTATCATTCCCAATCATCTTGGTATCATCATTCAATGATGTTGAAGATCAATGAAGATGAGTCTTCTACAAGTGCAAGTAACTCAATCCACAACCAATTAAGTGATTGATCTTCATGAGTACCTACATAAAGCAAGATGCAAACTAGTAGATACATTTAAAGAGTAGATCTAAAATGCATAAAGACTACTAATCTAAGAGGGATGCAATATTACCAATTAAAAGACCTATTTTCCAAGAAAAATAGTTTTGACCAAAGAGAAACATTAGTACAACTTGACCTTCTAATTTAAGGAGACAATGGATTGATCCAAGTTTTAAAGTAAAATATACTTCAAAGATCTTGAGTAACCATCTCTCTGATACCAATTGTAGAAACTAGAAGAGGGGGGTTGAATAGTTTCTCTTCAATTAGTTACCTAAATTAAATTACTTTGAATTAAGTGTGTATCAAAACTCTTTTACTTAAAGCTAAGTTGCATAATGATTAGGTTCAATTCAAATGCATTAGCAATGGTAATAGGTAAGTATAATGATAATGAAATAAGTAAAGAGTAAGGAAAGAGACAACCTAGTGACAAGACACCAAGATTTATAGTGGTTCGACAACGAGGCTCTATCCTCGTTTCTACTCCACTCCTCGAGTACACTTACTCGATATTTCCACTATATCTAGAAGCTCCCTTCTTGGCGGAGAAAGCCTTACATCGTCGCTTACATTATTTTCCGACACTAAGCTACATGTCGAGACCTAATCATTAGCTAGGACCAATCTACACAACGTTGCCTACTTCACAATTTAACGACACAAGGCTAGATGTCGAGTTCTAATCTCAAGGTATAACCAATCTTCTCGACTCTTCACTTTGAAGCTAAGTGAGAACTTCACACAACACAACTACTAATCACTTTCAAGTTCAGTGAGAACTCACAAGACACAACCACATCACTTTATAGCTTAGTGAGAACTACTACACAAATCTATTACAACTCAACTAGACATATCCAAGTACACACATGTAGCTTGGATCTACACAACACAAATCCAAGCAAACACATATGCAATGGATGTACACAACAAATCCAAGTATTCACAAATACCTTGGATGAACACAACTAGTCCAAGTATTTCATAAATATAAATGGATCAACAAAAATCAAAAGGCTAACATGATGAACATGACTAATTCATGGATTCATCTTTATCACAACACTAGTGAGTGAGTGATCTTCTCATTGGACAAGGTAAAGGAGGGGATCAAGAGGATAATCATATGTAAACATCCTTAACACTTTAAGTGATCATTTACTAATGATTATGCTATAGAAAAGAGAAAGGGGGCTGAGAAAAACGTCCAAGAGGCTTGTTGGAAATGAGATTTGATCCACTATTTATAGAAGACAAAGTCCAACGGCTAGTTGGGCGTGGATCCTTATCTAGTCGGCGGTACCTTATCGATAAGGAACCGCCTAGCTATTTAAGGTACCGCCCAGTAGAGTCCGCTTCCTTTTTTGTCTTTTAGTAGGGTAGGAATATCTGAGGTTTTTTAAACATTCAAAGAATATTCTTATGGCATATGGGATATGCCATTTTCAAATTTACATTTTTCATTTTAATAAAACATTTTCTTAAAAAAGAAAGTTTATTAAAAAATCTTTGTCATATTAACAAAAGTGAGTTTTAAGGATAATCACTTTGATGATCACTAAGTATGATTTAAGAAAAGTTAGTGATATGATTATTACCTTGAGGATAGTGTTAGTTAAATAATTCGTTTTGTGTTTTACACTAAATGTGTTGTATAGTTTGTTGTGATCAAAACTAAGAAAGATTAGTTAACACTAATAATGTTTTTAGGCATCACTTGCATTAACAATAATGTTAAAGTAAATATAGGAAAAAAAAGACTAACAGTTGGGTAAAAAAATTTGTATATGTACCGTGGTTTCAGTCCAAAGTTTTTCTCTTGCTTCCTCCTTCACATCTTTCCACGATAGAATCTTCAATCCTACCTGCTCCTGAACCGTGTCTCCTAAAAAACTGATAAACAATGATCTGTTTGGCCCTGATATTCCATTCAGTGCATCAAAGTTTACATTTATCTTCATGGCACCTGGTTTTCCATATTTTATCTGAAACTTGGATAACCTAGTTATACCCCTCTTATTAGCAACCTTCTGTTTACTGATGTCTTCATCCTCATCTGATTGATCATCATAATCCTCTAATTCATAATCTCCTTGATTATCGTGATTTACATCATGATTATCAACCAAAGAATCATCATCATTAACAATATAATCTTGATCATCGTTTTCAGTGTTCATGATTATTGACCACAAATCGATGTGTACAAGAACAATAAGTGGAAATGGTATGAAACTAATGAAAAAGTAATTGAGTTTTGTATATTTTGTGATTTTGGAGAAAAATCAGGACTTGAGATGGAGATGGAGTTAGAAAATTATGGTAACTACATATGCATTAACTTAGCATGGACATTCAAAATTTTCGTGAAAATTTTTGCTCCAAATACAAAAATTAAACAACCAAATGAGTGAGCTAAGGTGACATGCTACATAAAGGTTAGAAGAAAGAAAAGAAACACCAATGTATATATGTGCATTACCTACTAATTAACTTGAGAGGGAGAAAGAAAAGAAATCTCAAACTAGAAGCAAGTAATTGCTAAGTATGTCCAAAGAGTGTGTGTTGACAACATCATAGTTCAATTGATGGAATAAAGGAAGAAAAGAAACATCCAAACCAATCAAAGATGATATAAAATGTCAAGGGGTTAAAATTTAGAAT